>OY720642.1:110585129-110936873 GCA_963169105.1 Ceriagrion tenellum | reverse complement strand
GAGATTAGGGTTCTATCTCGCTCAAACTACCTTAAAAGGTATACACTAGCAAACATATTTGACCCAAAAAAAAACTAACATTGCTAGATTTTCTAGGACAAGAAAAGCAAGGCTGATCATTTCTAGGCATAGCTGATGGGCACCAATTGGAACAATTCAGTTACTAGAGTAGTAAAGTAGAGAAAAATGGCACAGTAGTACGATACTAGAACAACAATTGCGTGAGCGAAGGGGCGTTCAGCAATGGGAAAGAACTTATGGCAGGGATCTTGAGTTAGAACGTGAAGACAACACTGCCGAAGAGTCTAACGTGGAGAGCGGCATAGGTTGGTTCAGAAACGTGTAATCTTAGACGTGAAAGGAGATGAGAATAGGCAGATGAGTTGCACGTATGAGATGTGGTTTTGAAAGCAAATGTAATAAATGCGATGGACAGAAAAGAAGGCGTGCGAGAAAGAGCCCGGCATGGCGTGGGAGAAGAAATGGCTCGAGGAGATTAGGAGGAAGCTGAGTGCCTATGTGGTTGGAAGGAGTAGCAGAGAGTAAATAGATTCTCAACGCCGTGATAGGGGACGGGGGGGGGGGTAATGTTGGGGAAGAGGGGAAGGAAGAAAATATGCCTTTTGGATGGATTGAAGAGAAGTAGGGCATACGCAGAGCTGACGAATGAAATTGCGCAAGAATATTAGGGCCTGAGGCATTTAAAGATTAGCAGGGGTAACTCTATTTCCATCAAAATCCACCTTCACTGGTTGACCACCTCTTA
The DNA here is from genome assembly GCA_963169105.1 of Ceriagrion tenellum. Classification (NCBI taxonomy): domain Eukaryota; kingdom Metazoa; phylum Arthropoda; class Insecta; order Odonata; family Coenagrionidae; genus Ceriagrion; species Ceriagrion tenellum. The sequence continues at coordinate 110,936,107 of OY720642.1, read as the reverse complement.
CGAATAAATTAATACATCATTCACGCAACGTCCTTCCCTGACGAATTCGATACGATTAAGTTTTTAAAAACTACCCTTTCAGTAATGACATGACTAGACTGCTAAATAAAATCATTAAAATACTTTTTCGCGAAAATGGACTTTCAAAATTGGCTTTTCCCAATTTTTCAGCCATTTTGGCATCAAACACGAAGTAATTTTAAGGTCAATTTACAGAAGGGTATGATTTTGTAGCCATACCGAGGTCACCGTTTTATAAAAGTAGCCACAACAAGAATCAAATTTCCCCATGGTCATTCTACGGGGGAGCCATTGTAAGTTTTACATGCCTTTTGCTTCTCCATATGCTGTCTAAAAACTCCTAAACCTTTTCTTCCTCTTGTCGCTCGCCAAGAATTATCCTATCTAACACACTCTTCGAGATTCTGTAAACCAGTGCTTTCCAAATGTTTTTTGGCCACGCCTTAGTTCCGTAAAGCTACACCCAAAGCCCCACAAGGATAGGCTTTAAAATCATAAACTACAAGACCGAAGATTATAAATATTACATTAAGAAAATTTTGAATTAATTCAATATAAATTTTACACCCCATTAATAGTTCATTAATTCCAGGAAATTTACGTCAGTACAGGGCAGTTCAGAGCTTACGCGAAGATAAAATAGAACCCATATGCTATCAAAAAAGTTGAACAAAAAATAAATTATCGATACAAATTACATATTTTCACAGGTAAATTGAAACATAACGTATCCTTACCTAACCGCAAGAAGTTTAATATGGGGAGAACATTGTCAAGTCTGAATCGTTCTCCATTTCTGAAATCTATTCATTGCAGCTTATATTTTTAGCCATTTCTACGTAGGTAAAGGAACTTTAGCAAAGGTCATCTCCTACAGTTACCGTTTGGTCCAGACCCACCCTCCAGTTCACCCATGAGTCCCCCTTATTCCTTTTCACTCCCCAAGATGAAAACTACACCCCCAAGGGGGTGGAGGCACCAACTTTGAGCGGCACTCCTCTAAACCATCAATAAATCCATCCTCCATCATCCACAGTCATCGTAGAAAAAAATTGGGATAAAAAAACACTGCCGAAAAATTCCGGTCGTATTTTACGACCAATAACACTGCCATCAACATCAATTCCATTCCGACTCTCCCCCAAAACAGACTCCGGGATCCCTAGAGCAGGAAATGAGAGCGCGAACCCTGGCGAGGGCCGGGCGTGAGATATCAAACGACCCCTCCGAGGGAAAAAGGAGAAAGGCAGAGACGGGGAAACGAGTGAGCGTGCCAAGAAACGCGGGGGGGGACGACGGATTGGGGGTGGGGGGGGGGGGGGTGCTGCTGTATCTTTGCGAGGAAGAGCCCGCGGAAACCCTGGCCCGTCCGTGACGTCATCGGTTCCAGGGGTGGGGGAGCATAACAGAGTAAACGGGACCGTCAAGTCATACGATCGATTACTACAGAAGCATTGTATTATGTAATTTGACTGCCGAATGGATAGATTTAAACTCATTTTTTTATGCAGAAGAGTGGAAATTATTGTGGATTCATTTACAACGACTAAATAAATAGTTAGCTCGATAGTAAGACTAGCTAGTTAAAGCGTTTCAAACAGTTTTTAAAATAACATCCCAAGCAGTACTTACACTGTATCTCCAGTACTTGATATACTGCCAAAATTTTCATACATCCATGGAGGCATTTCTTTTGCACAAAATTTACATCATTACCCACTGTTCCAAAAAAACTTGAGCGCCATACTAAGCAGAGAATGAAGGGTTTTATGCTTTCCCGGCGAATATATTGAGCCTAGTTTTCACGAGTTTCGCATCGTTTAAGAATTTCAGGATACTAAGTTGCAACATGTAACTCTGTCATTGTCATCAGGTTAAGTACAGCAAAGCGAGGAATAGTGGCCGCATACAGCAGGGGTTCCATTTAAACCTGGCGGAGACGGCTTAGTTGGCACTTAAAACGTCCTCATAATTTAACCCAGAGGGAAACCCGTGAAAACTTTATCCAGCGTAGAGCACGCTCGTGTGGGATTTACCCCCGGCCACAAACCTCGAGATGGCTAGCAAGTTATTATGTATATACAATGTATCTATTATACATATATGTAAAACTACCGCAATTCTTTAATCTAAATTCAACCTAAGGCCCAGCCTGTTCTCATACGCACGTACCTTATTTAACGACATATTTTGCACATTATGTGCGTGGTAAGTGATAAGGGTTGCTGATAAGTGATAATAAGTCTGATTTCATATCATATAATTTAGCATAATACAATGACACTTTGAGAGGAGTGTAGCACTCTATATGGATCGGAAGTATGGACCATTGGAAAAGCTGACCAGAAATGACTAGTAGCCTTCGAAACCTGGTGCTGGAGGAGGATGCTGGAAGATAAAATGGATGGACAAAATAAGAAATGATGAAGTGTATAGAAGAGTAGAAGAGGAATGGACCATACGGAACACCACAGAGAAAAGAAGAACCGGATGGATTGGACACACCCTGAGACAAAATGGATTTGTGAAGAATATTATTGAAGGTACAATTGAGGGAAAAGTCCCAAGAGGAAGACCCGGGAATAAGTTCATGGACCAAATAATGAGGCAAGTGCATAGGAAGTGACACCAGGAGGCAAAGGAACTAGCTTTAGAAAGGGAAGGGTGGAGGGCTGCAGTCGACCTATCTTAAGGCCGCTTTACACGGTACATTTTATTGTACAAACGGATGAATCATAGCATGTACAAAAAACTGAATGGAAATAGAGCAGGTTCTATTTCCCGTTAAGTCATTCGACAATCATTAAATTTTCCGCTTTACACGGTACAATTTTCCTCATGCAAGAGTTCATACATTCGTTTGTACAATAAAGTGTACCGTGTAAAGCGGCCTTTAGGATTGAACGACCATTGAATGAACAATGACACTAGAAAATTTTATAACTCACGAGGCATACGGGGAAGAGTACATAATTATCAGCAGTCATAAATCCGACTATTGGCTTTGTGCAGCTCACCACTTTAATTACAGAAAACTGCTTTTCTCCTTGACGATATAGCATGAAGACATCCTTTTATATATAAAATAAAAAGAATTAGAACGCGTGCAAAGGAGATCCGCTAGGTTTGTTAAAGGCCGTTATGATAATTGTATAAGTGTTACGAGTTTAATAGAAGAACTAGGATGGGAATTACTATCAGAACGCAGGTTAAAATTTAGGTTAAACCTTTCAAGTAAATTCGAAACCGATTTGTTCACAGATGACGTTAGATATATATTGAGAACCCCTGCGTATTATGCTAGGTTTGATCATATTAACAAGATTAGAGAGATAGATTGTCGTACCGATAGATTAAACATGCCATTTTTCCCGCGTACCATAAGAGAGAACAATAGGCAGCGTAGCAAAGGGATAGGTAGGTGAAATATAGTTAGAGTAGTCTGTAGTGCATGATGCATGTAATAACAACCAATAATCCCTTTCTTATCATGTAGATACTAACCATGTGACCCTATTATCTAGCATGCCTTCATTAAATATCCTAGTTGCACGTCAATAGTGCATGTTTGGTGATCTTCACCCCCTGCCACACACCCTCGTGGTGGCTCGCAGGGTATTACGTAGATGTAGATGCATTATATATTGCGCCCTGGTCTTCCTCAGCAATTCTTCCCACACACTACCCCTTCCATCGATGTTTTTTATGACGTTACTATGGCTCAACATTTGTCCTCGATTCCTCCCAAATTAATAGCGCAGTTGAAATATGTATACTGACTTGGCTTAGGACGAAATGCAATAAAACGATTGCAACAATTACGCAAAGGCCTCCATCACGAATTCTTCAGCCACGTGATTCCCTCATCCATAAATGACATTGGACGCGTGAAAAAATTGGCTGCATTTCTGACAAGTGCGCTATTATCTTGGACGCACTTCATTCATTGGTGCCTTATACTACGACGAGTTTTCACAATGAAAATTTTCTCCAGAGTTCTTCGTGGGGCTCACAGACGATTCCCTCCATTTATTTCATCTTCATAATTCCTTCAAGAAACAATAAAGAAATAAAATAAAACAAATGCCTCGGACGCACTCCATTCATTTGCGTCTTATACTCCGATAACGACAATTTTCTCCAGGCTTCTTGCGTGCCTCATAGACGATTCACTCCATTCATTTCATCTTCATAATTCCTTCATGAAACAATACGCATGCTTCAGTGAAAATATACCCTCCCACTGCCAAACGCCCTATTGAGGATTCGTGCTGTAGATGTAGATAAATACGGGGGAATCCCCGAGCGCACTTAGTCACGTGCAAGGAAGTGGGTGAGCGGGGAGAGGGGAGGGATGGTGAAAGGGATACTGGGGAGAGGGGTAACGGCAGGGTCGTTTAGGGTTCGGTTGGATGGGAGTGGGGTGGGGGAGTGAGGGGTGGGAACGAGGGGTTGGGCGGTTGGCAGGGGCTGAAGAGTGGGTGGCTACGGGGACGACTACCGATGCGATCGATGGACTTACCGCACATACACACAGGGAACAGAGAGCTACAGAGAGGAAGGGGCGTTCAACGCCCCTTCTCCGTAGACACTCGCTGAGACGAACCCCGAGCGAACATCTTTAAAAACTCCCCCGGAACGTCTGGAGCAGCGCGAGCCATTTAGAGACGGTAACGCGAATGGCTGCTCCGATCCACGGAATGGACCCACCCTATAAACACGGTGATTGTTCCCAATCGTAGGTTTTCGGTCATTTAACTCGGCGCTCAAAGTATATCCGCTCGCAGAAGACTATATTGGCTGCAGGGCTCTTCTCTTCTCCCTCTGAAATAAAACACTAAAACCTTGCGATTCCCCACAGTTTTATTTGAGATAACAACCTAGGTTAAGACGCAATCTAGTGATAATGTTAGACGCCAAAACTCACGTCTAGATTTTAAAACATGTAACACGCTTGAAGAATAAAAGAATTAGAGCGCGTGCAAAGGAGATCTGCTAGGTTTGTTAAAGGCCGTTATGATAATTGTATAAGTGTTACGAGTTTAATAGAAGAACTCGAATGGGAATTACTATCAGAACGCAGGTTAAAATTTAGGTTAAACCTTTTAAGTAAATTCGAAAGAGTTGTTCACAGATGACGTTAGATATATATTGAGAACCCCTGCGTATTATGCTAGGTTTGATCATCTTAACAAGATTAGAGAGATAGATTGTCGTACGGATAGATTTAAAATGTCATTTTTCCCTCGTACTATAAGAGAGAACAATAGGCAGCGTAGCAAAGGGATAGGTATGTGAAATATAGTTAGAGTAGTCTGTAGTGCATGATGCATGTAATAACAACCAATAATCCATTTCATATTATGTAGATACTAATCATCTAGCTGCATGTGACCATATTATCTAGCATGTCTCCATTAAATATCCTAGTTGCATGTCAATAGTGCATGTTTGGTGATCTTCACCCCCTGCCACACACCCTCGTGGTAGCTCGCAGGGTATCACGTAGATGTAGATGAATCGTAATTTTTAACCGGCCTAATGTCAAGAGTGAATAGCCTCCACCAAGTTACGCGCGAGATCACGAACGTATCCCCCAACATAATAAAAATAATACGGCGTCTTTATTGGGGCGAGACTGAGACTAAGGAAGTCCCTTCTTCCATCTAACCCCTCGTCAGAAAAATACATGAAATAAGTGTGAAGAAAGATTCATACATTTGTGGAAAAGACGTAAGGAAGAGATATCCTTGACGAAAAAGCCCACTGCAGGAAAACACCCACACATGAAGGGGAGTGTGAAAAACCGACATTATGAGGACATTCTATAGGAGAGGCGACAGAATTCGCACTGTAATAAAATAAATGAATCACAACAAGAGACAACCCAAGAAATTAATTCATTAGAACTCACTTAAGATATATTAAATTTTGGATGAAAGAATAAAAATCAAAATCAAACAAAATTTTAGAGATATCTTCGGCACGAGACATCGTGATTAAATATGCCACTATATGCTGAAGTGAATGATTACAACTACATTCAATTGTTAGAAATACAAGGGGAAATAAAATAGTTAATTTCCTCATTCGGTTATAAAAATGAATAAAATAATTAAAATAAATGAATGAAATAATTGATATAAAGCACAACTTCCAAGTATCTTCCTACTCTTAAAACGTTGAACGTTTATTCCAGGATCAAAATTAACATATCAGGCACCTACGTGGGTCTTACAAAATGAATTCTGTAAATACCTACGCAACATTTCTTATTCTATAAGACTAACATCCACAAAAATACGCAGGCTACCGTGAACTTCAACAATAACAACCTAATTACACGCCAGGTTCATTTTTTTAGACTGAAATTTAATACAGTTAACATTCTTCTTTTAATGAACGCATTCAGGCCCGGTTTTTATCATATACGACTAAAAAATTTTATCGATATGAAGACGGAAGTAAATACGTCCTTCCATGGTTAAAGCTCATGACAGCAAACAGACAGTGTGATCGAAGGTACAAAACCAGAATTCTCAGCTTAAGTAAACTAATAAGCAACGCAACCTCGCGATCATGAGAAAGAAGTTTGCTTCGTTGGTTTGGCCACGTCTTGAGAATAGGAGAGAGTCGAATAACGAAAGGGATGAGTGATAGTAGAGTGAATGGTGTGAGAGGAAGAGGTAGACCGCAAAAGTCATTTAGGAAAGTCTCAGGCGTCACTTGTTGGAAATTACTTGCTTCTAACATGGTTAAGGAAAGGAAATCTTGACAATGGTAGAAATGCGGCGAGACCATGGTCGGTTTATATAAATAAATGAGTGGAATTAAGTGAGTATTTCACTCCTTAACCATGTTTGAAGTGAAAGTCATGGAAGAATGTGGTAGAAGAGACTCTTAAACAAAAGTAATATTATTAGCGGTCGAATGTATAAGAAAGAAGCGTGCTTTTTTGGTTTGGCCCTTAAGGTAGTGTAAGCGAGATAGTTCCCTAATCATAATAGAGTCCATAATCGAATTATACGTTTTAATTTCACAAGCTTTGAGACGCACGAATTAAATATTTCATTATTTATGGTGTAATAATATAGTTTTAAATGACGGAAATCGTAAGTAATCAAATGAAAATATCTAAATAATTCTTTAACTTGACTCATTTTTTTCACGCGGTACGTTTGAAACTCCATCAAAACGGAAGGTTTAGAGTGATTCCGAAGAATTTAATGCGGTGACAACATGATTCATTTTCAAAATAGTTGAGAAAAAACACAAACTACATACTGCTGATTTTTTGACGAGATCTAAGTGTAGGGAATGCCTCATTTTAATATAAGGTCTCTCTGGATTGCATATACGTACCATTTCCCATAAAAAAGGGATGGTATTTTCTGGCAAATATCTCAGAAAGTATTGTGGTAAGGGGTTGCATTTTTTAATTCAATGTAACGGTGATATATTCTTCTTTATAATTAGACCAAATTCATCGATTTCTAGGTAAAATGATCCTTAGCTCAAACTACCTTAAGGAAAAGAGAGGGAGTGTGAACCAGTACAAGAGTGAAAAAGAAGCAAAAGATGTTTGAAAGGATAGAGTTCAATGGAGAAAATTATTGAAAGAGAGGTAGTTTCGTAGGGCCAACGGAAATGTATAAACTATTTGACTTTACCCACCCAGGGAGGAAATGGCATGACGGGTATGAGCGTATATATGGACGAATGATTGAGAGAAATAAGAATCAAGCCTTTGTCCATTTGTATAAATAAATCGAGTATCTTTGAACTGATTTTCACAATAATTTTCTAAACAACGATATAGAACTAGCCCACCCCGAAAGGGAATGGCGTGATGTTAATGAGCGTTAACCCTCCACGAGTATCGCACTTAGTGACCTAGAGGAAACATATAGACGATTTTTTTTGTCTCTGTCTATGTCTATTTGCCTTTGTGACATCAAATTTTACAGTTTGGCGACAAAAATATCTCTCATTCATGACTTTCAGTGCCCGATTCTCCCACGAGTGGGGTTACACGTAAAATGACTGCACATGGTGTGCGAAAAATCGGTGTATCTAAATCTACGAAATACCGTGCAAGCCACCACTATGGTGTGTGGCATGGGGTGATTCCACGCCGGGCATGCAGCACTCATCCCAGTTCAATCAGAACCGCGCGCGTTCCCCCGGATGCCAGGCGCAGGCCAAAGCAGTCAGGACAACGGTACGCAGTCAGACCACAAACTAGGAGAGTAATACGAGGAAGAACATGCTACCATGCAGCACACTACTCGAGATACAACAACTGGTTAGTATTATTAATGAGACCAATAACTATCACTACAGGGTACTAAGACGTGCAGGAGTATGCATGCGAAGTTAGTACCTACAATTTATGTCAAGATATTTAGCACTAATGAAAAAACATGTTTAAACTAGTCAGTATCCTAGTACTGATCTATCACAACTATTATGGTCCCTTATTGTACGTGTAAAAAATTACATCTTAAGTCTATCGGTTCTGCAGTCTATTTCCTTAATCTTATTCCTGTGATCGTTCCTACTATAATAGTTTGGCTCTAGCAAAATATTTTGAACGCCCGGCAAAAAATAGTCTACATGAATAGCCAAATCTAGTAAAAGATATTATGTATATTTCTCTCTTCGATCGAATAGAGGTTCCTATTCTAATTCACTCAAAAAATTTGTAACACTCCTACGTTTATCATAACAATTTTTAACAAATCTAGCTTCCCTCCGCTGCACGCGATCTATATCTGAAACTAGTCCTACTTCATAAGGGTCTCATATAGGCTTGTGCGATGAGTCGATTCATCGAATTCAACGACGAAGATTTTAATTATCACGTTGCGATGAACCGCGTCGATGACAGTGAATGTCATCGATCATCGACTTCGATGAGTCAATGAATTAACTGACGTCAATGAGTCGATGAATTCACCGATGTAGACGAGTCAGTGAATCCATCCCCATTAGATGATAATTGTTTGTGTTGCGTCGCCAAAATCATCGACTCATCGTCGTCGATGGCAATCATCGAAACCGAATCATCTCGATGATATTTTTCATCAACCCTCGATGGGCAAATTCGTTCATCGCACAAGCCTAGTCTCATATACTGGCGGCGTATTGTATAGAGGGTTAAAGAATATCTTGCGTGGTGATGAGGAGAGCTAAAGATCACAACTCCTGGTTTGAATGACAGTAGATGATGAGGAAACATTACCGGGGTAAAATTCGAGAGCGATGACAAATTTCGACCGGGTGGCTCGTCTCCTTCGCGAGGAACACGGGGGCATGGGGGGAAAGAAAAGGGGTCAGAGCGAGGGAGCCGCACCCTTATTCCCAGAGTACCCCCGCCATACTCACGCACGGGGCTTCTGCAACGGATGAGCCTAGTGCTCTGGAAGACCCGCCCCTCCCCCTCGCATTCCCTCCACGGCGTTTCCCACGGCGCCACTGCTCCCGGGCACTCGAGGGAGGAAGAGGGAGGGGGAGAGGCAACACAGCGGGAGGGAAGGGAAGAGAGAAGAAGGTCGACCTGACCGAATATATGAGCCACTTCCCTTCCCTCAATTTGGAGTCAAAATAAAGGAAGGCTTTCGGGAAAAGTAGGCCTGCGAATCCGGAAAAAAGTCTTCCGCCGCCTCCGCTCCGCTTCTCTGGTTGCGCGCGCGAAATTACATCACACGCGCCCCCCCCCCTCCCTCCGGGCGATGTGAAGGAAGGGTTTCTCGCGGGAGGGACTGCCATGATACCGTGCGAGCGCCCGACCCGTTGAATTGCAACTCTGTTTACAGCCGGACCCGGCAGTAAAGCCTGCGCCTCAAATATTCAGAAGGGGAAGAGGAGGGATAGTGGGAACTCGTGATAGGAGGGTGAGTGTTCGCTTCCCCAGATTCGGAGTCTTATATTTTCCTCTTTACGATAAGGCGGGGTGCGCAGTAATGGGCGGGTGGAACCACGTCACATGCCACGTGACCGCATCGGTAGAGTGGAAACAACAATTCCGCCTAGCTAAGCTAAAAGACAGTAAGAGCATCACCCAAAAATTAAAGGAGTTATAGTAATGTCCACATGGTTTTTTTATTCGTACAACGCGTTTCGACGATTATATCGTCATCATCAGGTACAGACGTGGAAATTACTATAACTCCTTTAATTTTTCCTGAAATCGTGTTCCACAACATTTCGCCAGATACCGTTGAGTACAAGAGCATCACTGTTGTTTCTGAGTCATTGCATGCACACCTAGTCTACACTTAGTCCATCTTCGAAGAGATTACTAATTAGTTGATGCTTACATTGTCAGTGCAGAATGTAGACGGATCATAAGGGAACAAAAGTAATAAGAATTTCTAAGAAAAAGACATATAGCACTGATATCTGGCATAGAAAACTGAAATTTATACTGTAGACACGGTGAAAGCTGGACGTGACATCTTTCAAACCGCTACAGGTACGGTTTTATTGTTTAGTTTTTTGAAATCTTCCAGGTTGAAAATTACAAAATCAACTCTAATCTCAAAATGTGTAATTTTGTTAGTTACTGTCTTTCGGCTCAGCAGGGAAGAATTGAGGGGATCGTGGTAATGCAGCATCAGTTGACATTTCTAGTCTCCATGTGTACTTTACAATATCTATCGGAAAAAAATTATCTAGTTAAATTTCTTTCCTATTCACTATAAACCTATTCCTTAAGCTCAAATGTAAGGCATTTTTCAGAAGTTTTTATTTTTTTAGGCGGTTACATGGAGGGGAGGGAGAGAGGTTTGAGGGATCATAATACTTTCAGGCGTGTAAGACGAAAGTAAACCAACTTTTTCAGGTACGATTTCATGGAATAAAGATGCGCGTGGCACACGGGTTTATACGGTACTTCTCCTCCTTCATGTTGTTCATTCGTCCAAAACTAATCAAACCTTCCCCAGCGTTACTTTGTTTCACTCAATAAGTAATAAACGGTCGATTTTTAGAAGCAGACCCAAAAGCAAGGCCATCATTTAGAAGGGGAATCTCCTCGACCATTGTGACCGAGGCGATGGGACGAGCGACAGATCGACCATCAATGACGGAGCGCATTTTTGAGAATCTTCTCCTGGATCATCAATCTTTACGTGCCAATATCACGACCGAAAGATCGGCCGATGAATGACGGAAGCACTTTTGTGAGATTCTTCTTTCACTATGACGCCCGAACGCGTTCGGTGGAAGACGTTTGGCAGATAATCTCGCAAACAATATCCATTTCGGATTAGTAAAGTAAGCACCACATATGTATTAAATCATAACAGCTTCACGCTCGACCAGGCGGAAGCTGTCGATGAGCATGACAAATGAAAACTTCTGAGACAATTCAGATTTTCATGAAGGGAGCAAGAGTTTATCTTCCGCAGGGAAACTAGTTGTGTCGCCTACAACAATTAGAGAATTACATTTATGGTAGAAATCACCCCCATCGGGGCTGAATTAATACGATAAACAATAATGGAATACTGACAGGGCAATTATCTCAATAAAATACAAATTCTTAAGACTTGTAGGATTCTACGGTTATTTCTTTCATCATCATCGAACGAAGACTTTCCTGAAGTGACACATGAATCATGGAACGAAAAATATTTATTTTTCGATTTCGCAGAACATTGGGATGAATCACCACATGAAGTGACGATATTGTATGTCTCCCTTAAACATCCTACTTGCATGGCAATAGTGCATGTTTGGTGATCTTCACCCCCTGCCACACACCCTCGTGGTGGCTCGCAGGGTATTACGTAGACGTATTGCAAAAGTATTTCACTTCATCGATTACGAGCCCAACCCTAGGGTCTGGAGCGAGGGATATTCGTGTGGGAACTCGAATCCATACTGATGGCAATTCTCAGCAATGGACGATAGCTCAATCACCCAAAAGATCTGCAGTTACAAAAAGAATTTCACTCACTCACCCATGGTAGCACATCAAAAAGGTAGGAATGGTGCGTAAACCACGCCGATGACGCATACCTGGAAAAATAGAAAATTGATCATTAGCATTTGCACAAATTCAATGCGAGCACTAATATACATTTAAAATATGTTAAGGGAATAGGAACATGGTGTTTATAAACACAACGAAATCTTATTTAAGTCCTGAATCGATGCCATCATTACCAGCGGAAAAACCAAGTCGTTCATGACACGTAAAGCTGATCAGGAGATTACAAAGCATTCGACATCGGACGATTTTTGATAAAACTATATTTGTAAAAAAAAACATAGTAACAATGGTTAATGGCTTACGATATAATATTTGAAAAATTAAAATATTAATAATAAAAAAGAAGTGATAAAAAAAGAAAAGGGGAAAAATATGATTTTTTTCATTACTGAGGTCAATTTTACATCATTAAACCACTATAAATGGTACTTAGATCTCATATGTCACTTCTTCTTTTTTCAGAATATTGATTTTTGGCTATGCTATTCATTTCTTTAAAAAGACTATTTTAAAGATAAGGCCTTGTTTCAACAACATTGGCTTCTTGAAAATTAGTCAAGACCACAGCTCCAGAAAAAAATCCCCATTTAACAAAGTAGTCGAGAAAAGAAGACACTTTATGCATCTCTAATACTTTTTTCACCGCATTATTCCAGCTAATAATTCAGCAAAGAATTAGGAAATCATCCAACACTGCGCTATAAAAATAACTCGTTGAAACGCACTCGATAACTTCAACTTAAAACAAATATTTACTTTAAGACTTGGAAGGGTAAATAACTACGCACACTGCTGTTAAAAGTATTGGATTAGAGGGCAGAAATCCCCTTGTTCAGAGAGATGAAATAAACCTTGATATTCCCTCATTTTTAAGGACGCAACAACCGACTGTGCGATAGTTACACACTGACACACCTATACGTGATCCATTGATCGAAGGCGCCAGTCTGCCGGGGAGGTATTTTAATCTTATCCAGCACACGATAAACCTTGAACAACCACAACGAAAGGAGACAGAACAAGGAAGGAGAGACAATGTATCAGAAAGATATAAGATAGAAATGTAACTCGCTCACGAATTTTTCTCCAGAACTTTTTTCTATACAATCTCTAGCTGCGGTTAGCTATCATCATGCACGTACTACAAACTAATTGAAAATGATAACACAGCAAGTGTGTTTCCTCACAGCAATGAAGAATTTCGGGAATGATAAACCTCACATAAAAACATGCACAAGGACTAAAATCTATCATACCTACATCTCCTAGACTTGAAGCCAAAATTTTTAGACGGTCACCTTTTATTCTTCACATTCTAACAACTTCGCTGACGGGTCCTTCGAGGTATTGAAGATTTGCGGACATTACAATACTCGCAGGAAAAGACTACAGCCAGCCTACATCTCTTGGGCAAGCGCCAGGAAACGATCGGAGGTCATTAGCCATCATGAGAATACTGGGACAGGAACCCAGGGGATTACTCATCGCCTTGTTTAGACGGGCAGGTAGAGAAACTGAGAGGATGAAACGGCCACGCCTTTACTAGTAGAATATCACTTTCGAAATGATCACGATAAGGCGAGCATGACTCAAAAGCTCTTGAAAAGTCAACCGAGTTTTTATCTTCAATGGCAAGTATTTCCACTCAAGTTTTATGGGTTGTCACTAACTAAAGGCCACCTTTCAAATAAACTTCGATGCACACACGGGCTCTACGCTCTGATAGACCTCCAAAACAGAGAGCAGTTCTTCTCTCGCATGAACTAGGCTATGTGACTGCATCAGAGTTTCGACATGTCGTAAAAAAAAGACTTGGTGATGATTCAAACAGTACTAATCTGTACCGAGCAGTATCAACGTTCTCACAGCATCATCATCAGTGTTAACACCATCCATGTGTGGAATTGTAAACCCTGATAGTGATGCTGAAAACGTCAAAACATCAAAGGCTATTGTTAAAAAATAAACATTTTGTCAAATATTGTCGAAAGTTTATTCACTATTTTCTTAGATGATGTATAGATATCATTTCTCATTCGATATTTTGAAAAATAAGGCACACAACAGACCGTCATATAAAATGAGCAGCAGGTAACTCCGCGAAATTCGAGTTTTTTCGTATAACCCAATTCAAGGAACAATGGCTGGTAGTGCTGTACCCCCTCTACGAGAGAAGATATAACGCCACTGAAACAATGAAGGGATAGAATATATAAAGAAATAATGGCCATTGACAGTTTTGAATGTAGTGTCTAACGAATGGCAACGGCGGATTTCGAATGCAAGCAAAGCAGATTTAACAGCTACTACAACAATGTTTCGAAATACTTACCACTAGTAAGAGGAGTCAACATCGATATTTAAGCGGCATTATTAAAAATTCCGTTAAATACGTTTGTTTATACAATGAGAATTGTAATGGATTAAGAATACGGATTTAGGAGGAAAAGTGGATGAGGACTGAACAGTTCCAGGGCAGGAGAGGCATGCAATTAAAGAGTATTTTAGAATTAAAACAATGAGTGGTGGAAAGTATAAATTGATTATCTCTTATATCACGGAATAAATTAACATTAAGCACTGATTAAGCACTCACAGTAATAACTGGCAGATATGGATAGCAAATGCGAATGAACGGATGCGACCACATCGTCTTTTACAAATGATTCAACACGCATGTGCTGTTTCAAATATCAGGCGGAGAAAAATTACCTCTCTCTATCTTACGAAAGCCATCAATACGGAATGAGAGTCATTTAGGAGACCCACTTGAAACCCAGCCTACTTTATAACGCCCAATCTCCTCGAAATAGAAGATAAACCCCAAGACGCAATAAATCTTGCAAAAAGTTCTAAGCTGGCTGAGCCGCGCAAGGGAAGAGAAATAACCAACCCTCTAGACATCCCCATGCATTTTTAAAGGAATAAGTTACCTGCTCTCGACGTTTTATTGGTGGCATTGGAAAGGAATTCCTCATAGAAGCGCGATCTGTCAACCAGTTCAGCCCGAGCTAGAGGGGACACAGACCCATGAAACTACGACGGAAGCAGCAACAGCTATTTCTCTAGAAACTAGAGCAATCGATGGTAACACAACCATGTGATAAAAATCTTCATTGGAAAGTAATTAAGGTAGTTTAAGCAAGATAGTTCCCTAGTCATAAGAGAGACCATATTCGAATTATACGTTTTAATGTCACCAGCTGTAGGACACAAGAATTAAATATTGCATTATTAACGGTGCATTAATATAATGTTATATGACAGAGATTGTAAGCAATTAAGTGAAAATATCTAAATAAGTGTTTAACTTGACTCATTTTTTTGCAAGGTACGTTAAGAACTCCTTCACAACGGAAGATTTGTGAAGAACGGTGAGAAGACATACAAACTACACGATGTTAGTTTTTAGACGATGTCTAGGTATTAAAAATTCCAAATTCTTTCAATGAGGTCTCTCTGGAGTGCATACACGTACCATTCCCCACGTAAAAAGGCTGGCATTTTCTGGAAAATATCTCGGAAAGTAGTGGGGTAAGGGATTGAAAATTTTGTGTCAATGGAAGGGTGAGATATTTTTCTTTATGATATATATCTTTTCTTTCTGCGTATTATGCTAGGTTTGATCAGATTAACAAGATTAGAGAGATAGATTGTCGTACCGATAGATTTAAAATGTCATTTTTCCCGCGTACCATAAGAGAGAACAATAGGCAGTGTAGCAAAGGGATAGGTAGGTGAAATATAGTTAAGAGTAGTCTGTAGTGCATGACGCATGTAATAGCAACCAATAATCCCTTTCTTATTATGTAGATACTAACCATCTAGCTGCATGTGACCCCATTATCTAGCATGTCTCCATTAGTTATCCTACTTGCATGTCAATGGTGCATGTTTGGTGATCTTCACCCCCTGCCACACACCCTCGTGGTGGCTTGCAGGGTATTACGTAGATGTAGATGTAAAACAGATGGTATTTTTTGGCAAATATCACGGAAAGTAGTGTGGTAAGGGGTTGAGTTTTTGGCGTCATTGATTTCTAGGTGAAATGATATTCCGCACAAACAACCGTAAAAATTATGACTACAATACAATGCACAAATGATGCACTCGCAGCACACCATTTGAATTAAGAAAAAGGCCGAATTACAAGGCCATACAAGGTCAGGTATACTCTTCTGATATATAACAGTTTAACCAGAATGATATGTTGAATTAAGCACTGGATGTGGCACCAAGGGACAAGCGGAAGGCTTCGATTACCCAAATGAATCAAGATTTTCAATTTACGCGAAGACCTTGGAAGAGATTTGAACGCCGGGAGAATAAGATACCAGATGTACTTGAGAGAAGTTGCCTCGCCTTGCAATGAAGGTGGAATAAATTACAAGCTAAAAAACAACGGTGAAGCCACTCACCAGCGCGCTGTTCAACACACACCCGAAAGGTTTAGGAAAGAAGCGATAGGAAAAGGATACAAGCGGATGACGGTGAATGGAATTTTAATTAACACACTCCGTTTCACTGATGATATCGATATCCTCGCAGAAAACAAAGAACATTAATATGGAATGCTCGAAGGCGGGCTGAACTATTTGAAAGTGATTTTGGTTATGTCTTCAATGGATAAAACGAATTGCTGATGAAATTATCACAAAAAACACGGAGTTAACTGGATGATCATAACATCGACATTGCTATACAAGCGCTGCAGCGAGTTAATTTTACTCGGGTGTTCCACCGGGTTAAATTTGTGAACAGTACCGTTCGTCGAAAAGTCGCGATGTTTTAGTCCATCGTCATCCAAAGAATTTACTCAAACCATTTACCAGGAGAGCATAAAATCAATTTTGAGCACTACAGTTTCTACGGTAAAGTCCGAAGAAAGGGAATAATTTGAGTACAAACCACCTTCTTCTAAGGCGAATCTGTCCTCAGATAGGTTTCAATTGAACTGTTCCCTCCATTCTCGTCTATCCTGTGCTGCCTCACTCAGCTCTTAGTAACGCCTTCCATTCGAAATATCAGTCACCATATTATTTCTTCGTCTTCCTCTCTTTCCCTCAATTTTTCCCTCTAATATTTATCACGACGTGTCCCATCCAGTTTGCCTCTCTCTTTCTTATTGATGCTCCTTTTCTCAATCATCCCTGCCAGCACTCCCTCGTTTCTAACTTACAAACCATAGATATTGATAAAAATAATGTTTTTTTACGGTTTCATCAGAAGCAATTCCACGAAATACTAAACGAATGCACACGTAAATGTGTCACCGACTTTCTAAAATACTTTCTCCCCGCTGCGATGGTGTACTAGGACAGATCGTATGGACTTATGAAATCGGAAAGAATGAAAGAGAAGATGATCATACGGCGCACTCTGAGGAGGAGACCATCCCTATGGATTGGCCACATCCCGAGACACAAATAAGAATGAAGGAAGAGTGGCATAAAGAAAAATCGAGAGGAAAGATCGTTTGATGCTTATGAACACCATATAAAACGAGTCATGAATAGAGGCACCTGTTTTTCGCAAAGCGCTAAATCGCAAAGCGCTAAAGTTTTTGTAAAATTTTACCAATTTAGCTCAAAACGCGAAACTATTTACCTTGAAGCAAAATCGCGAAATAATCGACTCAATTATGCGGAATCACATCATTTAAAGTTAACGGCGGAAATTCGATTCGAGTTGTGGCAATAAAATCCGATCGTCGATGACAATCGATTCTACACCACTTCGATAAATATTAATGTGCGACGGTGTATTGCTTGTTGGAAACTATTGCTGATCGGTGCATTCAGTCTTATATTTTGTGATTTATCTTTGTGCTGCAGTTTACTAATAAGGTAGAGAAAGTACGTGCTTTCTTCAGATTTATAATTTTCACGTTTCTTGTATATACTTACGTAAAAATAGAAGATTATGTTTCACAGCAAATATGCTATCAATGACCTTTTGCTTTTGCTTTTATTTCTGAAAGGTGGAAATGAAAGTTAGCGAAATTATTAACGAAATGAAATGGAAATAGCAAAACAAATACCGAAAAGACTTTTTAAAAATGACGAAATCAGGCCAAATTTTTTACCACAAATAGATGCTTTTAGTCATGAAACAAATGGGCTATCAGGGCATACAGGAGTTAGCGTGAGACAAAGAAGAGTGTAGTGCTTCAGTCAAGCAATGCCTATCAGGAGTGAGTGACATATAACGATGGATGTCACGGCCTTTTAACACGTTGAAAACAATTCTAATAAAAAGGTTTAGGTACATTTCGATTCTCTCCCCTTTACCGAAGTCGGTCAAGACGTACCAACATCATTAAAAAAAACTCCAATACGAATTTCAATGAGTCAGGCGTCCGTCGCCGACTGCGGCGATTCACTACGCTCAAAATGTATCTCTCATCGAAATCAATAAGTGGAATCAATATGATTGGAACTGGTGGAGCGCATGAAATGGACAACAGGAGTCAATTGATACTCATTTCCCCGAATCAACGCCACACTTGAATTCTAGCGAGGCCACTTCTCAGAAGCGAGGCTCAAGGCGAGCGCGATATGGCGACACAAATGAGATGCAAACACGACGAAAATCTAGGACGAAATCGTCATCGTAAATTCGATCACTACATAGAGGATGCACGCCATAAAAATACAATGTAACCACCAGACTGAATTGCGTGTCTGAGATCTACAATCGAAGGGCTGTGCCAATACAATCAACTTGAGTAGCGAATATATTTGATGATTTCAGACTTTTTCTTTTCATTCATACGGACGCAACCTTAAACCAGGGCGCCGCTGGAGATTCCTGAGTGGCATATTGACACAATATTTCCCGATCCTGAAAATAGGCATAATAAGGCCATTGAACTCTATGCCACTCTGTTCGGCCACACTGAAACCATTTTCTAATCGAATGGCTTAAATTTAACACGTATCAACATTAAGGTTTATATTGATAATCAGGCTACTCTCAATGAAACGAGGAAACGGCATTATATTTCGCCAACATCCCCAACTTATTGACAGGTATCTAAAGATAATGTAGGAAGTACAGTCTCAAGAAGTAACCTCGCACCAATAGGCTAATTAGTTTATAAATCCTTTTCACTAGGAGAAATGGGCACGACTTCTGCTTTAAATCAACGAACAATCACCTCGGGATATATGAAACTCTAAATGGTGCAACGGGTAAAAGATTCATTCGTTTCTCCGGCTTGAATTCCCTCGACAACAGCAATGATAACTGCTGTATCTGATACAAAATGATACAGATCTGCAAGTCCATCGCAACCAATGTTTGCTTCAATTAATAATTGACTAACACATGATATAACTATTTTCTTTTGTTTCACGGCAAAACAATTTCGACTGTGAGTAATGAGAGGAAAGGATCCTGGTCCAATCTGAATACTGCAGATGTGCGGTTAATTTTAATTATTCCGGCAATCCTCTACGGTCATATAAATCCTTAATTAATCCGTTAATTCCATTGCGAAGTTTGGGGTCCTGATAAATAATGCGTCGGTCATTGATGAAAATTTCTAAAAATATGACAACTGCGAGGAATACAGGAAATAGAACAAAAACGAAATGGACTCCCGTCACCACAAAAACCAGTCATCACATCAGCGAACCATCGCTATTAAATTTCTCCCAACGCGGGTCGATTTTCCGCTCTGAATCCCCGGCATCACAGTTCGCCCTCGGAAGATACAGGGTGCGAAGCGTCGCCCGATATGCAGAACGCTCGCAAGACAAAGAGGCGTCGTAGGGCCGACTGGTGGTGGTGTTGGCGCCCGTTCCGAATAAGTAAGCCATCCAAACGGCTTCGCTTCCAGAGTCGATCGATTCGGCGCTCCGACCGACGCTCACAAGGCGACGATTACTTCATCTCCCTACCCCGAAGGCGGTTTGAAACACCCATCAAAACAAAGCCTCCGAGCAGACAGAAAAAGAGCGCCTAAATGTCCGTGGGACTTCTTCAACAAATTCCGAAAATGTATTGCAAAAAAAAGTTAATTCATTAAAACTATACATTATACGGTTGATTTTCCTTCGAAAAGCCTTCTAAACCTGGAGCTGGAGGAGGATGTTAAAGATAAAATGGACGGACAAAATAATAAATGATGAAGTGTACAGATGAGTAGATGAGGAAAGGACCACATGGAACACCATAGAGGAAAGAAGAACCAAATGGATTGGACACACCCTGAGACACGATGGGTTAGTGAAGAAACAATTGAAGGTGAAATAGAAGTAATTTTAGCGTATCAGGTATCCCATTTTGTGGAAATGGGGTACAGATGCCATGATCTCACAATAAAAATTTTTGTTCACTTTCCACGGAGTTTTATTTATCCAACAAAGGTTACGACATGAACTATGTCACTTTCAAGGTGTTGACCCAAGAAAATAAATTAGTTTATGTCGAAACGTTGGTCGGTTAGATAAAATTCTGTGAAAAGTGAACATAAACTTTTATTGTGAGATCATGGCATAAAAGAGAAGGAAAAGTCCCCAGAGTAAGACCCAGGAATAAGCTCATGGACCAAATAAAGAGGAAAGTATATACAGAGGAAGAGATACCAGGAAGTAATGGAACTAGCATTAGATGGGGAAAGGTGGAGGGCTGCAGTGAACCAATCTTAGGATTGAAGGACCAATGATGATAACGGTTAATTTAAAGGAGAGTTGCCGAAACCATTTCGAACCACCGATACCGTAGCTCCACGAAATAACACTCAACAACCCCCTCCCCCAACCGCAAGCTTTACAAGCATAGACGACATAGACAAATCAGAAAGATAATAAAACTTAATTTAAAAGAATTGTGAATTAACTGATGTCATTTCCAGATCCAAAAGATGGTTAATTCATCACCGGACATGTATGAACTATAATAAAGTTCGGTCAGGACCCCGACTCCGGCACCCCCTGCCTCCATCTCGTTTCTTTTTTGCCCCATTGGATTAGAACAACGCTCTCCAGGGTGGGATGGCGCCCACTTTGGGAACAATTGATTCAAAATAATATAACTGGCTTAGAAAATGCCACAGTGAAAAAGGATAATAATAGTGGCAAGAGCGACTGGCGATCAGCACTCCTCATTCATTTGCCTCACAAACCGAACATATCTGTTCCAAAGAATCTTGATTGAGTTACCCAATAATTAACGTCACAGATAACAATCCCTTGGCAAATTCTTTTATCATTGCCAGAAAATATAAGATTAGGAGATGACGAAACATTCCATAAAAACTGGGCGATAGAGAAAAATACGCAGATAACATTAGACGCAAAGTATTCGAAACACAGGAGAAAAACAAGAAAAAAATACGCGAATCGATGAAGAATGACGAACGATCTCAGAACGAAACGGAGCAATAAGACTATACGCATAAAAAGGACCTACTTACGCATACCAAATTGGGCGAACACTTTTTCGAGTAAAGAAATAAACTAAGAAAAAATTTTTACTAGATTTAATTCATTTCAAACAACGCTTCCAGTTTTATCCCGCCAAAAAATATGTAAACACTTCGAAAAACTAAGCAGGACCTTTCCCCGCAGACTCCTAATTTCCACAAACATTATATAATAAATATTCACGAAGGCTTGGAAATACTCATCTGGAATATGCTGTTAGTGTATGGGATCCATACGAAGCGGGGTTGATATCGGAATTAGATCGCGTGCAGCGAAGAGGAGCTAGGTTTGTGAAACGATGCTACGATAAGTTTGCTAGTGGGTCTGGACTGTTAGAAGAATTAGGATGGGAATCGCTATCACAGCGTTGATTAAATTATAGGCTTAACCTCCTAACTAAATTTCAGGAAAAACAATCCTCTAACAACGTAAAAAACAAACTATTAACCCCCTCGTACTACGGCAGATTAGATCGCGCCAATAAAATTAAAGAGATAGATTGTAGAACCGATAGGTATAAAATGTCATTCTTTCCGCGTACCATTCAGGACCATATATATATTATATTATATATATTATATTATATATATTATATTATATATATTATATTATATATATTATATTATATATATTATATTATATATATTATATTATATATAATAATATCTACATTTTTATTAATGCATGATGTAAATATTGATGTTCTTATTTATGTATGGCATTATGAATCTGTAATAGTAGTCTTTGTATCCTTTGCATGTTGGAACGATTGACGATAGAATGTTTCTTGGCTAGTCGATTTTAATTGGCGCATTGAATGCGTGGTACGCTGGTTTCAATGTAGTTTCGGTGTTCTACCGCATGATTCATGCATGTCTGGTGTGGAAGCACCCCCTGCCACGCACCCTTTGGGTGGCTTGCAGGGTATGACGTAGATGTAGATGTACTCCGGAATTCCCCCACGATAAAACTGAAAACTGAAAAAGGATGCAATGCATCATTTCCTTTCGTCTGTCAGAGAGAGGGAATTTTCGCATGCTCATTTGCCCCCTTACTTGTTGGCTTCGTAAACGACCACGGCAAACCGACAACATAATAACCCTAAGTCATTGGCGGAATGTCATTCATTAGCAAGACATTTTTCTCCGCTTTTTTCATGAGCGAGCCTCCCTCAAAGTAACGGGTCACGAGTATTCGAGCGATCCGACGTAATTAAATTGACCGCTGGCCAGGATGAGGGAGTGATACCCTCTCGCGGCCTCGTGGGCGAACATTCACGCTGCCCGCCGTAGTCGCAAGATGATAAAACCGGTTCCGAGAAAAAACCGGTGAAAACCAAAAATTCAAACTATTTTGAGTTCAGTCCTTTCTTTTTTGAGACTGAAACCGTTTTAGGCCAGTTGCCGTTATCAAAGAATTTATTTTTTGGGCCATAAAACAAATATTCGCCCAGGAAATACGACATACGCATATTTACACTCGTCCGAATTAGCTTTAGATGTGAATAAAAGTAGAGTCATCACGGATTTATCAAAGTGACGATAGATGACATGCATACATGAATTAATATATGAATTTATATAAAACTATTACTACTAAAAAACTTCCCAAAGACGATTTAAGGAATTTTGAGCGAAATATCATTTTACCTAGTAATCAATGAATTTGGTCTCATATTAAAGAAAAATATATCACCCTTCCATTGACACCAAAAATTTAACTCCTTACCAAATGACTTTCCGAGATATTTGCCAGAAAATACCAGCCATTTTACATGAGAAACGGTACGTGAATGCACTACAGAGAGACCTTATATTAAAAATGAGGCATTCCCCTCACTTAGATCTCGTCAAAAAATCAACAGTGTGTAGTTTGTGTGTTTTCTCAGCTATTTTTGAAAATAAATCATATTGTCACCGCATCAAATTCTTCGGTATCACAATAAACTTTCCGTTTTGATGGAGTTTCAAATGAACCGCGTGAAAAAAAAGTCAAGTTAAAGACTTATTTAGATATTTTCATTTAATAACTTACCATTTCTGCCATTTAATTACTTACCATTCATGCCACCATTAATAATGCAATATTTAATTCATGTGTCCCACACCTGGTGAAATTAAAACGTGTATATCGAATACGGTCTCTTTTAAGACTATGGAACTATCTCGCTCGGACTACCTTAAATACATTGGCAAGGGAGTCATGGATTTCAAATAGGAAATCTGTGACAAATATCAACGTCAGTCGGACAACAAAATCATCCTCAATTTTAAACAAATATTAATTTTACCGAGATGAATCAAGTTTTTGGATGTGACTCGCGTGAATACGGCGGGCATCAATAACTCCACAAATTCACAATAATAGTATACCATACAACTACGTTAATTGGGCCCGAGTAAGTCACGAATCGTTTCATTCAGTGATAACCGAAAGATTTATTGGGAAAAGTAGCAGCCTCGATCTAGAACTACCCAGCCACCCATGCCAATGACCTTTCAGCCCCGCTGAAGATAATTCTCCGCTGCCAAGAACGCTTTCGAGCTCCAAACGCATTGGAATTCCGGAGAATAACAATAAAAAATGCCATACCTCAAGTGCTATTCTGAGCGGAGAACATGGTGGCGCATGCCCAGCTACAGACATCCCCTTGGGGGTCAGTCTTTCCCAGAATGCGGTGACCTCGCTGGAACAGTAAAACACCCAAGTGGAGCAGTAGCGATTGATGTTTCGAGCAGGCATTTGGTTTCTTGGCCAAAAGAGAAAGCTAAATATCAGTTTAAGAGATTTACCGAACTATTAGTACTGCACACAATGCACTGCACAAATGCTCTCCTAAAATTATATGCAATTCTTAAAAGTAATAATGACTTAAGAAAATTTGTTTTTGATGAATCTGATGGGGAATATAAATCGGCTTTATTGCAATCGGAGACTGATACAAAAATATGTTATTGGGTATGAATTTTGCAGCCCAAAATAAAGTACCGTTGATATCAGAAGTGAACTCAGGGTCGTACAGCTGGGAATAGGCCCAAAGTCCCGCACTGGTGGCAGCCTTACACCAGGCCTGATTTTATTCGATGCTAATATAATTGTTTGACTGGTTAAGTATTATTATTTTGGAAACAATATCTGTTGCACGTGCTCCTATTTGCCTTGAAAAATCCTTTTTTTACTTATTTATTCATTTCAATTTCCCGCCTCTTATTTGAGCCCCGGGGCGTCAAAATCCTATGGGTGGGCCTGATTATGTAAAAAATTTAAATTTTTACGGTAAACTAATGGTGCTTATTGACGATAAGCATTTACGCGCAGCAAATTTTTCCTGCGATGGGCATTAACTTAAGAGAATTTTTTTCTGAAAGGGAAAGCGAAAAAAAAAACTTGATCATTGAAACAAATGAATACCGATCCTATTCGAAAAAAGCGTTTGAAGTAGAATTCACAAAATTTTAAAGGTTAGCATTTTTTCCTTTCTCAGCTGGGCCTTCGTTTATTCAGCCAGCAATCTTCGTAGCAAATGAGAGGGTATCGTTTCCCAGGCTTCATTCCGCAAGTTCCTTTCTATTTATTGAATTAAATTGATGCAATCACCCCAGCGGGGAAAAGGTAGTCAATCGACAGAAAGCCTGGGCTTCGATTGGAATTACCATCAGATCGTAGGTAGGAGTATATTTAAGCTTAAATCCAATCTATTTCCAAATGTAAAACCTAATATAATCGGCATACTGCGATGGATTGGATTATTAGCATAAGACAGAGCAATAAGACCACCGAGGAAACGAGTTTTAAAGGTCTATCCATGCGAAAATCAAGGGATCAAAACGGTAATCATTCCGAATGGATGGATAAGTTGTTCGAGAGTGATTTTCATTTCAGAAATCAAGCCTTTTCAACATGGCTACCTCTGCTGAAGCACGCCTAACGTGTCTGCATTAATATTCGAAAGTGACACGATACGGTGCATGTATGTGCTTGACCCAATTAACGAGAGATAACTACCACATAGTTCGTAAAACTTTCACAGCACGTAACGCTGTACGTGATTGGATGAAAATTCACCGCCTACAACACACCCTTGAGGCTGGGTATTATACAAAGCCGTACGTGAAGAATTAATACACCCCACAACGAGACTTAAACGAATCGTGTCTGGCGGGCGTGACGGGGGAAACTAGAATTACGTCCGACGTGCTAATTAAGCGGGAGTGTAGAGCAATGTGCTTCCCACGTGGCGTCGCCGACACTGACTACTCAAGAGCCCCACTCCTCCCCCCCCCCCCCCAACAGGAATTATCATTCGCATAAGTTTCGCAAGGACGACGTCGACGTTCCTAGACGCCCTCCTCCACTCCCTTCCCACAATTCCACCGCCTCATCCAAACATCAAAACAGCGGCGACCTCCCCCGCAGCGAAGGCAAGAGGCAACAACAACAACAGCACTAGCTAGACTCACCAAGGGGACGTAAACAAGACCCTTGCGCAAGGGGTGTGGCACAATTTTTCAGAAAGGGAAGCGTTTGCCCAAGCGGCGGGCAGTTCATAATCCGCGCTCCGAATTCACCTCCTCCGCCAGCACCGCCGACGGCGAGTGAGAAAGACACGGGCACGCGGTTTGCATGAAATATAAAGGGGCGTGAGCGAGAACCGTGGATGCAGTCTCCCCCACGGGGTGCTTGAAGGATAATAACGTGAGGAGCGGGAGCCTTCGGCGAAGTCGGATCCGGCGGTGACGGGGTGATGGCCTCGCCTGCCAATCTTTGGGTCGCGGG
Organism: Ceriagrion tenellum; assembly: GCA_963169105.1. Lineage (NCBI taxonomy): Eukaryota > Metazoa > Arthropoda > Insecta > Odonata > Coenagrionidae > Ceriagrion > Ceriagrion tenellum. Next base: position 110,909,878 of record OY720642.1, on the reverse strand, counting down.
TTCGTTTCCCGCACGGGTGGAATGTATCTCCTCTCAGGACATGAATGCTTGTGAAAACTGGGTTGGAAGAAGATGGAGCGATATCGCCTCATCCAGCCCAGTATCAATTAACACAAATAATAATAAGGATATGGTGATCTGTCGGGTAGGACAGAACGTTTGAGAGTGATTCCGATTTCCCGCGTACTCGTCCATTGCACGCGCAAGTACACTAAGGAAATAAGGGTCCTTTACAAGAATACCGACATCATAAGTGGGATTAAATGCAGAAGAATGAGAAGGACAGGACACTTGTTAAGAAAAGAGGACGGGTGTGTGATGGAGGAGGTTTTAAGAGGAAAACCAGAAGGAAGATGATCCGGGGAAGACCACAACAGGGATGGTGGATGGTGGAGAGGGTTGGAGCTGCGGACGAGGATGCAATGGACCGAAAGAGATGGAGGAGATATGCTGGTGCGGCAAAGTATCGAATAGGATATAAATGGCCCTGGGAGTAAGATTAAGTAACACATGTTATGACCGGAGTATTCAGCTTGGAATTCGAAAAATACAATTTTACGAAATTACGTTGTTCGAACATTAGACACGGCATGGCACCTCGATAATTGATTACGAACCAAATGAGGAAGGATGGCTAGAGACACGGCGTCGACATAGGCCTGCTCCGAACGAAACTCGTCACGGGGAACTAGGCAAAACATCCCATTCAACATACGGATATCTGCACTTTAAGATCCCAACGCAAGGCAAGCAAGCTCCAAGTTTGGGAGGCAAAATCTCTGCCATCGGCGGGTTTCTAATCGGGATCCTTAGGGATGGGTGTCGGTATCAACATACCATCACTAAAATTTGTTTAAAATGGCGCTCAGTACTCTGTCAGAGCTTTCACTGCAGCCATTTCAAAGGAATAATATGTCCTAGACGCGATAAATAACATCGGATAGCGAGAATGTATATGCACGTCGCAATTCTTTCGTCACTTATTCATCATGAGATATGAGTCATGTCCCCGTCACGAAAAGGAATCCGAGTGACTAGTACTCAACACTTATTGCGTTGAGGCTGAAATATTAAAACCAACCGAGCATGAAACAAATCGGCCATTCTTATGTCCCAATGTGCTTTAAAAAGTAAAGATCTATCATTCCAAGTTGCACCTGCCAAAGCCAGCACCGTATCATAAGAAAACACCTCGAGTCATTGAATTCACCAGTTCAGAACTAAACTCTTAACGACACCATAAATGCACAATAGAGTATCGCTATTGCTTTGTTCCCTGGGTGTTTATAGTGAGCTTAAATTTTCAAATGCGCCATCTCAATGGTGCACATGACAACTAATAATGCTTTATGCAGCCAACAATGCACATTCCTATGCAACTCTGAACACCCATACACAGAATTGTTACAGTAATTTAACACGTTCATCTGAAACTCCTGAAGCTTGATATTTAAGAATCAACGTCGATTAAACAGAATAAGACAATTTTTGCGAAGATATCACCTACAAGAACAAAAATACTAACAAAACCCCCTCGTACTACGGCAGATTAGATCGCGCCAATAAAATTAGAGAGATAGATTGTAGAACCGATAGATATAAAATGTCATTTTTTCCGCGTACCATTCGGGACCATAACAGCTGTGATCGTCGTCATGAATAGTTCGAATTGTGACAATAGGCAGACAGTAAATGTTTCTCATTATATTATCTACTTTCTTATTTATGCATGATGTAAATATTGATGTTCTTATTTATGCATGATATTTTGAATCTGTAGTAGTAGTCTTTGTATCCCTTGCATGTTGGAACGATTGACGATAGAATGTTTCTTGGCTATTAGAATTTAATTGGCGCATTGAATGCGTGGTACGCGGGTTTCAATGCAATTTCGGTGTTCTACCGTATCATTCATGCATGCCTGGTGCGAAAGCACCCACAGCCACACACCCTTTGGGTGGCATGCAGGGTATGACATAGATGTAGATAAAATACTACTGATAAACGGCTACTCTAACTGGCACTCCGAATGCGAAGGAATATCGCGTCTTAAGAAGCAGAAGTCGAGTAAGAGGCAATGGAAGAATGTAACTGGAACAACATAGGCGGGGAAGTACATGGCAGTGTGGATGAAATTATTGAAACAAATCTCGTTTCCTTGGCCTTACGCAAACCAACAAGCTCGAATGAATAACCCTGCCGCACAATGCAACATCTTGATAGTTATGCATTTCAGGAGTAGATTCGTTCGAAAATGAAACCCAACGAACTACTAAAGATGCACTAACCTGACAATGCCCAAAACCAATAGAGGCGACTTAACAATACAGGACTGGAATTATACAGTCCCTGCATTATTATGCGGGAATGCATTATTGTCTAAATCAAACCGATCCTTAACTCTTTGTGCAAGTATTTGGGCTGAAACCTAGATCAATTCCATTGGGAAATAATGAAAGTTCGAATTCAATATTTTGCGTACCCAAAGACTATATTATCTTGGTAACAATTATAACATATTCCGTGGAATATATAACTGCTGGAGCTGGTCCTTCGCTGCACTGAGGTATCTTTAAAAATCACAAAATTTTCTGCAGATGCTACATAACAGAGTAGCCAACTCGATAAACATACATTCCGCAGAGTTGCCAAGTCTTCGCCATTTATTCTTTTTTTAATTGGCAGCTAACTCGATAGAAATTGTCTCATTTCATGAGCAACCACAAGCAACGGCATCATCCTACTGAAGTAACTTCCACGTTTTCACCTTTCTATGGGCTCTAAAGACACTATCTTTCCCATGCATTAGCAAAGGGTGTTTCCAGCACAACGTTTCCATGCATGCGATAATTTTTAATAGTGACGGCATGATTGAAGAATCGCCATTATATACAGAAAACGTATCTCGATTTGGCAGTTAACTTTATAAAAATTATAATAATTTCTACGTAGCAACACTATCCTGTCCTAAAGTCCCACGGTCAAGTGAAGAAGTGGACCGCGCACTAAAAGAGAAATACTGCAAAAATTCTACTTAACAGAACCAACGACTCGTTCACGAGACAAAATGAATGAATAATCGAAAGCGACTCCATTTGAAGCCATTTTCACGCAGGGGGACTTAACGTGGAAGAATGCCGAAGAAATTCTCCAAATGCCAACACCTCGTCGTGATTTCTACCAAAAAAGGGTCGGGAAACAAAAGGAAGCGGTGAGGCGCACTCACTCTCCCCAACTCTTGGCTCCGCGCCAAGGCGGCGACGCGGAGGAACAACCCGAGTCAGCTGTTGCGGCGGCTGTCACCCGTCCGTCGAAAACAGCTGCCGAGCGGAGGGCGTCCTTGGCTCCCTCCCGGGGAGAGAGAGAGTGTATAAAGGGAAAGGGATTGGCGAGTAGACGGAAGGGGATTAAGAGGGTGGAGGAAAGGGGATAGGGGGATGAATGGGAGGGGGGGCGGGGTTAGACGGAAACGCCCCCACACCAAAAGTGGGCAAGAACAACGGCTTCTCCGGCATGTCATCCCTTGTCATATCAGTTGTCCTCTCTCCCTCCAACAACCAAGGCAGGACTGGAACTACTAGCGCTAGATTCCACATTACTTTCTACGACGAACATAATGACTACGTGGAACACTCATCCGCCACAGCGTAGTTCATCAATTCATCCTCTCTGATCCTCTTCCGAGTGATCTGCATGTCCATGAATACAATCAACTTCTAACCCTTTCACTGCGATAGTCGACACAAGTCGATCAGCAAATATTTGCGCTTCGCCGCGATGATCGACTTTAGTCCACGACCCTGAAAAAACGTTTTCTTTGGCCGCGACGGAAGCCCGAAGTCTCTCATGCTACGTCCCCGAATTTGAACGCGGCAGTGGCGACCTCTGGTGCGGTATAACTGAACTAAAAGGACACATGAAGAATACGAATGCGAAGAAAATAAAACGAATATGACTTTAATTTTTTCATCGTAAAATGACATTTTCTAAGAACGCTTGTTGAAAACCAGATACGCTGTGAAAGGGTTAAAATCCCACACTATTTCATTGACTTTTTCTGAATCTTACTTTAATCATTAAGAAAGAATTTTGACCTCCTGATCATTACGTAATCGAGGTTACAGAAAACAAAATACACCTGTTTATAATTATTTTTATACAGTTGCCTGTAATATTCGATTTCACCGATTTGACACATTGGTCATCTGATTAATGAACTAACAAAAGGACTCCAGAGGTATGAGCCGAACTCGGCACGCTACACATCTACATCTACGTCATACCCTGCATGCCACCCAAAGGGTGCGTGGCAGGGGGTGCTTCCACACCAGGCATGCATGAATGATACGGTAGAACACCGAAATTACATTGAAGCACCGCGTACCACACATGCAAAGCGCCAATTAAAAATCTAATAACCAAGAAACATTCTATCGTCAATCGTTCAAACATGCAAGGGATACAAAGAGTACTACTACAGATTCTAAATATCATGCATAAATAAGAACATCAATATTTACATCATGCATAAATAAGAAAGAGGAGAATATAAAGAGAAAGATTTACTGTCTGCCTATTGTCACAATTCGTACTATTCATGACGACGATCACAGCTGTTATGGTCCCGAATGGTACGCGGAAAAAATGACATTTTATACCTATCGGTTCTACAATCTAGCTCTCTAATTTTATTGGCGCGATCTAATCTGCCGTAGTACGAAGGGGTTAATAGTACGTTTTTTACATAAGAGTTAACAGCGGACAATGGTTCATCTATATTGTACAAATCTAGGTAGGTAGTAAATAAAATACAGAGGAGACATTATCCGTAAGAAATATACCAAAGTTGGCCTTACAAAGTTACGCCGCTTATGCTTTCCTGGTTGTTACGTCTTCAGACCAGCAGTGCCTTAATTTTTACGTCATAGAAGGGCCGTCCCTTAATTTTTTCCAACAGCAGTCACTATTATCCCCTGCCACACACCCTCGTGGTGGCTCGCAGGGTATTACGTAGATGTAGACGTAGATTATACATCACTTTCCCTTCGTATCTTCTCTACCTAATCGTATGCTCCATTATTTTAACTAAGAATGCCAGCTTTGGTATTCACTTGTTCTTCATTACTCATTTGTTCCATAATACAAATTGTCCAAATTCAGGGTCGCAAGCAGGGACAACAAATTACACTTAGACCAGTTTCTTCCACTTAAATCTTACCGAAGAACGGAATTCACACCCTAGTACAAAATGAAAATTTTTGTACACGCTAATCACGCAGTCTTCAATGAAATATATCTCGTAATTTGCATCCTATATCCGCTCAATAATTGTTTTACAATTTGTTTGCAATTTCAACAAGAGTAGCACACCTCATTTAGCCCATATATCAAAATAACTGCCAAGCGTGTTGCGAACAGTGGAGACAAAAACTACCCAAACGTCACATAATTTTATAATGAACTAAAACATATGGTATAACGACAAACTTTGCGAGATGGAGGTACTATTTTTTTAGGTCAGATCGTATGAGAACAGCAGAACGGAGGAAGAGCGAAAAAAAAGATAATTATATTCAGACCGGAAGTTCGAAGTGACGTCATTGGTTTTTGTAGGATTATGTTTTTTTGGGAGAGAGAGCCCGTAAAAAAAATACAAAAGACGCCGAAATTACCTATAGGGTTTCCGTCACTAAAGAGGACGTCTGGAAGCAAAAAGAGGCCAAAAATAACCAGGAAATTGACGACACGGAAAGATATGAGTGATGTCACCCTCAACTTGAAGAAAACGAGAGGCTAAGTGCACCGCAAACGAAGTGCAAGTCAACACGGTATGACCCATAGGATGAATGGAGGGGAATCCCAGCATCCGCATCGGAGAGGACGATAAGAGGAGATAAGTCGGGATATCCATGGGGATGAAACGAAATAAACTCATGGTAATTTCCTCGCATTTACGCTAATAATGACGTCATAACTCCTTTGAACGACATTAGCTAAGCATCAACAGTTTGCCTCAAAATTATTCACATACAATCGTATAGGAGACAGATAATCCTGGAATACGGGCGCCTTGTGCACGGTTTTCTTAAGTTTCCTTAGCATTGGCGGCTACATTGATTCTCATGTCGTAATCTTAGGGAGCTAAGCTACGAAAATTACAAATAAAGCGAAGAATGCTATGAAAAACACTTAATAACAATTCATTTCTGAACAACTTTGGTCTCAGATAAGTTGCATATCAGAATATTCCATCAAAATATAATGACAATCGGAAAGAAACTCGAGTTGTGAGTAGAAAAACACTAACCGACCAATGCCTCATCTGGAATATGCTGTTAGTGTATGGGATCCATACGAAACAGGGTTGATATCAGAGTTAGATCGCGTACAGCGAAGAGGAGCTAGGTTTGTGAAACGATGCTACGATAAGTTGGCTAGTGGGTCTGGACTGTTAGAAGAATTAGGATGGGAATCCCTATCACAGCGCAGATTAAATAATAGGCTTAACCTTCTAACTAAATTTCAAGAAAATCATTTCTCTGACGACGTAAAAAACATACTATTAACCCCCTCGTACTACGGCAGATTATACCGCGCCAATAAAATTAGAGAGATAGATTGTAGAACCGATAGGTATAAAATGTCATTTTTTCCGCGTACCATTCGGGACCATAACAGCTGTGATCGTCGTCATGAATAGTACGAATTGTGACAATAGGCAGACAGTAAATCTTTCTCTTTATATTCTCCTCTTTCTTATTTATGCATGATGTAAATATTGATGTTCTTATTTATGCATGATATTTAGAATTTGTAGTAGTACTCTTTGTATCCCTTGCATGTTTGAACGATTGACGATAGAATGTTTCTTGGTTATTAGATTTTTAATTGGCGCTTTGCATGTGTGGTACGCGGTGCTTCAATGTAATTTCGGTGTTCTACCGTATCATTCATGCATGCCTGGTGTGGAAGCACCCCCTGCCACGCACCCTTTGGGTGGCATGCAGGGTATGACGTAGATGTAGATGTAGATGCCAATTCGAGAAGAATAAATATAAAGCAAAAAAGATTAAAGCGTAACATTTTCACTGGCATCAGCCGAGCGTAAAAAATTTAAATCAGTTATACTGCATAAAATCTGCTTCCATTTAACGCATTAAAAATAACAGTCAATCTCTACATTAATCGCAGGCATACGAAATCAAACAGGCATACCAAAAAAACACTTATTTTATCAGTTAACGACACAGAAAGTTAACTACGGTTCATCATTAGATAGCCAAAGAATTTCAACTGGACTTAGGCCAAGACGTTCCAACTAAGAGTTGTGATCGAGTAAACGCTTAAGTTTCAACGACAAGTTATACGGCGGATGATTTGTGATTCCATACACGTTGCTGTAAAAATTACTTCTCAAGACTTCATCCTCACAATGTGTCACACGCAGACCCTCGTGGGTGTGAATACAATTAGGGCAAAGGGGGCACCACCCCTGTCGTCTCCTCTCTTGCCGTTCAAAGAGATACTTCACCCCTCTCGAGCGCTGCCTTCAAAAGAGGGGGGGAAGATTCCACAAGTGCATGCAAACAGCCCCGAAGGGAGCGTCAGGCGTCACCCCCATTACGGTGGCACCTTAGCAGCAGTGTGAGTCAAAACATGTACCAAATCCTACCAAGTAATCATTTTCTTTTTGAAAAAAATGCTTTCATTGGTGACATGTCTCGGTAACTGGAAAAATGGCCAACACAACGAATATGCTAATTAGTCGAAGAATACATTTTTAACAAATAGCCTGAGGAGATACTGCAGGGCCAATTCTAATGAACTAAACTTAATTCGACACCTATCACTACAATAATTTGGCATGAATCCAAAAGAACTTTTTGCCAATTGCAGGAACGATACGTATGTATTCTACAAAGTTAAGGGACCCATAAGCCATGGCAACCATTCAATAAGTTTTGCAGGAACATGCGATAAATTTATTGGTTTCATAACTTATGGCATGGAGTTATGAGTTCCATAAGTAGCCATGATGGCGGATGCGCAATAAAACGCTTGGAGATTTAATTATTAAATAAAAAGAGACTTAATTACTAAATAAAGAGAGTTTTTTTGAGATAAAAGTTAAATTACTCTCACTGACTAATTATTATCTCCATTAGCAATTACTCATGGGCAAAACTTTCATAAATTTTATTCGGCGGTGGAAGATTAGATCGAATATTCGAAGCTGTTGACTATTGGTAAATAAGTTATGTAACTAGTAAATGTGTTCCCGAAACCCGAATATTTTTATGGGATCTGTAACTTTATGGATCTTATAACTTCACGTTCTAGCAAACGGTCATCACACGAGTAGAAGGCAATTTCACTGCCGTTTATTTTTCCAGAATTATTCATAATTATTCCGTAACATAAATATCACTTGTATAGCACTTATGCCAACTTTATTTCCTGCTTATCCCTATCTCGCATTAAAATGTTGTTTAATCTCAAATTTTACTCGTGGAAAAAGTGAAGTCTTAGAATTCAGTTGACGTAATGTGATACAAGTATTTTTCTCTTCAAAAACCGATTAATTATTTTAAACTATCTATTATTATAAACTATCTAAACTAACTTCGCACTAAAATTTCGACATTCGCAGATATAACAATCAACAAGTGAGAATACCGCACTATTTAAACGCCTAACTCCCCGTGGAACTCAAAATTAAGTTTTCTTCCGTTCAAGTCGGCGACCTGCATCCATTGTGATTCCAAGTTTTTGGAAAATTTTGAAAAATATTTATTTTTTCTTGTCCCTTTATCTACTTTATTCATTTCAAAGTAACTTCAAAATAACTTTATTGCCAATCAGTAAAAACATGAAGCAAGTGCAATGATATTGTCGCTATCAGATGAAGGGCACGCTTTTCTGTAAACAGCCCTGAATAAAAAATATATCAATAAAAATGTCTTTACCTTAACTGTGTCAGACAAAAACAAACACTGAATTTCCTATTCTCATTTTTGGTGTCTTCAAAAATTGTTTTTTAGCTAACTTAGCCATGACAAATACTTTTAAGATGCAGCGTAATTATTCGTCAAAATTTGACAACCATAAGAAACTACTGTAGCGTCACCACCATTGAATAGACGAATTTTCAATTGAACCTTCTCAGACCCACGGGGGAAGATATCATGTGGGAGTTGATTCGGAATCAGCCAAGTTGACTATCACAACAGCATATTTAACACAACCGTAAAATTACCAAACCCTGAAATGATGCTGAAACATGTACCTTTTAGGCCGTGCCACATTGTAAAAGAAACAACGAATAGAATATCCCGGGATAAGATAAATTTATAGAGAAGTCTTATTTCCATATGGGGTACTTTGGCACTGAAGAGGTTAACTATTTCAGTGCTTGTGCTAGTAAATCGAGATTAAGATACACGGGTGCCTTAATAGAACTATCGCCCAAGTTCCAGGAAAAGTTCGCGTCTTATGAACACTATTTGCAAAAGCAGCATTGATATTAGATAACACGTTATAATTTTATTCTCCACGTTTCACGCATTCTCGCATATGGACACCACGTAGTTTCAAGTTCGATGAGCGAAACAAATAGCAGGGAAAGTTGGGATTTTGTGGTTCATATTAAAGAGAAGACACGCTCTTCGAATAAAATGACATTCAAGTCAGAAATAAAATGTGGAATAGACGCGAGTCCGCGAGGTTGCCGATAGCATTTCCTCTCTCGGAAATGAGACGCCGACCAAAGTTCGCGCTGCTTAAGTTGCACGCGCCAGCGCGTCGGTCGCTCACGCCAACGACGACAATTGAGGCACGGAATTGCGAACGGATTTCACGCGAGGGGAATATAAAGAATGCGTTGGCACACCAGCCCTTACTCCTTTCACTCGCGTGGAAGAAGTTTCACTAACAACTCCAGCCAATTCCCGGCGCAAAAAAAATAAAATAAAAACACATAGCCAACTAATGACGACCTTTAGTGACAAACGTTTAAGGCACGTGAGGACTGACAGAGGTGGAATCAAATCGCACTTGCCGCAATTATAACCGTTGGTTTTTATCGCTGTGACAACAACTTTCCCCTAATGTTTTGCCTTGAGCGCTATGTCATCAGTCCCAGCAGCTCAATGTCATTTCCGTCTCTAAAAATAAACAATATTCATTGCGAAAACGACACAAATGGATACAGAGGCCAGTAATGAGGAGGAGTGTAACGCCAAGGTTCTCAATAATTTTCAACTGATATATTTTTCAACCTCTGCGGAGCGCGTTTTCCTCGACATTAAATTATTAAAATTATAATTAATTCGGTTATTTCAGTCTTTCGACCACAGCAGATTCACACTTTTGAAGTCAAGACCGAGAAAATGGTGCAATAGACAATTTTTTTCAGGAGTCCGTCTCGAGAGATAATGAAGCTCCATGCATTGTTTAAAAACAGATTAAGTTAACCGAGTTCGTGGTATCCGGCTATACTTTATGGAATTTACTAAACGGTTTAAATGAATAGAGTACACTTTGTTATTCCACAGAATTTAATAACTTGCGACCATGGTTACGACGATTAACTTCATCACCTTATGATGACGTTAATCAGTTTATTCATTCAAAATAAGTTTACCGAGTTGAACGTCGTAATAGTACTGACAAATGTCTTACTTGCGATTCTGAAGGAAATTGTGCCAACTTTCCTAGTTAGTAAGCCATGAAGCACCAAACACGCTGCAATCGTCAGGGAGCTTGAAAAATTGGTAGTTTTTTTTCCGTTTCTAACATGATTCCAACAGCCTGAATACTATCAATCAACGCAATAATAATAACAATTACTTTGGAAGGCAAGGGGGTGAAATACCGTTTCCGGTTTTCTCTTAGACATAACGCATAAAACTCGCGTTATACAATATTGCAATCGACCGTAACATTTTCCATAGATCGACACTTTTATTTGGCACCATTCTACCTCTCAACGGCACAAATATTGAATGACAAAATTGGACTGCTTATTGCATCAACTACTTACTTATCGACATCATCATTTCAGACTGCTACTGATAACGGGGAAGTATAACGTTCGTTCTCGATTAAAGATATCAATTACAATTTTTCTCAGTCGAGAAGATCAGTCCAGTGCTGGGCAATTGACTGGAGGTGTCGCGTTTAGACCCGGCCGAGGCCAAAGGCACCGTTCCGCTAAATTCAAACAGGGTAAGTCAACCGGTGCCAGGTTTTTCTGGGAAACCAATAGCAGGAAAGGGAATGGAACTGGCCCCCAGGCCCCAGCCATGGTAGTTTGAGCGAAATAGTATCCTAGTACGGAGTAGATCCTACTCAGTGTACCCTAGTCATAATGGAGATTATCTTCAAATTATACGTTTTAATGCCATCAGCAGTGGGAAGCACGAATCAAATATTAATCGATTATTAATGGTAATTAGTAACACTTTTACACTCACTGGTCAGTTCACAGGTCAATTTATCGCACAATCCGGATTTCAATGCCTGGCATCATCTTCAGGTGTTCACTGAACTAACTGACCAGTAGAGTGCAAAAGTTATTCTAAATAATTAACACGGAACTCCACAAAGTCGAACCGAGTTATATTTTATTTACTGTTAACGGTGCTATAATAATTATTATATGACTGAAATTCTATATAATTGAATGTAAAAAATTGTGCAAGTCTTTAACGTGACTTATTTTTTCGCGTGGTACGTTGAAAACACCACAACAGAAACTTTTTCGTAATCTTGAAAAGATTACTGCGATGACAATACAATTATTTTCAAAAATAGGTGGGAACGCATACAAACTATATAACGTTAATTTTATTTACGAGATCTAAGGGTTATAAATTCCTATTTTTTTTAATAATGCATCTCTGAAGTGCATACATGAACTATTACCCACGTACGATAGAAGGGATGCTATTTGCCGTCGAAAAACTCGGAAAGTAGTTCGGCAAGAGTCTGATATTTTGTTATTTTTGGAAGGTATAGATACTTTTCTTTAAAATGAGACCAAACTTATAAATTTCGAATTGAAATTATATTTCGTTAAAACTACCTTACGAACGCCGTGATGCTTCTATTACAACGGGTAGAGGAGGGTGGTTTTACATCGTCCCACTCTTCAAAATATAGAAGGAGAAATGTACGAAAACAATTGTACAGGATGACAAAGAATGGAATACGTCACGCAAATCAGGAACGAAGTTATTGGCAAGAAACGGACACGAATGAAGCGGTTATCAGATATGAGATAGGAGCAAAAACTGCAATAATCCTATCTGCTGATTGATTACAGCTGATAAGAATGATAAAAATTCTCAAGGAGGCTGGAGCGGTGATAGCGGACCATTGACTGCACATTTTGCTAATTTTTCGAAGAGAAAATAAATTTTGGGATCACTTTTCACTTACGGGCATTTGTACAAGTCATTGAAACTCACCATACTGGCAGCAATGGAAATGGTGCAAGATTTATATAATTAAAATCTTTTTCCATAAAATAAATCATGCCAAGACTTGAGTTTTCGGGGTGGTATTCAAAATTCACACGAATGTGTACTGAAATATATATTAACATAATATTGGACGCGACGTGAAACTTTGACTCTTTGTTAGCCACCATTATTTCAATAAAAAACGTATAATTTCGCATTTAGCAGAAACCCCTACATAATGTGTGAATAATTACATATATATTTTTGGTAAAAGGGTCTTTTGGATAAACTGCGTTATAATTACTATTTCAGCAACAGTTTCGCCCGGAAAATCTGTCGGCTTCGTCAGGGTTTCTCCGACAACAATCATAAGTTGGGTCCTCTCTGTTTAAGTTGTTTGCAACCAAACAACTTAAACAGAGGGGATGGCTAAAAACTCCCTTATACGTGGAAAAGGCGTTTGCAAAATTCAAGTATAAGAAATTCTGTTTCATAATAACGTCGAAGTTTGTTTATTTAATTATTTATGATTGTTGTCTCAGAAAACCTGACGAAGCCGGCAGAATAGCCAGGCGAAATAGTTGCTGAACTAGTATTTATAACGCAGTAAATCCAAAAGACACGTTAATCCAAATTAAAATGGACTGCGAGATTCTACGAAAAAATACATGTATAATTGAATTATTACTTCATACATGTCATTTGCCATTAGGCTACAAGTTGAAATAGCACTGAATTATCAAATCAGGAATATACACTTACTTCACTTACATTAGATGAACAAAAATGTTCCAGGCATCACACTGAATTATGGAAAATGGTAAACTCAAAAGCCCTAAGTAAACAAGCGCTGGCTGACAATCCTACAAAAACCATGTCACGCTCCCATAGCATCGAAACCGACTCTTAAGTTCCCATGTGATGCTGGGAAGGAAGGCGCTTTGGGCAGGCGCCGAAATCGGTGTTGTAGTTAGGGCGGGAGGGGAGCAAGCGTGGCCCTTGGAAACGGGGTCGCCAAGGAGACCCGTGCACAACAATGGCATAGCACGCGAACGCGCCCGTAAGACCCCCACGAGTTGGAGACCAAGTCAAGAATGGTGCAACCATGGAGATGAACGGGAGGAAGAGGAGGAGGAAGGTGGGATGGGTCTTTGATGAAAGAAAGCATCACGTCACAATCAGACGCGCAAAGGCGATGATTGAGTCGCCGTTCTGATTGCTCGGGGGGTCTTTAAGCATAAATGATTGAATTTAGACGGGCCCGAAATGAAATACCATACAAAATAAAACATTCCATGCATTCATCCATTTGTAGCGCCACATAAAAAGAGGAACCAGATGAAATGGGCTCATCCTGAGGTACCCAATGGGTTTGTGAAGAGCATAGGTGAAGGAAAGTGGAGGGCGAAAGTGAAAGGAAAGTGAAGTCGCAAGAGGAATGCCAAGAAATGAATGCATAGGCCAAATAAAGAGAAAGGCGGGGATCGGGTAGGTGTGGTGGCTCTAGTACTGGCTAACGATACGGACGGTCAGGGTTCAAATCCCTGCAGAGGACGATGTTTTTCAGAGGAAACCCGATCCCTACTTGAGTGTCTTGTGGAGGGCACTTCAAGTACAGTACTCCGTCTGTCGGATGAGACGTTAAACCGTGGTCCCCTTGGCTCTTTTCGTTAAGAGCAGGCTAATGCCGATGCCAGGTTTCCTCCCTTATCTATCCCCTATGGCGCAAATGACCTTAGCTGTCGGTCGCCTCCCCAAATATCCATTCTAATCCAAGAGGAAGGTACGTAATAAAACTACCGGGAAGTAATGAAACTAGCATTAGCTAAGGAAGGCTGGAGGGTTGCAGCCGAACAATCTTAGGATCGAATGAATGAAGATGAATATGTTCGTTTTTCATCAGCATCACCACGCCAAAAAGGAATACGGGCTGTCCATAATCTACATAGACAAAAATAGGCCACTTTTTGACCCCCTAATCCTCCATCGCGGACACTCGTGGACTTTATGCGTACCCCCCCGTCCACCCCTGTTGTCCACGTAGACTTATTTTATTGGGGAAAACGCTGTGAAACGGGTTATTAATTGATTGTCAAGGATTATCTGTAATTTAAGACTGATTTTAAGGAAAGGTAAGAAAAGAAAAACTACTCTTGTAGCTATGATAATCTGTAATTAACTACGACCATTGTCTGCGTAGACATCCCTCCAACCCTCCCGGATCCCCAAACGTGGATCTTTCTTGACAACCCACGTACCCCCCCCCCCCCCACCTGTACCGTACACCCTGTTTGGAGTCTACGTGGACTATGGACAGCCTCATAAGAAATATAGAGTAAGAACCCCTAATATTTTTACGTTTCTGAAAATGGACGGAGTATTATGCAATGATTGTTCATTCGATTTTTCGGGTGCTCCGCCCTTTGGTTTAATAAAGCTGGTAAGTTCTCAAAAAAAATATTATTGTTCCCGAAATGCATGAAGCATTTGGACTAAAGAAAAGTTGGTTTATATCAGCTGAGCTAAACAGGGTTAAAGAACGATTACTAATACCACTAGACATAACCGCTTGGCCGTCCACCATTGACTAAAGGCGTGAATCTCTAGAGTCAAGAAGACGCCTTACGAATTTCATCGAGACACATATGTGTACGTAAGCTTGTCTGTTTCGAAAGAAGAGCAAGTAAAGGTAGGGCGATATAGAGAACTGAGCGACGCCCCTTCCATAAACCTCGGCAACTTTGCCCCACTACAATTTCACTTACGAAAGAAGTGCGCTTTCGGCCACACCGTTACGAACATTGAGGTATATGGACAGGGCACTTCCTATGTTGGCCTGTGCTGCAAGTACTGTACTGTACCCAGTGCTGCAAGTACTGTACTGGGTACAGCAAGTTGTTCAGTTCAAGCTGTACAGCAAGCTGTACCCAGTCTACCATCTTCGTTAACCCTCATTTTCTAATATAGCGCTTGCGGGATAACGCACTAATTTTGCAATTTTACTTTGTTTTCCATCGATAACTTACTAGAAATCAGGATGCACTTACTTCCTTAATATGACTCTCCTTACATACTTTAATTATTTAAATTTTATCTGAGGAGTGTTTGCGGCCAAAGAAGGATGGATAGGGTCAGGAATGAGTGGGTGATAAATGAATGTGGGTTAGATGCTCCAGTGATGGACATATATGAAAGGAGTGTGCATCGTTGGATGGCCATGTTGGGAGAATGGATGTGAGTCGAATAACGAAACAGATATATATGAGTAAAATGAATGGTGCGAGAGGTAGAGGTTTGGCCGAGAAAGTTGTGGTTGAGGAAATTCTTAAGAGGAGGAATATTAGGAGTCTTAAAAACAGGAGGGCGTGTATGAAGCAGTGTATGGGGGTAAAAGCGGCAAAAGAGGTTTGCAAGCATAGGTCAGAATGGAGGAAATTATTGAAGTAGAGTTAGGTGTAAAATTATGTATTTATGAGTGAAGCATTGTGACTGTGCCTCCCAGGAAGGGAACGACCTGATTGGTATGTATGTATATGTATGTAATAATCACCCGCATTTCCGATGGAAACTATAGTAGTTACGAGCAGAACAAACACTTCAATAATGAAGTCAGAAAAATTTTCGGAGCTCTGACACTCTCTCTTACAAACATAAGTGGCGGCTAGGCTCGCAGGGTAGTATGTACATCTACATACTACCCTGCGAGCCTCCGCATGGACGTATGGCAGGGGGTGTTGGGACACCAACCGTTGGAAGACGTAAGGGATAAGGTTTTGGGAGGAGAAATGGTGACGTGTATTATGGAAGTGTATTTAGTGGAGACCAGTTTTTATTGTGGTCGCATATTGTGCGCAGGAAGAACGAGTTTCTGTATACCTATCTGTTCGGCAATGTACCTCTTATTTTATCGCTTCTGTCAGACCTAGAGATGTACATCTACATCTACGTCATACCCTGCAAGCCACCCAAAGGGTGTGTGGCAGGGGGTGCTTCCACACCAGGCATGCATTAATTATACGGCAGAACACCGAAACTACATTGAAACCAACGTACCACACATGCAACACGCCCATTAACATCTACTAACCAAGAAACAATCTATCGTCAATCGTTCCAACATGCTAGGGGTACATGGACTACTACTACAGATTCAAAATATCATGCATTGATAAGAACATCATATATAAGAATGTAGAAAATATGTAGTGAGGCGTCACGATAATATTCTCCGTGTCACTCTGAAACACATGGGTTCCTAAGCCTAGCGTCCAGCCTCCGAGTCTCTTGGGGATCCCGCCTTAATCTTTCTAAAAGTTGTGAGGCACTATATGCTCGCTTGTAGCAGTTTTTAACGAAGCGTGCTGCTTTTCTTTATATTTCATTAATTTTTTTGGTTAAATCTTTATGACCAGGGTCCGAAATGCTCGCGGCGTATTCGAGGAGTGGTCGAACCAGAGCGAAGTAGCATCTCTGACTTTTTCATCCGAGGACCTTACTATTATACGCTTAACAAAACCTAGCTTTTTTAATGCAGTGCCGCATATGTTTTTATGTTTTGTATGTGTGTTCCACACGGTATATTAGAAGTTAAGGCAATTCCAAGATATTTTACTGAATTTGAAGATGTTATGTCTACTCCACCCACAATAGTAGGGTACAACGCAAGCTTGCAGTGCACTGGATTCGTGGTGTCTCGGTGTTCTCCTTTCAGATTGGAAACGTGGTTGTCGTGCCACTCGCGCATCGGGCCCTTCGGAAATCGAGTGTCTCTGATGC
Source organism: Ceriagrion tenellum (assembly GCA_963169105.1). Classification (NCBI taxonomy): domain Eukaryota; kingdom Metazoa; phylum Arthropoda; class Insecta; order Odonata; family Coenagrionidae; genus Ceriagrion; species Ceriagrion tenellum. The sequence continues at coordinate 110,892,638 of OY720642.1, read as the reverse complement.
GGAGAGAGAGCCGAAGAAACGACGCGGAAACGGGAGAGACAGGACAGGGATGGAATCGGAATTGAGAAAGGAAACTTATGGAGCGAGACGTCACCGAACAAATGAACCATTCCACCACCGAACCAACCACCGTCACAACTTCTTACAAATCGTTATCAAACATTTCACATCACTCCCGACTTATCTTAAACTTGAGAGGCACTGGTTTCGAGGGAAAGACGACAGTATCTTCATGAACAAATACGTCCCATTTGACATATTATGCAAACAAGTTTAGCACCTGGGACACTGAGAAGACATGCTCAATACCCATGTTTCCAGTTAATGTACAATATACGGGTTATCAACCTCATGCTCCCTCCTCTTTAGCTAAACGGCATTTCATCTCCATCTAATTATTACCTGCAATGCACCACAAGGGTGTTTGGCAGGGGGCAACTTCTGTTTTCCAGCGGATTGGAAGAATGCTATCATCGTTCCGTTGTACAAAGGGAAGGGAGGATAGACCGAATGTAATAATTATCGGGCCATTAGTCTATTGAGTATCCCGGGAAAAGTGTTCAGTAAAATATTATTTTTATTTTTTTTAATTTATCTTCATTATCCCGAATACGGCCTAATTGGCCAATTTATTTCGGGTAAATAACAGTAACAACGGACGGGACACAAACACCCATGTCCTCGGCAGAAAATATTCTACCCAGGCGGGACTCGAACCCGCGACCCTCTGGTTAGCAGGCGAGAACTTTACCCCGCCGCCACTCCAACAATCCAAATATTCGAATATTAATCCAAAGAGTGAGGAATATTACTTCCGACAGAATATGGGGTGTGCAGTGTGGGTTTATGCCTGGGAGAGGATGTAGTGACCAGCTTCTGGCACTTCAGCAAGTGATAGAAAAATGTAGGAGTGTCAGAAAGAAAGTGTACGGTGCGTTTGTTGATTTAGAGAAGGCATATGACAGAGTAAATAGAAAGAAGTTGTGGAAGGTTTTGAGAGACTATGGAGTTAATGGGCAGCTATTGAATGTTATGGTGGCGATGTATGACAATAGTAAGGCAAGTGTAAGAGTTAACGGGGTCCTGAGTGATTGGTTTGTAATAAATCGGGGTGTAAAGCAAGGATGCGTAAAGTCTCCATGGCTGTTTAATGTATTTATGGATAGCTGTGTTAGAGACGCAAGTAGTGAAAACGACGGTGTTTTGATTGGAAATGTAAACGTGCTAGTTCTTCTATATGCGGATGATGCTGTTTTGATCTCAGACAGTCAACAGGGATTACAGAAGCTCCTAGATAAGTTTTGTGAATCAACGGAGAGAATGGAATTGAAGGTAAATGCGTGCAAGACTAAAGTAGTAGTTTTTGATAAAGAGAATGGGGAGAATAACTGTATGATGAGGGCGAATGGTGAAGTAATTGGACAAGTGGATGATTTCGTGTACTTAGGTAAGATGTATGCGAAAGATGGAAGTATAGATGAGGAGATAAAGAGACGTGCGAATGCTGGAAGGAAGGTGGTAGGTAGCATGTGAAGCATATCAAGGAATGAGTGCTTGTCTAAGGAAGCGAAAATTTCCGTGTACAAAAGTGTACTTCTTCCCACTTTGCTATATGGTAGTGAAACAGGGGTATGTCAGGATAGACATAAGAGTGGACTAAACGCCGTGGGTATCAGTTATCTGAGGAGTATTTGTGGCAAAAGTAGGATGGATAGGGTCAGGAATGAGTGGGTCACGAATGAATGTGGGTTAAATGCTCCAGTAATGGACGTGTATGAAAGGAGTGTGCTTCGTTGGTTTGGCCATGTTGAGAGAATGGATGGGAGTAGAATAACGAAACAGATATATGAGAGTAGAATGAACGGTGTGAGAGGTAGAGGTAGGCCGAGAAAGTTGTGGTTGAATGTGGTAGAGGAAATTCTTAGGAGGAGGAATATTAGGAGTCTTAAAAACAGGAAGGCAGGTATGAAACAGTGTAAGGGGGTAAATGAGGCTAAAGAGGTTTTCAAGGATAGGTCAGAATGGAGGAAATTATTGAAGCAGAGTTAGGTGAACAATTATGTATCAACGAGTGAAACATTTTGACTGTGCCAACCCCGGATGGGAACGGCGTGATGGGTATGTATGTATGTATGTATTGTTTCGCGTTTAGAAGAAAATCTCCACACATGCAATCAAATTGTTGCAAAAAAAATCACAAAGTAATGCGCTATAAGGCTACGCGTTAAAATTGCTTTGTTTTTGGCGAAAAATCAAATCGGCAAGATGCATTTTTTTTTTCAGTTTTATCGACAGATATCACTAATGAGAATGCGTCTGCAAATTTTCATCCGAATCTGAGCATAAACATATAAAATCCGAAGATTCTTGCAATATAGAGTGGAATTTATGTATGATGCCGAAATAAAAAATTTGCAATTATCCACAGAAATTTTACTGCGACTTAGGTCTAGATGTTTTTACATCATCACCAGGTGGATGTAAACATCGACCTGTTGATGATGTAAAAACATCGTAACCTAGGTGGCGGTAAAATTTATTTCTGTGGATATATGCAAATTTTTATTTCTGTATGAAACTGTATATAAACAAAACTCGCTCCAACTATCTTAAAAGTGAACCCAACACAAGCGTAGAGTGCGTACAGCAAAAGAGGTAACAGGTCGACCTCCTGCTAGCCGCCATCTCTTTCATTTTCCAGGGAAGAGGACGGGGGAGCGACGACGAAGAAACGCTATCGACTTGAGAACCGCTATCGGCACTCCCCCTCCTCACTCAACCCCCATCCCCCATCAAATTACATCCTTCCGTTACCAAAGAAACCGCCTTCTTCGCGGAGGAGGGCGGGGGGTGACGGGGAGAGAAGATTGACTCCGTTCTCGTCCCTCCCGTTGGAATTGAATAAAAACCACGAACTTGAACCCGATCCCTATAAATCTCAAGAAGGAAAGTAAGACGAAATAAGAAGGGGAAGGACAAGGGGTCCTCAAGAGCCGAACTTCTTCGAGTTGATCTAATTTCGACCAATCACGATTGATACGTCGTTCGAAAAATAAAGGGAATGTCTACCTTCTCCCACCTAGGAGAATTAAATTTAATAAGCAACCACTACTTGGTATAGAGCAATTTAATAACCAACCATTACTTGGTATAGAGCAATTAGATGCAGCAGAGATGTGGATTTGGAGGAGGATGCTTAAGATAAGCTGGACGGAAAAGAAAGGTAATGAAGAGGTTTTGATGGAAATAAATGAAAAGAGAACCGTACTCAACACCATGGAAAAAATAAATATAAAATTTTTAGGACATCTCCTGAGACACAATAGATCTTTTGTCAATGTGATGGAGGGGAAGGTGTTCGGGAAGAAAGGTAGAGGAAGACCAAGATTACAGTACCTGAACAGGGCACAAGAACTGGTGGGGACGGAAAATTAACGACAGTTTAAGAGATTAGCAGAAAACAGGACCATTTGGTTTCAGAAACAAGGCGGAACCTTTGGTTAAGGAAGAACTTGGTATAGACAACAAAGAAAGAATTAAACTTTTTGACCTACGATCGGCTGAGAGGAAGTCATTATCGAGGACAATTTAAGTTTAAACCGTGTCGTCCATTTAAATATTTCATGTGGAGATTAAGTTTGCATCATTTTTCTAAAATGGAGCGCCAAAAAAGTGAAATTTGAAAACATCAAGCATTTACAACGGTAAGCATGAGTTCTCATCGAATGCCAAAGAGGCATCAAAATCACTTTGGGCTCCAATAAAACCACTGAATGATTCATTATATTCGAAGTCCTGCGGTATCAAGGCGACTGTTAAAACAACTGCACTGCTACAGTCGCCAATATCTTATAGGCGCGCACCTATCGCGTAAAAACGAGAAAAACTGGAGTAAGATAACGTCACAGGCTCGTCTTCGTGAAAAGCTTTCACTGATGAATACTGGAACTAGATCAGTGTCGCAATGAGCAGCTATAACGAGAAGAATCCGCGAATTAAAGATTGCTAGCAAGTAAAGTTTGTAGCCTTCCGATCAGGCCACGTATTTGAAAGATGAATGCTCCCCATTAACCACGTAGGAGTACACATACAGAACAGTACTGTCGCTGTGGCTATGAACAGTACTGTCGCTGTGGCTGACGCCTTTATTCAAGTTTCTTTTCATTCACACATTTGAAGTTTTACGTTTGATTGCCAGTTAGCCTGAAGAAGCCCGAGTAAAAGAAACTTGGTGATTCCGCCAAAGAAATATTTACCCCTTCTGACCTGATTTCCTTCAAGATTACATAAGTTTTTCCTGGTATATTTCTTGTCTGGGTGTAAAAAAATTAGAAAAATATTTCCAGGAAAATAACACTCATTCAACTCTACGATTTAAAATGACAATTCGAATCATTCGTCGCCAAAAATGGGCTGTACCATCTGAAAAATGTTACGAATCCCTTTGGAATGCTCTGATCAGTAAGGGTTGAAAGTTATCGAATTCCTAAAAAGCCTGGTTTGGTACCACTACGATTCCATCGCAAACAGCACCTTTGAAACGGTAGCAAAGCCTCCATCAGCTCGTGAGTGACCTGATTTATCCTAACCCTCAACCTACAATGAAGTGCCACTCCCCCCGGAGCAAAACAACACAAAAAAACAATTCGGTTGGAGGGATGGGAATCAATTCGGAGCGGAGGGCAGTCGTATACGCGCCGAACATTTCCTTTTCAGTCCGGACTCATTTGAGAGACTCGGATCGGAGGAAGCGTGCAAGCGTGGAGAATCCATCGCGGTGAACCGTTCGACACGGAACCAAGCGCGCCTGCCTCTCTCGGCTCGCCTTCCTCTTGTCTTCATCCCTCTCCCCACATTACTTCACACTTTGGCTCGAATGCGCGGGTCGATATCCTCCTTCCTCTGCCGTGCACGCATCGGCCGAACCCGGGCACAGCATCCGACGCCGATTTTCGGGGTTGGCCAACCCGAATCATTTCTATTCCAGTGATTCACAAACAGGGGAAGCCTGTTGAGGGTAGTGAGGAGTGGACTGAACACTCGCGGCTGACCCCAAGCGGGGACAGGCATTCGTTTGACTCGACATATGAGGAGGGTTCCGTTTGAAGTAAGTACCGTTTTAAATTAAAAAAAAAACGAGTATACTTTTCTTAAACATTTTATGTAAACATGAAAACCTGCACCGTAATCTACTTTTCCACATAATTTTCACTAATATCATCTACATCTACATACTACCCCGTGAGCCACCGCATGGGCGTGTGGCAGGGGGTGGTAGATCACCAGCCGTGTAAAGATGTAAACTATTTGGAGGTGAAATGGTGACGTGTATTATGGGAGTGTATTTATAGGAGATCAGTTTTTATTGTGGTCGCTTATTGTTCGCGGAAAGAACGAGTTTTTGTACCGATCTGTTCGGCAGAGTACCTCTCTTATTTAATCGCATCTGTCGGACCTATAAATTTAGTGAGGCGTCATGATAATATTCTCTGTGTCGCTCTGAAACAGACCAATTCTGAATATCCCAAGCAGCCTAAGCTTAGCGTGCAGCCTCCGAGTCTCTAGGGGCTCCCACCTTAGTCCCTCTAGCAGTTGTGTAACACTATACGTACGTTCGTAACAGTTTTTAACGATGCGTGCTGCTTTTCTTTGTACTTTATAAATTTTTTTGGTTAAGTCTTTAAGACTAGGGTCCCAAATGCTCGCGGCGTATTCGAGGTGTGGCCTAACCAGAGAGAAGTAGCATCTCTCTTTTACTTTTTCATCCGAGGACCTTCCTATTATACGCTTATAATAGGAAGGAATCATCCATGGCACCTATTGCATCGTAGCACCCACTTTTGAATCCAACCTCATAGATGTCTGCCGTCTGATTTGGTAACCACTGCAACACGGTTTTTATGACCTCATCATCGTCGTTGTGGCGCTGACCACCCAGATGCATCTTCAAATGCAAAAACAGGTGGTAGTCATTGGGCGCTAGATCGGGACTGTACGGAGACTGATCAAGTTGTTCCCAGCCAAATTATCCGATGAGATGTGGAGTTTGATTAGCCGAATGTGGACGGGCATTGTCATGGAGCAAAAAGATCTCCTTACTCAGCATGCCACGCCTTTTGTTTTGGATTCTCTAAATGCTCTAACCTCATTTCCGTTACCATTCCATCGCTCATAATGTCCTTTCCATAAACTTCACTGATACGACGATCAATTTCAGCCGCTCACACCCTTTTAAATACTCACAAACAAATGTCAACATGTTCAAATGTTCCCATTATGGCGTCTGTGGCTTCCCAGATGTAGGTGCTTAGCGCGTATGCGCAAAATGCCGATCGCAGCACAGCAGTGGCCGAATTACAAAACGGCTTTTACTTAAAAAAAAACACGCCTGGTACATTAGAGTAATCCATCGGTTGAAGGTAGGTCTAATTTAAATTCAGAGAAAATCCTCCGGGCGTACATATATTCATCACGGACTTTCCACCGGTTCGACGTCTCAATGGCTGACAATGCCATCTTCATCAACGCCCTGGAGACGATGGCAGTGTCAGCCAATGGAACGTCAGTAACAACCACACAACTAACCTGGTGCCAATTCCTCATAAGCCGTAAAATATCAGAACGCATAATCACTTATCACGCACAGCGCCTTACCCACCCGCTCCAAGACCATCACTCCACAAACATTCGCTCTTTTTCCGCCCCCCGCCCAAATAAATTCATTCCCAGATGTCAACGATCCCTTTAACTACCCCCTGAAAACATCAATTATAGGGTTCAAACACACCTCTCTGCAATGCATGAACAACTTATCCCTCAATTTCTGACTTGTTAGTTCATCTTGTCACGTTTACGTCTCTTATCCAGGTATGCATAAAAAATTTCGAAGATATATCCGTTATCAGTGCACTAAAATTGACAAAAGAGTAGTTTTTTGGAATATTTTTAAATTGGGATTAAAATGTTTTTCTCTTCGCACAAAGCGACATCAGAACACGCCCGAGTACAACTACCTTAGTTGCGGACGCAAAAAAATGCAATCCAATTAGCTCGCTCGATACATGGCTCAACGGTCGGGTACGGCAACCGAAAGCCTCTTTCCGCGAGGTTACTGGCATGCGAGCCCGCGACTGCTCCCAAAAGAGGGAAAGCCACACATCACACGCCAAGGCGATTTACAAGCTTCCGAGAGTCGCGTTCCTGTCCCGTGCAATTTTCAGATTACTCTCAATATTCGGCAAGGGAAAAATCGGCCAAAGAGACACCAATCGTCTTCAACACGCAAAAAAACAAGAACAAAACGTCAAAGCTATCTCAGATATTACCATTCAAAAGTAATAACCGAGGTCTACGGATTCAAAAGGTAATAATGATTGAAAGTGTAACTCCAATGACCGCAATTTTCCTTAAACCTTGAACTAATTTCTTAGTTTATTATAATTGAATTCATATCCATCAACAACTTGTATTTTTAGAAGCGGTAAATATCATGTCGTTCTAGCTGTATTAGTGTGATTTGAGATGTTAAAAACAACAAAACATTACACTGATATGAGTAAATTCTTCTCGGGTTACACACCGAGTCAATGTATTCATATTGCCAATGTTTCGGCAAGCGTCGCGTCTACCGTCATCAGGAAGATGCCCTGAAGACGGTAGGCGAGACGCTTGCCGAAACATTGGCAATATGAATACATTGACTAGGTGCGTAACCTGAGAAGAATTTACTCATTGCATTCGCCGGGAAAGAATTAGTATTTATTCCACTGATAGTTTACCCATTACACAGCCGCGCAAGTAAGCGACCACAATAAAGAATGACCTCCTCTAAACACACTCCCATAGTACATGTCACCATTTCACCACCTAAAATTTTACATCTTTACACACCTGGTGACCTACCACCCCCTGCAACACACCCATGCGGCGGCTCGCGGGGTAGTATGTAGATGTATATATTCCCAAAAAGAAAGAGTCTTTGTCCGCTTGGTTACGCATGAAAAAAAACGAACCAAATCAATGAACTCGCAAGGTGGTTCACCCAGGCGCTCTAGTTCAGCGAAGCCTAGATGTACAATTCCGAGGGATATCTAAAAGACGTACACATTTAAAGGACAACATAGAAAAGGAGTTAAAAAACGGAGAAAAGATTTTATTTTAAGCATTAGTATGAGCTCAGTGTCAGCGGAAAGCATCCGGGACTCGTCAGGGGGGAACAGATTACTATATCAGATCAAGTTCAAAGAACATCAGCGAGATAAGGGAAAAATTTTCGAGAGAAGAAAGTAAATTTCACGGGATAATTGGAGAAACTAGAACGGAAACCCGTCCAGTCACGAACAGAGAGCAAGCGAAACTAAGGTTTCTGAAGAGGTGGAGAACACTCTTGAGCTCTTCCTTCTGCGCCGAGGAAACAATTGAGGCCTCAAAATACACCAGCGGACATGACCAACCCGACAAAACATGAGAATCCGTTTCCGACACCAATGCATGCATTAGGAGCTTGAACGTCTCACTATAAACTCACAGAGGCAACTAAACATTTTAAAGCTGACACCAACGTGGTTCCGACTGAAAGATCTGACAGGAAGCATCCACGTACTGCCAGAAACATTTCACAATTCCCCGCCATAGTCACAATTGGAGACTGATTGCCACATGCCAATGAGTCGGACCTCAGAACATGACACTGACGAAAAAAGATCCCCGCGAGAGATTTGAGGAGCTCATGGCCACAAAAACTCCTTGAGATAGTGAAGTCATGAAGCTGATTTAACTCCGAGAACGCTTAGGGAGATTACACGGCTTTTTAAACACTGGGAAACGAGAGGTTAAAATTAATTTCAAAAATAGAGACAGCAAAAAAAAGAAGATGGTCTTCAGCTTTTGTTTAAAACAAGGAAATTTACAGCACATGTCCTTATCATTTTATCATTTAAGGTAGTTAAAGCGAAATATCACTCTACCGAGAAATCAATGAATTTGGTCTCATTTTAATGAAAAAAATTCACCCTTCAAATGACACAAAATTCAACCCCTTACCACATTACTTTCGGAGTTATTTGCCAAAAAATACCAGCCCTTTCACTTGGGAAATGGTACGTGTATACACTCCAAAGATGCATTATTTACAAAATAAGGAATTTATAACACTTAAATGTCGTAAAAAAACCAACAGCGTGTATTTTGTATGTTCTCTCAATTATTTTTGAAAATTAATCACATTGTCACCGCAAAAGGTTCCTGGGTATCACAAAAAACCTTGTTTTTAACGAGTTTCAAACGCACCGCGTAAAAAAAATGAGTCAAGTTAAAGACTTATTTAGATAGTTTCATTTAATTACCAACCATTTCCGTCATATTAAACTATATTATTGTACCGTTAATAATGGAATATTTAATTCATGTGACCTACTGCTGGAGAAATGAAAACGTATAGTTCGAATAAGGTCTCTGTTATGACTAGGAAACTATCTCGCTCGGACTGCCTTAATAGGTTTATCGTACAAAATAGTGATTACTCAGAAAATGACAAAAAATTTTCATGTTCTGCTAACCCCTTCCACTATTGAATACGTTCTTATTTCTCACATTCTTTACGTACTCACCTTCCAATCATTAATACACCCGAAGTTTCATCATTGATCGTAAACATGGGAAATTTTTACTTAAATGCGAGAATTTTAACACAACTTTTCTTAGCTTCTTTTTTCTGTCTCCACGTTCTTCAACTTCTTAACATTTTTCTTGGAAGCTGGAATCTCAATAGCAAGCTCAAAGGGCTATGACGAGGTCCACTTACTTCCTAAGATACTGCTGTTCTACATTGTTGATCAAAATGGCCATCCCTCGTAAAACCAAAACGCTCGTGAAAGGATGTATTACCTCGAAAGACACTAGAGTACAATCACTTCATTTTTCTTATAGCTCATTCGGCTTCACTTTATCAACCTGAACGAACTCTCCACTGTTGCGTCCAATTAAGTTGATAACGCTAATTTTAATGCCCTGCTGTCATCGATGAGCGGAAATTTTCCGGTGGGAGAGGCGCTAAGTTCCGAAAACTCCACCCTCCAAACATATCCCGCTCCATCCGCGACAGATGTCTCGAAAACATTCCTCCACCCCATTAAAAAAAACCTCCTCCTCCTTCCCAAGTTGGCAACGCCGGTTTCGCGCATCTGGAGATGATAGCGGCGGCTACTGCCCACATGCCGAGATTCCCTCCTTGCGCCCCTCCCCCTTTGTTTTATTTCTCCCCTTTCGTGTTCATTTTTTTTCTTTGCCCTTCCCATCCTTCCCCGGGAGAACCTCCAGCCGTCCGAATCACGCAAATGCAGCGCACAAACCACTCGAAGGACGAGGCCTCCGCCGCCGCACAACATGCGTGCCCCTCCCTCAGCCTCCCCGTAGCTACAGCCGGAGACTCTCAGCAGCGGAATCTTCCCCACTCCCCGGACGATGGAGCCGTTATATCCCCCCGGGCATCCAGCTCGCCTATCCTCTCCTCCCTCCGCCATTCAATACACACATCTCCCTCTCTTCACCGCCCCCAACTGACTTCCACCATGCAGAATGATGTATATACGTACCGCACCTTTCCCCCACAGCATCTTAATCTTGCAATCCTGGGGATCGGGTTGGCGTGGTGGCTAGAGTACTGGCTAACCATATGGGTGGCCAGGGTACAAATCCCTGAAGAGGAAGATGTTTTTCAGAGGAAACCCGATCCCTACTTGAGTGCCTTGTGGTGGACACTTCAAGTACAGTACTCCGTCTGTCGGATGAGACGTTAGGCCGAGGCCCCCTTTCGTTAACCCTTTGAGATGACGTGATATCACGTCATGGTTGTCTTTACGCTGGTGCTGATGACGTGATATCACTTCAAGGGTACCGTGAGTGTTCCAGCATTCACTAGGGAAATTTCACTTGGCCTCCTAGTGAAAGCTGGAACACTCACGATACCCATGACGTGATTTCACGCCATGGGCACCAGCGTAAAAAATCATGACGTCATATCACGTCATGCCGCATTCAAAGAGTTAAGAGCAGACTAATGCGGACACCGGGTTTCTATCTACCCTTTCTCCCTTACCTAAGCCATATGGCGCAAATGACCTTAGCTGTCGGTCGCCTCCCCAAAATCCAATCCAATCTTGCAATCCTACACGCTTCACTTAACTCCACCCTCCTCCCAACTCATCTGGTACTCTTGCAGCTGAATTAACGTATAATTATCCCAGATCACATTTAAACGAGGCCATGCTGAATGATTTGGTATTTCGTTCCTGCAAAATGAGTAAGAAAGCTAAAGCGATCAGTGGCTGGTATTTTGGCGCCACTAGACGGATGAGATTTTTTTCGTAAAACTCTACCTTACAAAATTACACGGTAAATTTTACTGAAGCAAGATGAGTCTAACGATGGGTACCCCTCACACTACTCAATAATATTGATCAATATAACCCTAGGAACAACCTCGCTTTGATCTGTAAACAAAGACTTTTAGCTATAACGCATGGAACGACCATCCATTCCAGACCACTGTTTGACAAGACTGATGCGAAATTTGTGTGCAATGTACACGTAACAGTGCATCCATTTGACATCAATTCAATACACTGACAGAGCTTCAATATAAATATTATAGTTTTCAATTCCTTCAATACTTTTCCATCAATATCACTGTTTCAGTATATCCCTCACAAGATTAATATCTTGAACAATACTGATATTGTCTCAAACTGACCGTGTAAGCTAGGCTTAAATTATTGCATTTTGGGCGTGGAGATATCTCGCTCAAGTCATCTCGAGGCCATTTTAGAAGGTAGACTTCGGACAAAAAGGGAAACAGACAGGAGGAACGAAGGATGGAAGCATCTCGTAGATAAATACCATATAGAAGGCACGTGAGCTGAATTGAAGAGAAAATTCTACAGAAAAAAAGCAAACATAGAAAGGTGAAGAAAGTGTAAAATTAGCCTATTACAACGATATCGGACTGGTAGAGACCCTAATAATAAAAATGACAGTAGTCCAGCCTCGGGCATTCTCATCTTATAAGGAATGTGTCACTAATGTCATGGGGGCGAGGAAAAAATGGAATACTTAAGTAAATGAGGACACTATATATAGGTTCAATATTTTTACATTGAAATGGAGCACCACGCAGTAAAACAGTTGACCAATTAGTACGTCAAAAGAGGTTTGGAAGGCTGCAAATGATACCTGTGTCCTGCACAATTCCATTCTTCTTCCCGAGACACACCTAAGGTGATTTCCCCAATCAAAAGCAGATGAAATCACGGAACCAAGACGAGATTTATGGAACATCCAACGTGCACCATTACGGATAAAAAGAAATTAATACGATGACAAAATACGACGGCCGACGAAATATTTCGGACGGAATTGCCCGGCCCTGCAATCAAGTGCACGCATTTAACTCCCCGAATAAGGGGCGGCATAACGTACGGTAAGAGGGGGGCGTGGCCTCCGTGCCATTGCACCAGCGGGAAAATGATGGCATTCGACAGCAAATAATGGCCCGAAACGCAATAAAAAAGCAAGCACTCCCACGCAGCGATCGCGCCCCATTCAATTCCCCGCCCAATACGAGCTCCTCCCCAAAACGATATCGTCCTCGATCTCGGTCGTCATAATTGACGATCCTCTTCCCTCCCTCACGCTCGCTCGGATTTCAATCGAAGAGCGATGCGAAATTGCAGACTCGGAACGATTGATATACGATTTCACCGCCGCGCTAATTGTCTGGGTCCCGCCTTCAATGAACGGATCACTCCATGATCACTCGGAAGCCGGGAGGAATGGAAAATCGGGCGAAAACAAAAGCCGAGGGAGAGAGGGCATTCGACTGGGTGGCAAGGAATGCGATCTATCGACTACCTCCGCCCCCCGCCCCATGAGCGAACTATTTACGGACCGAAAAACTAGCGTTCAGCCGATAAATCGAAATAATCCGCAGCCCTGTTGATTTTCCATGATTGTCACCGCTAATCGATCATCGTTAATGTTCATTTAGGCGAGTTTCCACATGGGAGTTGACTTCTATGGAAGTAGCGAGTGTAGCGATATCTCGAATCGTATCGTCACTTGCGGGGAATCGTTCTGCTTACACATCACTTCCGGCTATTCCCAAACAAATGGATGACGGAAGTAAACAATGAATATGGTTTTTACGAAAATCACCAAAAATTGACAATAATGGCGTTCGTATACAACTGTTTGAGTCCCATTGCCATTCGTGGATTCAATACATTTGTATGAATTACAATAATTATGCACTAATGCGTCGAATCAATTACGTCAATTGTGACAATAATAATTATTGTCTAATAAGAGATAAGTCATGAAATTGAGCTTATGGGTTCTTTACTCATCGAAGTTTCGCTTGAAAGCGACTTCCAAGGCTACTGTCATGGTAGTGACTTCCATGTGTAAACCAGCCTCTATTTCCGTTACCGCTGATTGATTATCGCCGATGCTCATTATTGCCGATTTTTGCACGTTGCCGACCATGGCGGCTTGTCTATGGTCACCTTTAATCACGCATTACCGATATTTGCCGATACTGCCAAAGTTCTGAGTCGGTTGAAACTGACGACTGCTACAGATGCCTTAACTCTAACGATTGGTAGCGATTTCTGACTCTGATTAGAATAGTGATAATTTCTATATTATGGAAACTCGCCTAAGTTACATTATTAATGCTATAATGCCAATGAAGACAGCTCCAAGCGATATTGCCACAGGCCACCGATAATGGGGATTCTCTTTCGTCCTCTGACACACAAAACCCATTAAAATAACTACAAACGAAAATATTGACGAATTAAAGCAAACGAGAGAGGAAATTGCATTCAAATTGAAATTTGAAAGAAAAATCAACAAAATACACTAAAAAGGCCGGGCGCCGGACATGACCAACAAGCGGAATTTATATGGAATTCGACATCGGTTAAAGTCGATATTTGTTATCAATTAATCATCTGCGGGGAAATTCATTCTATCGCAGACGCCACCATAAAAGTTTTACACTCGGATAAGAGATGTAAACAATGAGGAATTACAGCTAGAACATTAAGCGATGTATGCGTGGTGATCACGTTACCAGCAAGAACATTTAGTGAATAAAAATTTACCCTGGCATTCCACCATCGAAATAAAAAGCTTGTTCCCAACACTTCAGGGCTAATATTGCCGGGTGAAAGTCACCCATAAGTCAATCATCAGACGGAAAGTTTCAAAATGATAACATCAACTTTGAGCACCAAACCGTAGGGGAAGTTTCTCAAAATTGAAACACCGTGAAGCACCCACTTATGTTGCACGCAATAAGGGGAATTAAAATACACACAAGAGGAAACATTCTCCAAACTAGGCTGCGCCAAAACATCATAACATGACTATGAGGAGAGAAAATTGAGCCCAATGATTTTCTTGAGGTGACTGATTCTAATTTACACCACTAAATCGGAGGAGTCCGAGTACATACGAGTCTTTGCTCCTGGAGGCAGCAATTCACACAAACAAAAAAGTAATCTCCCTATATTTATCACACATATCGGTTCAGTTGCAACTGTCGTTAAGACTAGAGACATCACTCACTCAAAAGGAAGCACTAACATCTATGTCATTCGCTTTTTTTATAATTTATACTTAAATATTCTCACTTTCCAAGCAAACATTTTTAGAAAATAAATATTTTAAGTCCTCCAGAGCAAAAATTGCTTTCAGGAATGCTTATGTACATGTAATGGTAGACATAATAAGAAAAATGACCGACACTCATAAACATAAACAGGAAGGTTCAAATTAAGGATGAGTCGATTCCAAATGTCGATTCTCGATTCCACCGATTCTCAGGCTTAGAATCGGTATCAAGAATCGATCGCCTAAGATCGATTCCGATTCCATCGATTCCAGATTGATACATATTCAAATCAAATTTCATTTTCATCTTTTGAAGTTCTCCAACTTGAAAAAGTTGTACAGTTGTAACCTAAAATACCAATCAATTATTTTATTACACTTGGAAACTATTTGTTTTTAAAATTCCTAAATAAAATATAGTTATGTATTGTTATGTTGTAATTATTAATTCAAATATGAAACATTTAATTCATATTTCATGTATTTTAGTTACCACATCATATTTGTCTCAGTAATTTTTGGTGTAGGCTATCAATTTGTACTTTTCATCTACCTCAATAAGCTGAGGATATATTTGATATTGGTTAATAAATATACTTTTGAGTGACTTAATTGTCTTTGTTATTTTATTCCAAGCAATATTTGAATATAAATTATAGTCGTACGCTACTGGTGCATCAATATTCCAACTGTTATTAGGAATAAGAATCGATGGAATCGGAAAAGAGAATCGGGAATCTATTTGAAAGAATCGAAATCGGAATCAGATACGAAAAAAAGTGGAATCGACTCATCCCAAGTTCAAATGTTGTTGATCAAAAATCCACCATTAAAAACGACTTCAATGCTATTTTTTCCAAATCACTCACACCATTAACCTGAGCCAGATTACCACACCAAATATTTGTCCGCCTTAGCACCACAACGCAGTCTTCTTTCACCATGCATATAATTAAATTTTGGCAGATCATAAATACTCTTTTTAGAGTACCATTTCAGGCTGGCATTGTCTATAGTTCATATAGCTCGCACTGAACATAATTGTAAACAAAAAAGTGCAGTTAAACAGAGTTTCCAATGGTAAGATATTTAATTTGCTCGGCAATCTAAAAAAAAAATGTCACCTCACACACAGAGATTTTTAATTAAATGCTTGCCGGAAGGGAGCCCACGACGTCAAATCGCTCAGTTTCAAACTCTCATGTCAATACCTACGTAAGATAAAATAAAAGATAAGAAGTCTAATTAAAGACATCAGTGAGGCCAAGAGAAGATATTTCGTCAGCCGGTAGAAGAACAAAGGAATTCCTCTTCTTGGACATGCAGGCAATTCGGATTCTTGAGACTCGTAAGACGTAAAAAATATATGTCCATTAAATGCCGCGAAGACAAACGAATGCAATCGCACGCGCGATTGTGACTTCAGATACAAAACAGAATAAACTTGGGCTCTTTACAGTAAAAAATTAGATGGCGTGAACATGTGTTTCAGCTAATATCATTCCCTAATTTCGACCACAATTTGTACATATACAGGGTGTCCAGCAAATGGGCATTCGAAAATTCCCCGAGACTTCCAGGTTTTCTAGACATATCTTTTATTTTTCCAGAGGAAACAATGATTTTTTTGTCTCGTTAATTATAAGAGAATGTTTGGTATGTTTTTTGGGTGATCAAACGTAAGGATTATTTTAAAACTTGCATATTTGAAGGAAAATGAACACAAAACTTTAATATAGTTCAGGAGAAAATCACATCACCACCCTTTCTTAGGTTAAAACATTGTCATGCTGGTGCCCAGGAACAAGGTTATATTACAGCCAGACTTTGCCGTGAATAGCATTAGTATAAAATGATCAACAACTTAAAAAACTGAAGGAATTGACTTTTTTCCTTATTTTGCTAAATGCGACAACGCAAGGGAAATTTGACTTCGCAACTTGCAGATAAAGGCACGTTCTTTACGCCTCTGATTTACAGACTATGACCAATAAGAACACAATGTACCAATATAGAACACATTGTACCTACTTTCGGTGATTACATGGATGCAAAATGCGACAATGCAAGAGAAGCAACTTGCCGAAAAAGGCAGATGGCTTCCGTTGCTGTTTTATATATTGACACCACAGAAAATTCCGTAGTCAATTTAATATTTCTCTGAGATTTACCTGATTTTTTCAGTGAAAATAAAATTCCCTGAGATTTCCCGGTCTTCCCGGTTTTCCAGAGTCCTGGACACCCTGATATAACATCTGGTATGTCACCTAAGAAGACCCACAGTTTCGTACGGTAGAAAGATTTTAAATACGTAATATCAGAAAAAGTGAGGAATGTTGCGAACTTCTGCAAGATAAAGAGTCACTTGAGGAAACATCTCCTGGGTAGATCTTTGCCATGCCTGAAGTCGGTATAAACCACTTCAGCTAGACATAATGAAAACGACACAAACCTACCGCTTAATAAAACAGTCACAGTTCAACAGCGGACTCGTGAATGAATCATGAGAGTACAACTTAGGCTACGTACAAATAAATCATATGTTCAAAGCTACAGAGTTCATGAATTGCGATCAGAAAACAGGATGGTTGAATAATCGCTTCTTCTTTATTTTTGATCCATAACTTCATAGCTGACAACAATAACAGCATTTTTGCGAGATCTGTCGGCACATCATCGAATTTTAAACGGTATATTGAAGCAAAATAAAAAGTATTTCAGCCCTGATTCTTACTCCAGTCACATTGCTGCCCTCGCAAGAAATCAGGCCATTCGAAAAAGCGCAGAATTGAAACTCAATAGGGATGAAATTAGATATCGTATTTCTTCTCAAGAGACATCTGTAACGCAGCCTACTCTTCATGGTGGAGCATTTCAATTCGCGCACACTTTTTCTGGAGCCGAGCTTTCGCATCAAAACCACCCTCCACGTAATTTCCACGGGCAAGTTTAACAGGGCGTGAAGTTGAAAAATGCGGAACAAAGGAAAAAAATCGTTCGGAGACGCCAACGCTTACTCATCCGCCATCCAAAGTCTTTGAAGATAAATCAGAAATCCATTTGCGTAACGGAGCGGTATCACACACGTGTCCCAGAATCCAAAAATACGCCTCAAATCTTCGAAAGTCAGTTCCACGGAGTTATATGGCTCTCACATTAACCGTGAGACTGTAATTTACAGCAATGCCAAAACATAATCGCAGGAATTTCGCCTCAGCTCATCAACTTCATCGCAAAAAATCGAACGTAATATGTGGAGCCAACAAGGTGCCACTTTTTTTACCACAGGATGTCCTCGATTTAAAAAAAAATGGCGAATTCTTAAGGCAAATTGGATATTGGGCTCTTCCCAAAAAATATCCTGCAGAAGGAACTTCCTATACCAATTATAGCCACGAGCCATCTACTCACATTTTAGAGAGTCGACATCGATACAAACTCAATCATTATTTTCCAAATCTCGCAAAAAACTCGTACGTCAGCTTTTTGCTAATTGTCAAAGTACTGTTGCGAGTTTTCATAATCACGAAATTGCTTTATGAATTACATTTAAATGTATAATTTAAGCATAGAAGACAGTATAATACACCTTTTCAACTACATCGACAAAAGGGAATCAAAACACAGTCGTGAACTTCAAATACACTCGGTAAAAGGATGGCGAGAACTCGAGAAAAAGAGTTTGACCTACCGCCAGCCTGATTTGGCGCTGACGCACGATTTTGAACAAGGAAGGAGTTGGCTTCACGAGTTAAAAAGTGATTGGCATATTAATCATAATTAAACGGCTATATTAACATGTTTCAGGAGTGAAACGGGAATCCAGATACTGGGCTTCGAGGATTACTTACGACATTTTTGTGGCACACAATGCTGATCGATGCATTAGACTAGGAATTTAAAAATGGCGATCCAGCAACAATGCGAAGACATGAGTTGCATTAAAATTTTCAACGTTAAGTTAGGCTGAGTTAGGATCACTTACTCTGATTGATAAACACATTCTGTTACTCTAGTCGATCCAACGGTTAAATGACGTCCAAGGGCCACAGCAGATTCATTTACAAGGGATTAATTACTGGCGTAACTGTGCTTTACCCTGCCACAAGAGTAAAGACTCCCTTCTGGAAAACAAATATGAATTCCTCATCATTTCAATAACTCTCCTAGGAGGTTAGTACACTCGCCTGTTCCCCAGTTCTTGGGTAAAGAATCCTAGTCAGAGCAAAAAACTCCAATTAATCCAAAAAATTCATTCCAATTAATACAAAACCGGAGAAAACATGAGAATGTACTTCTCACTCACTTCTTGATCGCTTCACCCCATCGCTAAAAGACCTGAAATTGCTTTCGACTAATCTCATGCATTCTCGGACGATAGATATTAACGCCGCAACTGATAACTGTACTTTCTTATCTCTGAAAATAATTGGTGATATAATTACATTTTTCTTCTGTCAATTAGTGCACCACTTCCTATCAAACTTCTGATATATCTCCTTCCAATCTTCAAGTTTCCTTAAAAGTATCACACTTCTTTCGGTTCAATTTCTTGATTGTATTCATTACGGTAGAAAAACAAAACTATGACTTGGAAAAATGATAAACCTTTAGAGCTAAATGAATGGTAAATCTATTGAGAAATAAATAAGCCCAGCCTAACTAACCCAGCTAACATCTTAATGGAAAATGCTAAAGGCATCAAAGCTATGTTGTTGTAATAAGCACCTCCCAAGGAGTCATTTTAAGAAAAGGCGTTAAAGGACAAGCACGTCAACCACCAGATTCACACAGTCTTGTTAAAAATATGAAGGAGTAAATTACAATTACTCTTCCTCACAAGTTTTTACCACTTGCCTTTATACCAAAATGGCTTAATCGCATTCTCAGCATCTACAACTACATACTACCCTGCAAGACGCGGGATACACACGTGACACTGGAACACCAGTCGCGTAAAGGTGAAATAAAGCTGTTTTCAGAGGTGAAGTGGAGAAGTGTGTCATGGGAGTGTTTTAAGTGGAGCTCCGGTTTTATTACAGTCATTTATTGTGCGTGGAAAGAACGAATTTTCATACCTATCTGTTCGGCAGTGAATCTCTCTTATTTTATCGCATCTGTCGGACCTAGAGATGTACCGTGGCGTCAAAATGATATTCTCTGTACCGCCCTGAAACACCCTTCTACTGAATTTCTTAACTAAGTACTTACTTAACGCAAACTAAGTCTAGCGCGCAGCCTCCGAGTCTCTAGTGGCTCCCAACTCAAGCACTCTACAAGCTGTGAAACACAATACTTTCTCGTAGCAGTTTTAAACGAGGCGCGTAGCTTTCCTTTGCATTTTATTTATTTCTTAGGTTGAATCTTTCTATCCAGGGTCACAAAGAATAGAATGAATCCCTCGTTAAGCATTGATAACTATCTTACACGATCTCTCTTCTTTTGTTTCTGAATCAAGAAGTGAACCAAGAGTTTATAATCGGTTACTTTTGATTGAATTTATAAAATTTTAGCCACGATACGCATTTATAGCAACAGCAGATGCGAATCATTAGACGTTTCTATTGCAATGACGAATTACTTAGCTTTCCACAAAAGATTTATTACGTTCTTACGTTTCATTGCTGCGCGAAATCATCAGGTAATGATGTCGCGCTGATGACTTGAACCTGATGATATCGCGCAGCGATGAAACCAGGGTCGTAAGAACGTAATAAATCTTTTGTGGAAAACAAAGTAATTCATCATGCATGCATGTAAAATGCATTTGCATCGCCACTTCGACCGGAAGACGCCAGCAGGAGAAAACCATTGTTCATGGCTGGAGAAACTGTCGTCACCAAAAGACAACACGCGGAAGGAAACCCGAAAGCTGATCTCCAAATGCTGAAACGCCGCGGAAACCTTCATACTAAAGTAATTCATCACTTCATTAAAAAGGAATTTCACTAAGTTACCGCAAATAACATTAATTACAAGAAGTTTCTATTTTCGAATTGATCCAGAGAATAAGAAAGTGCGAAAATAAGAAAGAATAAATAAATGTGCTCAGAATGCCGAAATTGGTTGAGAGCACTCCAAAGTAAAGCAAAAGGGAAATAACTTCCCACGAGAAGAATGGAATCCACAAGCAAGGAAGATATGTGGAGCATTATATAAAATTTCCCCACTT
This sequence comes from Ceriagrion tenellum, assembly GCA_963169105.1. Lineage (NCBI taxonomy): Eukaryota > Metazoa > Arthropoda > Insecta > Odonata > Coenagrionidae > Ceriagrion > Ceriagrion tenellum. The sequence goes on along the minus strand of OY720642.1, from coordinate 110,871,793 downwards.
TTTTCACTCATTTCGTCACTCAAGATTACGGTTCATTTATGTGAAGCGCGCCTCCCAAATCCCCGATCGCCAGAGAATACTGCCGCGAGTAACTTCTCCGCAAATCATGCGTGACATGAGCTCCTTTCTTCCCCACATAAATTTCGCCATTTCACTCATGAGTCGACATTTTCCGCCAGTCCGAGTCAGCTCGCTCTCTGTCGTTTACTCGTCAAGCGTGAAAGCAAGACAACGTGGATTGGCAATACGGCACATCGACCGACTAATGACGAGTGATCGCAGAACATGTCGGGGGAAAAGCTTTCGAGAAAGGCCTTGCGGTGAGTGCGTGTATGAGTGTGATTAAGCAAGCGCGGTACGGACGTTCCCGAGGATATGGACGAATGTCGAAAGTATCGGAAGCGCCGGGACGTCGCCACGACTTATCACCAAACCGCAAGGGGAATGTAAAAATAACGAGTGCTCCGCGAGATCCTTCCGCTTCCAACGTTTCCACTATGAAAAGGAGGAAAAAAACTAATTTATGAGGAGGAATGGATGCGCCTGCCCAGTTTGACTTAGGGGGCATCGCATGCATGCTTCACAGTCGACGAACCAAGGCTGCGTCAAATCACGTTGGCATCATCGTAATCTTTAGTTTCCCAAATTGTTACCCTACTACGGTACGCGCTATAACCACAGGGAAAATAGAATAGATATGCAATACACTTGAGGGTAAAAAATTATAGTGGTACAGTGTTCGTAATCATTGACGCCTACCTAAGGTAATTCAATGACGGTAAAATATTTATAGCATTAAAGCATTGTTTTAATTCTAATAAAATTAAACTATGGTAAAATATTGAGACAGGTACTGTTTTTGTTGATGTTTGAGAAGAGAGAGACAGCCATCAGCTATTCAAAAATATTTACGAAACTGTGATACACGGTCGGAGTGCGAGGACAACTTGCTTATAATTTAGGCTATCTTTATTCAGAATTTTAATACTAATTACGGAGATAGTAGAGCCGATTTACGGCAGCAACTCAATAATTAGTTAGAGTTTACTATCTTGCAGTTTTGTTCGAGCTGAGGTGACGCAGAGCTTGGTAGCAATCTGCGGCGGAAATAATTTGGCCACGAGGAGTAAAGTCTACAAAGATAGTGGAATATGAGGAAGATAATGAGGATACATCCAAGAGTACTCTTTGAACACATTGCCTCTCTACCTGTTCATTCACTTTTGCTTCAATGTCTGTAATCATATGATATAAGGCAGTGTTACCATCAAGTTATGCTATCTGCCCACGTATAGATTGCCTGAAAGCTCGTCACCACCGTATTATTGATGCATGCCTGGTGTGGAAGCACCCCCTGCCACACACCCTTTGGGTGGCTTGCAGGGTATGACGCAGATGTAGATGCACTGCACATCCAGGGGGCCAAGGAATTTTAGACAAGCAACTACATGGAAAGACCAAAACCTTGTGGTATTTGATTGTTTGGCTTGAATTTTGGGGAGGCGATCTACAGCTATGGTCATTAGTGCCATAGGGGACAGGTAAGGGAGGATGGGTGGAGAGAACCCGGCGTCGACATTAGCCTGCTCTTAACGTAAGGCGCCAAGGGGACCACGGTTATATCTTATCCGGCAGATACTGTACTTGAAGTGCCCTCCACAAAACACTCAAGTGGAGATCGGGTTTCCTCTGAAAAACATCCTCCTCTGCAGGGATTTGAACCCTGACCGCTCATATGGTTAGCCAGTACTCTAGCCACCACACCAACCCGATCACCCAAGACAAAATCATGTCTCATTTATTGAAAGAAAGTAAAAATTATCTTAATAAAATACCTTAAGTTTATTCTTAGAGTATTGTTCGATTACACTCGCGAAAATTTAATAAGTTGACAATGACTTTCATTCAATACGAGAGAATTCCACCAAGTTACGCCGAATAACGTTCTCGTCGGCGTGGAGAGCTGTAGCCATCGTCGGACCCCCCATAATAAATACCAAGGCCCCGTCCCGGATTCGGCGACCGAAATGCCAATGCGGCATTGAAAACGGCCAACCGACGACGGAAGTTTTTATTTTTTTTTTTGGGTGTCAACCGGTGTCAGGGCGACGGTCGCCCCACTCGCCAAGGGAGGGAAAGTGTCGGGAAAACACGACACGCACTCAAAAAAAAAGAAACACCAACACGCGCACGCCGCGACAAATGCTTTCGAGGGACACCAGGAGAGGGAGAGAGGAAGGGGCGTAAGGAGAGGGTTGAGAGGGGGAGGAGGTGACCACCTCGCCAGAAAAGGATGACCGCTTCCGCCAATGGGCGCGCGCGTTTTGTCACGAAGAGCTGATTTATTGTCCGACTTGCCTCGACCGCGACGACGGCCACTCTCGCTCGCAAGGAAAACACTATCGGTCGGAAAAAGGAAACATTCCGGACGCTCACAGAGCCGACCCGAGAGCTTGTTGTTCCAAAGTGAGGGAATGACACGAGCGACCGACCACAAAGCACGTGAAACTTGGGCTATACGATTCCGAAGAAGCCAACACACCCAGTTGACGTCAAATATTGATGAATCTTTAGAAATCCAAGGTATTATCAGTTTTATAAGTTCGTATTGGTGCTGATGCTTGCATGTGATTCTTAAATAGTAATTGTGGTTGTTGTACCTTCTAGTTTTCTGTATGTATAGCCCTGATGACGGAAGAATTAAATTCCGAAACGTTGGCGGAAGATAAGTTTTTTCATTACGTATGACCTAAACTCGACATATTGGATGTGTTATCTTTAGAAATAGCAATAAATGATGGAATATACATTTTAGTACACCAACAAAATCGAATATTTACGTTTGAACACGCATAGACATTAAAAAGAAGGCATAAACGAAAGCACAAACATAAAAAGCCGTTGAAATATGCTGTTTCCTCTACAAAAGGTTCGCCTACCTATATTTAAAAGATGCTATGTTCACATTGGACCTAAACTATACATTATATTACCACCTGCTCTAAAAGGTCATAAAAATGAGTCTACATTCTTTAAAAAAAATGTAAGGAATGGCTGCTTGCTCTTGAAAATTTACACTTTGTTTTGGGGTAAAAGAAAAATAAATACACATTAAATCAATACACAATTGTTTTTCTTTTTTTTTCTTTTTTATCTTCAGTTTTGTAAAAAATATAATATCTTATTTTTGATTTTTTTAAGTTATTCATTGTTTAATTCTTGAATCCGGCATTTTCATCTAAATTTGATGATTAGCTGTACTTTATATCATTATACTAGTAATGTGTATTGTCTTGCATTTGGGCACTCGTATCATGATGGTAACTTCTCAAAGGAAGTCCTTGAAGCTACCTAAAGCTCATTGTTTTTTTTTTAATTCATGTTTGTATACTTAAAGTTGAGCAACAAAAAATATCTATCCATCTCAAAGATAGAGGAACTATACATCTCTTCTGTTATGAGTTATTCCTTCTCGTCTTTCCACAACGTAACGCCACAATCAATTGATAAGAAACCATAAACAGTCAAAACCGGACTCCTACCCAAACGGGGTATGCATTCCAAATTTTTGGGTTAAAAAGGCCTTTGATTTCGAGAGAAATCCTCCAAGGGCAACGTTCTATTATAACCGAGAATGCGAAGGAAAAATAGCAACGGTGTGCGTAACATGAATCAATCGGATACAATCGGATTCGATGGTTATTGAAGACTTTCGGACGCTCATCAAATTGATCGGAAAGAACGAGAAAGACAGGGAACATTGAATGGGGACTCAAATTCTCCATGGAATCGGGCTTTCGAAAAAAAATAACACTACCCTCCTCATCGAGTTGGAAATCGACCCTTCATTCCTCTCTCTCCACTTCCTCCCTCGGTTACTCGGCAGCAGGGGAACGTAACGAGAGGCTTGAAAAGAGCGATGGGGTTGAGGGCGCGAGGGGGGGAAGGGAGGGATGAAGGGTGGGTGGAATACGATGGGGGAGGGAGGGGAATCCGCGACCACCAGTGGCAGCGGAGGGTAGGCTTGTGCGATGAACGAATTTGCTCATCGAGGGTCGATGAAAAAAAATCATCGAGATGATTCGGTTTCGATGATTGTCATCGACGACGATGAGTCGATGAATTCATCGCCGACGATGAGTCGATGAACTCACCGACCTCGATAAGTCGACGATTTAATTCATCGCCGACGGAAAGGTAGGGATAGGCAGGGGCGGGCAACACAACACAAATAATTATCATCTAATGGGGATGGATTTACTGACTCATCTACATCGGTGAATTCATCGACTCATTGACGTCAGTTAATTCATCGACTCACCGACGTCGATAATCGATGACATTCATAGTCATCGACGCGGTTCATCGCAAAGCGATTACTAAAATCATCGTCGATGAATCGACCCATCGCACAAGCCTAGCGGAGGGCGCCAAGGGGCGACCCGAGAGGGAGACAGGGCCCAAGCAAAGAGGGGTCGAAGGTGTATATACGTGCAGACACACACGAAAACGTGGTGAGTGCGTTCACGCATACCCTTTCGCCGCTTTTTTTTTACCAAAAGTGCGTACTCCTCCCTCCGGCGCTGCGAGATGGGGGACGGGGCCAGCCCCGCCCGGTCGGTCGAGCATCACTCCCCAAACGGTAAACAGGCGGGCGGGCGGTCAAAAGAGCGAGCGGACGGACGAAATTGCGAAAGGGGAGGAAAGGTGCAAGCGAGGAACGGGATTTGGGAGGGGAGAAGGGGTAGTTTGGCAAGGGATTGAAAAACGGGGTGAAGAGAAGGTAAGCACACATTCACATCTCAAAATCGCATCTCGGTAAAAAGTTTCACCGAAAAGAACGCGAGGCGTCGCGTAATTTGATCTCGAATTACATCATCGACCGCTTCACATTTCATTGCATAGCATACCCCATTACACCACGAATGACTTTACAACATTTTTCTAATCAGGAGATGATAGGTCTTGTTTTTTTAATTTCAAACAAGTATTGATTTTATTTACTCCATTAGCCGATGGTTTAATTCAATGCAATAAAATACATATTTAATAGGGAGCCAAATTTACGTATGAATTCTAATTATTTACCTAATTATTTTTCTCCTGTTATTATTCTACACATTTCTTTATTTTATTTATTTGTTATGCTTTTTATTTTGATGAAAGTTTTATTTATATTTTAACTGACTTTAATTTTTATGTTTTAAGAGTACATTTAAAAACTATTTATATTGTACAAAGTTTCGCAAAATAAGAACCAGGGAAGAAGTTAAGAATTAAGAAATGATCACCATATTATCCGTACACCGAACATGAGAAGAAGTACCTACACAATCTACATGTAATACATTCTCTTACACATATATTAAAACTTAACGGTCGAGAAAAACTTAACAACTGGATAAATATCTTTGGCAGAGTTTTATAATTTCTGGCTAACATTCACGGAAAAATGACAGACACCGTACGCTAACTCAAAGTAAACTAAGGGCTTACATTTTGTAATTTAAGTCACGCGATCAATGATGGGAGAGTGCGTGAGTATCGGTTTTCATAACAAGAAAATATTTAATTAGAGATTATAAAACTTAGATTTGGTGTAAATCCACGTTCATTTTATTTTTCACGAGCTCTTTGTAGTACAAAATCATTCACAACTCAGCAGTAAAAAAAATCCCGTTTTACTAAAATTTCATTACCTAATAGAGCTTAAAAACAACCAAACCTAGGTCGTGCAAAACAACAAACTATTTAGATACACAAATATTTTTTATTTGCATTTCACAATGAAACAGCTCCAAAAAGGTACGCCAGAAACAATTAAGCTTATCTGACCCCATTGCAAATACTTCTCGCAATCCAGCCCACACTTCTTGGCATTGAGACACATGCCGAATTGCATTGCATATCATCGCCTTTTACATTACACGTCGCAGTATCATTACATCAGTTTAAAATCTCATAGCACATTGGATTGCATCACACATATCATTACCTCTTATTAAAAAACTCATATTGTATCACATTCCATTGGAATTGCATCGGGAAAATCGTACATCGCGTAGCATTTGATCGAATGCCTCGGACGATGAACATCTTAGTAGCGCGAGCGAGATGGTTCCCTAATCGTAATAGAGACCATATTCGAATTATACTAATATATTTTAAGAGCTGTGAGACACACGAATTAAATATTGCATTATTAATGGTGCAATAATATAGTTTTACATGACAGGAATTGTAAGTAATCAAATGAACATATCTAAATAAGCCTTTAAGTTGAAACATTTTTGTCACGCGCTACGTTTGAAACTCCATCAAAACGGAAGGTTCATTGTGATCCCGAAGAATTTACAGCGATGACAATATGAATAATTTTCAAAAATAGTTGAGAAAACACACAAACTACACACTGTTGATTTTTTGACGAGATCTAAGTGTAGGAAATGCCTCATTTGTTAAAAAAGTTCTATATGGAGTGCATACACGTCCCATTTCCTATATGAAAGGACTGGTATAATTTGTCAAAAATCTCGCAAAGCAATGTGGTAAGGGGTTGAATTTTTGGTGTCAATGGAAATAGTGATATATTTTTCTTTTATATTTGACAAAATTCATTGATTTCTTAGTAAAATGATATTTCATTCAAACTACCTTAATGAATTACCTCAGGCATACCGTAGTAGATTCGTCCGAAGAGCAATTTGCGCAGCCCCCCAGATTCGCGAGGATGGGCTGGCGATGGATGTGGCAGTGAGGGGTGGTAGACAAATAGGAGAGGGCGCAGAGGGTGAAAACATGGAGCGTTGGAGGGAACAGAAGTGGGCTATGGAGTTGGGGGGGCGGGGATAGGGAAAGGATAGTGGAGCAGGGTAGCGCAGGGTTGGAGTGGCCATTCGGAGTCGAACGAGAGGGAAAGTGGGTACACTCGGAGGGAAGATTGCGCACATGGAAATGAAAGTCAATAAACGGAGCGATATGCGGAGAGACAATACCTCCGACATCGCCCGCCGGATGTTCTGCAAAAGCGGAACGGAATGCCGAGAGTGGTAAGCCAATCAGAGAAGGGGCTTTCATGTTCCCGTGATCGATCAGTGAGCAAGGTACACCAAGAGGATCAAAGGTGTTCGGTGAAAATGTGAACAAGAAAATAGTTTTAGGCGTGACTTTGAGGAAACAATTAATATCACTGTGGCGAGAGACGGAGAAATCACCATTGTTTGCCCTCATAAACAACTCCATTCTTTACGAATGGAAAGGTAGGTTAGTTAGCCACAATTGTGCCACTCTAACTCAAGCAATCATTTAAATCCGAAGATTCTTGCAAAGTTTCAACGGTTATATTCTGCCACCGAGAGATGAGTAAAAATTGTAACAATTTTCTCAATTCCAACAGAGTTAATTACTCTGTTAGATTATAGAATTAATCTAGCGATTTAATTAAATTTGCGCGAAATAATTTTAACTCAGTCTGGACTGAGAAAGTTGCTACAATTTTTACTCATCTCTCGGCGACAGAACGATAATCCAACGACTGAGCTGACGATTGATTCTATAACTTTTCAACTGATTCAACGGTACACGCAGACGTACCATCCTTAGAATGTGATTGAAAAACTCAAACGCGACTGCATATTACTGCTACCACTGGTCCTAAGATATACAAATGTTATCCCAATGCTGATTTCATTCTCATTAATCTACAGAATACAAGCTAAGACAAGTACGATTAACTTTCCCAATACCACTTTATTTCTAGTCTTATTCTATCCCCCTTCCCCCCAAGTAACCATACTTTTGATCAAAGCATTCTCGTTAGATCAGGTCCGACATAACGGTCCCATGAAAATGAGTAAAATAATTAATTCCGCATCCTGTTTCCTTAGGATTCCAGCAGAAAGTTTTTTTTAATATTTCAATTGGTATTTAATACACAAGTGGCGAATTTTCTAATCAGATGTGACAATGTAACGCAATTCTAAGTGACTCCTGAGAATTATTTTACATACCGCTATCACTCAGGTCTTAATTTTCGACATCAACGTCCGGCAACGCTTCGAGACTTGCATACACTTCCGGATGACCTGTTTAGAACTGAAGAAGTCTGTGTGGAAATTAGGGGAGCCGATCGAAAACTGAGGTCATTTACGCCACCAAGGCAGGTTATAAGATAAGAGAGCATAACTGCTGTGATCATGCCGCCAATAAGATAACAGACATCATGGTTGGCATTCTTTTTTTATTTACTTTCAAATTTAAAGATCTGCACGGGATGCTGATTCATTTGATGTTTTACGGTTCTCTAATTTAGCACAATTATTTTGCACGCTAGCATGACTGAGTTCTAAAAAAAATGGTCTCATTGATGTATGAGCACAGTGTTGATCCCGAATGAGAACAATAACGACTAGCAGTTGCGGTGTACGCTAAGATCTACTAATGGCATGACATTGTCTTTGACGGTAAGTGCATTCCTGGACACACCACCCGCCACACATCCTTGAGATGCCTTGCACCGTCGATTCGTAAGGGGAGGTACACTATGAGCTTTATATCATTTTACTTAGCGTGGATGGATTTATCTTGAATAATTCAGCTATTAGACTTTCAATTCTATGCGAGAAATTACACTCTTTAATTAAGCTCGTGACAACAATAAAATTGACAGAATCATAAACTAAAAACGTACAAACAACTAGTATGTTGCTAATCAAACTCTTATACATGAAACACTACGAGACGTGATCAGGGGTAGAGAAAAATCCGGTGCAGACATAAGCTAATTATAAACGAAATACGCTCTGGAGACCATAGTTTGACATCAAATCCAACGGACGGGTTGTACACCCCAACAAAAATTCCACTCAATACAATTTCTGTCACTGACAGGATACGAACTTGTACATCCTGAATAAGAATCCCGTAATTCGACCACTGCATCAACCCGAATACAAAATCAAAATTACGAGGCAACAAATGATTGGGTAATAGTTTAGAGCATGAAAAAACATCAGGAGTTGGTCTCCAGCAGAGTCAAGTGAAAAATGCAATTCAGATGCTCAACAGGAATTGCCTTCACCAATTCCCAAGGATCTGAATCAGCCGATTAGAAGTTGAGCAGAAAATCCGACGCAAGACAGCAAAGTTGATCCTTTTTTTTCTCCACGCATCCGGCAATAAACGACGCAATAACAGCGTTCAGAGAAAGAAAGGCTTTGTATACGAAGGCGTAGGGCGTGGAAGAGGCCGCGGCTTTATCTCACGGCCACGCATTTGCGCAAGTGCAATCGCAAAGCCACAACTCACCGCCCCAATCACGCGCGCACGCATCGAAAAATGTGAGTCACGTGAGGGCATGTGACGATTTTTGAAAGAACCCCACCCGTGCATGTATTCGATTCCATTGGCCATTGAACTGATGGCGTGCACGCCTCACGCGACCATTTTTCTCACCATCCACTACTTTCCTTATGAAAACGACAGCTGAGACTTAAAATCAAAATTCAGGCTAAATTAGTCCCTTAACCTAAACTAAAAACCTAAATTAACTCCCAAGACTGATAAAAACATTAGGCTTTCAACGACTGAAAACAACGAAGGAGCACTATCAAAAGATTTAATCCCTCGATCGCAAATTGAATTCATTGAGCCGCAAGATTAAAGAGAAGTCAATACCGTCAACACTTTCATCTTGAAGAAATTGCAGCGACATCTGAGAGCGTTTGGTTGACAACATATTTTCCAAAAATCTACGCGTCGAACACGCCAAATCTAGGAGGTTCCTTCAGGATAAAGTAGACAACGAACGCGTCTCTGCAGACCTGAAGACGAATTAACAAAAGATTCGTAAAATAAATGTGCACGCATAATTATTCACTTCACTGGTTGTAACTAGGATGTGTTCCAATATGTCACTTGCGGTGATTGAACTATGCCATCTTCATATTGAACTTGGCGGAAGTGTCTCCCACAGATATTTCATAAATCATTAATATCACAGCTGCCTCGTTAATTACGAGGTACGATCATTAGTTTTACGAATAATAAGAATAATTTCTTCGATCGTTACATGAATAAGGGTTGGCAACAATCTAAGAAATCTACATCTACATCTACGTCATACCCCGCAAGCCACCCAAAGGGTGTGTGGCAGGGGGTGCTTTCGCACCAGGCATGCATGAATGATACGGTAGAACACAGACATTACATTAAAACCCGCGTACCACACATGCAAAGCGCCAATTAAAAATCTAATACCCAAGAAACATTCTATCTTCAATCGTTCCAACATGCAAGGGATACAAAGACTACTACTACAGATTCAAAATATCATGCATAAATAAGAACACCAATATTTACATCATGCATAAATAAGAGAGTAGAATATATAATGAGAAAGATTTACTGCCTGCCTATTGTCAATACTCGAACTATTCATGACGACGATCACAGCTGTTATGGTCCCGAATGGTACGCGGAAAAATGACATTTTATACCTATCGGTTGTACAATCTAGCTCTCTAATTTTATTGGAGCGATCTAATGTGCCGTAGCACGAGGGGGTTAATAGTATGTTTTTTACGTAGTCAGAGAAATGATTTTCCTGAAATTCAGTTTGGAGGTTAAGCCTATAATTTAATCTACGCTGTGATAGTGATTCCCATCCCAATTCTTCTAACAATCCAGACACACTAGTAACCTCATCGTAGCATCGTTTCACAAACCTAGCTCCTCTTCGCTGCACGCGATCTAATTCCGATATTAACCCTGCTTCATATGGATCCCATATATTGGCAGCAAATTCCAGATGAGGCCTAACGATTGAAAAATAACAACGTTCTTTCACTTTCTCATCACATTTTCCGAGTACTCTCTTGATAAAGCCTAGCTTCCTGGCGAAATAGGCGTTAAGAAGTTTTGGTTCTGCTCCCTTCAACCATACTCCTAAATAAAATCCGAAGATTCTGGCGAAATTGTGTGGAATTTATACATCGCACGCCTAAATTCTAAATATGCCGTGCTGAACCAATAGAATGTACTGTCCGATGGAGCCAGAGCCGGCCAATTCCTCTTTACGTATAACACGACGAATTTTCTGAGTTTATTACATGCGGCAGGAGCGTCTGAAGAAATTACAACCTGGCTGTTTCCACATGAGGTCCTTGATAATGTTACTCTGTAACGAAACCATGGTCGGTAAAAATAAAACCTCATGTGGAAACAGCCAAGTTGTAATTTCTTCAGACGCTCCTACTATGAAGGATTTCCACGAAGTCACGCCCGCTACCATTACTTATATTACATGTCAGTCTAAATATCTCATGTAATATTAGGGAAAAATGAACGATGCCATCAAATTAGGAAAGCAAATCATTATAAAATGTGTAAAAACTAACTTAACGAAGGCTTTTCCGGCTACATCGGCAGCATTAACATGTGCCACGCGCCTGGAAGTTTCTCCAAGAACATATTCTTCCGATGAGGGAGTCTATTCTGTAAATCCTCGGAATTCCCGAGTCTCGACAGTGACGAAATTTTGATGTCAGAGCCACGTAAAATTCAAAGGAGAGCATTCAAAAGTTCCTTAGTGAATAGGCCCGAGGGCGTCTCAAGCCTGTCAATTCTCGAGGATTGCTGCCTACAGGCCACCAACGACGACTTCGATAGACCTCGAGACAAATAAGCACGCCGGAACGCACTCTTGGATATAAATCGCCAGTCAATATCTCAAGAAACGAATTCAATATTGGAAGCAGTTCCACGGCTGCGTGATGATGCTTCCACATCACGCCTCGGCACGCGCTTGTAGAAGGAGGGGAGGAAGACACGGGGTGGAGGGGTGCGTCATGGCGAGGGGGTTGGGGGGGGGGGAGAGGGGGCGAGAACGCGTCACCCATCCAGTCAGCCAGCCCCGGGCCCCCCTGACCTCCCTCCCCCAACCCCCGCCGATTACCCATCCGCCCCTTTAAGGCGACAGCCAGCCGTCAAAAGTCTGAGTGAGGAATGCGATTAGATAGACGGGGGAAGATAAACATTGGAGACGATTTGAGACGAATAAGGCAAGGACTCGCGTAAAAGTGAGAATGGGCACTCCCACAGCACTCTCACTGCCTATGGCTGCGACTTCTCGAGACTCGAATGCCATTGGAAGGAAAATTCAGACGACCCTCCATGCGGAGACTCCAGATGAATTCAGCGTGGGAAGGTCGACGAGTGGTGGAGTTGGCGGTTAAACGCTTGTGATTGAGACGTGAATTATTGCTCGGAGAAAGGATGGAGAAAGGAAAGAGAAAGGGGAAGTGGACGATAATGCGAAGCATTAGAGAGGTAGAAGGATGTCCGTAGAAGGAATGCTGCGAATGACAGGCACGAATTCCACGATATTAAATGAGTTATCCGACGGTTTAGTTTAGCGATCAATAAATGGAGGGAAAGGTATCCAATGTGGAAAGACAAACCCTGATGAGATATCACTCCGCATGAGTGAGAAAGGCCATTTCTCATAGTTCCTAATTGGTGTTTCCATATTTTCACAGAAATCTTTTCCGAATCTTTTATTTTATGAATAAAAAATTGTTTTCCTTCATCTTAAATGAAGAGAAAAGTGATAGAAAAAATAAACCGATTGGTTGGACATCCAAAAGTTAAAAACTAAAAAAATACCTCACGTAAAAGTAAGTATAAAAATTCTGAGACGAGCATCGTAATAATCTGCAAGGAAAAAAAACGCAATGCCACATTCCTCCGAGAATTCTACTATCCTCTTATTACAAAAAACAAATAGATAAAAGCTACCAAAGATATACTACCAGGAATTTCCGCTTTTAATTAAGAGGAAGGTATGTCTTTTATAAACAGGGAAAAAAATGGTGAAGTGATAAGGAATGATGAACACACATTAGATATACCAATAACGAAGATTAACAGATTCCACTGCGGGAGAAATCCGATTTTACCACCTCGAGTATCGCATTCACTCATGCACATCCTCTCACGTATCGATGGCATAATTGATCCAGCGTTTCCCACGCAGCCTCCACGTTTATAGAATGAATGCTGTGGAGGAAACCCACGACTCGATTTGTGCAAGGTCTAGCAAATTTAATCTTGACCGATTCACGTTCAAAGACCTTCGATCCACAGGAAAGAGAAAACGCTGGTGATTCTTCGCCGAGAGCTAACTCACAGTCACTCGCAGATGGGAGAAGGGAGGAAAAGGAAAGGCCATACGGAATACAGACGCCGTGATCTCATCGCCATCAAATGAAGGATTCCGTCGAAAAGAGGAGAAATTTAGTGGAACATAACGAAAATATCTACCCCAGTCAAAAGCTACGGTTACAGTGTAAGTGTAAGCGGTGGTGTAGCTGGGCGGGGGCGAGGGGGGCTGTCCGCCCCGGGCACACTTTTAAAGGAGCGGCACCGTGGGGTCTGCTGTAGGCTATAATACTATATTATTTTTAATTCACATAAGTATTCTTTTGCTACACTGAGCTTTTTCTTAATGTTATATTTGTCAAAACGGTGAAGAATTTGTGACATGTCACTTGTGTCACAAGTCTTGTGATGTGTGTTTATTTGTAATATTTGATTTATGATGATGTTCCAATATAGTGATAATGCTGCGGATTTTTCTCGCAATTGCTGTTAGTGTTACTAGCTGTGAGAGGAGAATTTCGAAACTAAAACTGATCAAGGATTACCTAGGGCCTACTATGAGCACCTTGCGTTTGAGAAATCTTGCCATAATGTCTATAGAGCAGCAATTTACAGATGAAATAAATTTTGACATTGCCATTGACGAATTTGCCAACAAGAAGGCTAGAAAAGTTACTTCGAAAGTTGTAGTTCTCGTTTCAGAAATAAAGATGGCCTTAATTTTTTTACACCTTTTCACTATTTTTCCCTATATGTTATATTTTTTTTGTAAAAAACGCTGTTACTTATAAAGTGCGCGTATATTTGGTGTGTATTTAAAGCACACTATATTTGAGCATGTGATGGCAATATCATAATGGTATACAATCTAGTTAACACACATAAAACTTTAAGAGTGTGTAATTGTGCAAAATGTATTTTTTATGGGGCGGGAGGCGCCAAACTCAAGGACCACCCCGGGCAGCAAACACCCTAACGACGCCACTGAGTGTAAATAGCTGTGACAAAAATTCACTTGCTCCTGGTATCGAAGCAAGGGTTCTTAATTAGCCGTGCTATTGCGCAGACAGCCTCACTCTCAGCAAGATATCTAAGCCTGCCGATAAATCAAATTATTAGTAACAGCAGTTATGTGATATTTACTATTCTTTTTTGAGGAAAGAACGAGTTTTTGTGTCTATCTGTTCGGCAATGTATCTGTCTCACTTTAGCGCTTCTGTCAGACCTAGAGATGCAGTGAGGCGTCATGATAATATTGTCTGTGTCGCTCTGAAACACACCAGTTTTGAATTTCTCAAGCAACCTAAGCCTAAACTGTAGTCTCACGAGTCTTTAGGGGCTCCCACTTAAAGCCCTCTAAAAGTTGTGAGACACTATATGTACGCTCGTAACATTTTTTTTACAAATCACGCTGCTTTCCTAGTATTTTGTTAATTTTTTTGGTTAAATCTTTATGACCAGGGTCCCCAATGCTCGTGATGTATTCGAGGTGTGACCTAAACGGAGCGAAGTAGCATCTCTCTTTGACTTTTTCATCCGAGGACCTTCCTATTGTACGCTTAAAAAAGCCTAGTTTATATCTCAAATGAAACCATATTCAGCCAAAGCTATATTACCCAAACAATACTACAGCAGCAAACTATATTATCCAAAGACCAACTATACTAGGTATGATGCTGATCCTAGGATGAGTCAAATCATTCTAGATTCCGTCCTCCACACCAAATACCCATAAACCCGCCACCATACTAGGTCTTGTTCTGGACCAAGCATTGCGTGACGCGGGCTTTAACTTCATTCTCGGTGCGAAGGGGTTGAAAATGGCGAAAGAACACGCAAGCACGCATTTAACGCAGTCGGGAGTCGTCGTTCCGTGGTGCTCGTCTGCGAATTCTCCTCCTCCTCCCCGTCTTCTCCCTCCACCTTCCCCCTCCTCGTTCTCATCCCCCGGATCGATTCACGGGGACATGCACGAATGAGTCTCCACCGTCCCACGGAGTTTGGAGGGAAGAGGAGTGGCGAATGCAAGGAGGAGAGAGAGAGAGAGATATTTGGTGTATGGCATGGCATGATGGTGAGGGGGGTGGTTGGGGCAGCGGATGGCAGGTCGGGGAGTACGATGGCGTAAAAATAAAAAGATGTGGGGGTGGTGAAGGGGTGGGGGGTGGAAGAGGGCGGAATGAATGACTGAAAACGGGGGCTGGGGGTGGTGGTTAGGGATGAGTCACTAAGTAAGAGCGGGTAAGAGGGTAAGGAGAGGGAGGGGTGGGGCAGAGAGCTTGGGCTGTATTTTTGCGGGGATGCGGATGAAAATGACGAGGGGGTGGATTTTCGGGGTCGAGGGGAGGAAGGGGCGGGCTGGGGTGTTGGCAGGACGCGACGCTAAAGCTAAAGAGAGGGTTAGGGGCTGCTGCTCCCCCTTCGGATCCGAAACAGTGATACGTGAAAATTCTGGAACCCTCCCGAAAACCTCGAGAGTTGTGAGTTATCCAGATTTCGATATTGCGACATTAATTTCGCCTCGAAAAGGAAGAGGCCATTAATGGTATAAAATCGCAAGATATGATTCCGTTTATCTCATTTAAATTAAAGATTAATTAAAAATTCTCAATAAAAGCAGAGGAAATTAGTCTCTTATTCATGTAACTACGAAAATCATCACACAAATGCCATACCTACACTGTGGATGGAGTAAACATAAAATCTTCAGATACAGTAAAATATCTTGGATTTACCTTAACTTCAGATAAATCTCGGGGAACACAAATACAACACATATGCGGCACAGCATTAAAGAAACTAGGTTTTGTTAAGCGTATAATAGGAAAGTCCTCGGGTTAAAAAGTCAAAGAGAGATGCTACTTCGCTCTGGTTAGGCCACACCTCGAATATGCCGCGAGCATTTGGGACCCTGGTCATAAAGATTTAACCAAAAAAATTTATAAAATATAAAGAAAAGCAGCACATTTCGTTAAAAACTGCTACAAGCGAACATATAGGGTCTCACAACTTTTAGAGGGATTAAGGTGGGAGCCCCTAGAGACTCGGAGGCTACACGCTAGGCTTAGTTTGCTTGAGAAATTCAGATCTGGTGTATTTCAGAGCGAAACATAAATTATAACCATGACGCCTCACTACATCTCTAGGTCTGACAGAAGCGATAAAATAAGAGAGGTACACTGCCGAACAGATAGGTACAAATCTCTTTCTTTCCGCGCACAATAAGCGACCACAATAAAAACTGAGCTCCACAAAATACACTCCCATAATACACGTCGCCATTTTACCTCACAAAACCTTACATCTTTACTCGGCTGGTGTCCTAACACCCCCTGCCACATGGCCATGCAGCGGCTCGCAGGGTAGTATGAAGATGTGGATGTGATTCGGTCGTTCAGGTGACAATAGACAGGAAGAATTTAAATTTCGAAAGCACCTGCGTGCTATCCTAGACTCAAAAGTTCGAATAAAATAGACTTTGAACCTATGATAAACCGCACGTGTTTACGAGATTTTTAACTCTCGCAGTCGATGCTCCCTCGGATCACCGAAACACATGGAAAAGAGGTATAATTTCCTTCGCTCGCATTGAATATCTGGATCAATCTTTAATTTACATTTATTTGCATTACAGTTTATCACATGGTGTGGTATAACTTTCGGTGTCTCCTGACAACGAAAAGCATCACATCTTTCAAGAAATCATGCGTCACATTACGATAAATATCGCACCTGTATTTAATGATTTTACACGCTATGATTAATCAACGCTAGCCAAATAAAACGGGACACGAAACAAGCGAGTAATCAAAACATTAAGGAATTAGCATGGAAGAAAGGAGGGTTGTAGGTAGACGAATTGGGAAATTGAACGACTCATGATGGTGATCAATTCAATATTTGTCCAAAACTGTTCAAAAGTCAGATTTCAACATGGCGTTATACACACATTGATTCAAAAAAGACATAATAAACAAGAGGTAATTCATGGTAACACGACATGATATCGTACATTTCAAGATATGAGATGCAGCTAAATATCGCATTCAGCATGATACCAGTTCAGACGTAATATTATTATGTGATATCAGCACATATCGCCTGATATCGCAAGGCGGAGTATCGCAGAGCTCGAAATGCAACGATGCACAAACACAAATATTGCCGGGACCACACACATATCGATTTCTCGAACATGTCACCCTCAATCAGGTGAAGAATCTGAAAAATTAGTTATGCTAATTTTATAGACACTTTGTCCCCTCATAGAAAATAAAATTGAATTTCGTTCAGGCGACATGCCGCATTAGAGTAATGCAGTCATTGCGCTCAAATTGCTAAAAACTATCATGCATAATGTGAAAGAAAAAGTCAACACATTTAAGTAAATAAAAAAATAACGGTTAATATTATTATTAATATTAGGCAAACAAAGACAACATGAGACCCGTTTTGCTGTAGATGGTGGCATGTCCCGCGGAAATGCTGCAGTGAATAAGGTTCATTTTTAGGTATATATAGCAAAAATAAAGCTCAGAGAGTATTAAACGATTATTAATTTCGGAACAAATTAATCAAAGAAATAAAATCGTATCAGTATATGGAGACATTTTGCGACGGAGATTTTGCATGCATACAGTCATTTAAAAATCAAAAGATATTTGCTATTCCCCTAGATGATTTCTCATTCATGGATTCCATTGTTCCCAACCCAGAACAATCATATGCGTAAACTCCACTGGCACGGCTGTACATGCATCCGAAGCAGAGATGAAAGGCGCACGTGTTGCATGACGTCAAAAGAAGATGACGCCACCGGACCGGAATGCGTTAGTTTTCCCTCGTATTTATCTGCCGCTGAAAATTTTCACCATTCTTTCATTGATCCAAGAGGCAACATTTATAGCCATTAGAATAGAATATTTCCCGTGCCATATTACGGGTTTTTCGTCGATGAGAAAACTAAGACAATAATAACTACCAAATTAGAACTAAAATAACAGGAGCCATTAAAAAAATATCACCCAGTTTTTGTCGAAAAAGCGTCACAAAGTATTATCGCCATCCATACTGTTGTGAGCATTCAGGTATATCTTCAATAAATAGAAAGGCGTTGTCAATAAAAAGAGTAAAAAAAAAGACAGATATTGCACTTCGAGGCGCAAAGTGAGCTTTTGGGGTACTTAGTGACTTCGTATGAAACTCAATATCCTTCACAACAGAATATTTCCACAACGCTCTGCTTGATATCGGTGGAAATATCCGATTTTGATTTCTGATTAAATCCCCTATTATAGGGAACACTGAAGCTAACTACATTTGAGGTAGTTTGAGCGAAATATCATTTTACATAGAAATCAATGAATTTGGTCTCATTTTAAATGAAAATATCTCACCCTTCTAATGACACTAAACATTCAACCCCTTACCACATTACTTTTGAAGATATTTTCCAAAAAATACCAGCCCTTTTAAATTGGAAATGGTACGTGTACGTACTCCAGAGAGACATTATTAAAAAAATGAAGAATTTCTAACACTCAGATGTCATAAAAAAAACAAACAGCGTGTAGTTGGTATGTTTTCTCAACTATTTTTTAAAATTAATGATATTGTGACCGCAGTAAGACCTTGGGTATCACAAAAAACCTTCCGTTTCGAAGGAGTTTCAGTCACACCGCGCGAAAAAAATGAGTCAAGCTAATGACTTATTTGCTTATTTCATTTTATTACTTACAATTCCTGTCATGTAAAACTATTTTATTGCACCATTAATAATGCAATAATTTATTCGTTTGTCTCATAGTTGATGAAATTAAAACACAAATATCGAATATGGTTTCTATTATGATTAGGGAACTATCTCGCTCGTACTACCTTAAGAAGCAAAGTAATCACATTTAAAAAAAGTTTAAAATGTTGGTTTAATAGTTGAGGATAGTTCACGCACTCAAATATTCCCATGGCCTATATCCATAATATAGGTTAGGGAGACCGATACATACGCAACCTCCACGGTAGTCCGGATGTCCATAATTACACGCAATCCGAGTTCGACTGAGGCAACCACACGTGCATCCTGGACCCATTCTGATAAATTAGACCCAATGCTGAATATTTTATTCGAAGGAGCCAAAGCGCTCAAACTCTTTGAAATAAATCACGAAAAATAATGCCGTTCAGCCTTAACCTTTGCGGTCCCCAAGGTCAAATCATGGCATTACTGGTTAGTAGGTCAAGTTAAAACGATCTTCCGGCAATCGAAAAATTCCACCCAGCTTCCTTGTCCCAACCCGGTCGTTAATTCTAGCAAATTATCACTAAAGGTCGGCCACTTTTTCCATGTCATGAGCAAACGACTGGCTTGAAGAGAGAAACGATCCGTCATGCGGTAGTCCTTGGTTGAATAAACAAAAAAATTTTATCACTTCGCGTCAAAGTTGGCAACGAATTGGCCTTAGATATTGCGCACTTGGTACATTCCAGGGGTTAGCATATTATTCCCACTGCTTGGAGGAAGCTCAACAATAAATAATTGATTCATCGAAATGAGATTCAAATTCGCTGGACAGATTTTCAAGGAACTTTCTGATAAAGTTCAAGAACGGGTAGTTCTCATTATAAATATTTGCTGAATATGACTAGAACACTTCCTTGTTTACATATGTTGCCACGAGACTTAAACAAGCCGAAAGAATATCGGTATCCCACTAATTACTGAATCCAAAATATTGTCGGAATCCTATTAATCACATTCATGGATTTTATCTATCGAATGAGATACACGGTAAGTTATAAAAATTTACGATAATTTTTAGAAATATTTTTTGCAGAACTTAAAATCAATATTATTACTAGACTTTAGAAAATATATTCGATTCACTGAATATTTGGTACCAACATTAACTCCTGCAAAAACCAATGATATATAATGAAAAGTCAAAATCATGGTAGGTGTTACTTCTATGCAAGACGTTTATAGAATGGGATTAACCTCACCACAATTATCTACCCAGCAAACAGTTAAAAAAAAACTTACACGCCCAAGCTCACGCTACCGAAACACGGCATTCGGCAGGAAAAAGATTCTCATCTGAAGACGCAATAGCTCGCTCTCCTCCGCTTGCAAGCGAGCTCGCAAGACGATGACGCTCAATTGGTGCGGAAATTCGAGTCCAATCTCCATCTCCTCCGAGAGGAAAACTAGCTACACCGATGCGTAACTTCTCTACTTCTCCGACGGCGATTATCCGCGCGACTCCGTGGACTCTTGTCCCGCCAGTCAACTTAACCGCATCTTGGGTAATGACATCTTCGGAATGACGGGAAGCCGGGTCATTAGCGGACGGGCGAGTCCGTTCGAAGAAAGTTCTCCCATCGGTGAAGACGGAGGAAACTTCGTCCGATCGACCGACTGGCTGCGGGGAGACGAGGAAGAATGACCCAAGGGCGCGTGGTTTGCGAGGACTCAGCACGCCGATGACGCAGGGGCGACTGGCTTCACAAAAAGTATGCCGCCCGACGGAAAAAAATGAATGAAAACTGAATCCTCTCAGGCCCCGACGAGAAGTAATTAATAAAACAGAGACATTTGCGGGAAACGTATACATATAATTCATTCTTAAAGAATACAATTTTGTACTTTTCCACAGAATTTTATTTTGGACGATAGGACGCGTTTCACCGACTTGCGGCATTATCAGGTACAAAATTCAGCCTGACTCCAAAATTATATTGCCTGAATTTTGTACCTGATAAAACTACTGAAGAACAAACTTCAGCCTGACTCCAAAATTATATTGCCTGAATTTTGTACCTGATAAAACTACTGAAGAACAAAATTCAGCCTGCCTCCAAAATTATATTGCCTGAATTTTGTACCTGATAAAACTACTGAAGAACAAAATTCAGCCTGCCTCCAAAATTATATTGTCTGAATTTTTAACCTGATGATGGCGCACGTCGGTGAAACTGGTGAAACCATCCAAAATAAAATTCTGTGAAAAAGTACAAAATTGTATTCTTTCAGTATGGATGCTATTAACT
Organism: Ceriagrion tenellum; assembly: GCA_963169105.1. Taxonomy (NCBI): domain Eukaryota; kingdom Metazoa; phylum Arthropoda; class Insecta; order Odonata; family Coenagrionidae; genus Ceriagrion; species Ceriagrion tenellum. The sequence continues at coordinate 110,850,589 of OY720642.1, read as the reverse complement.
TCCACTAAGTGTGGCCTGAATCTGTAGAGTAAATGTGGAAATATAACCACTTATAAATTTAATGGGCGGAGAAGGAAATATAACACACTAAATTGACGCGGTGAAGAGAGACATCATCGACAGAGACTCACCATGCGCGATCAATGACAGGTTTTCCTATAATTTGAAGAGAAAACCGAAGAATACGAATTCTGGACTTGCAGCCTCTTCAAGGAGAAAAAGTAGAATTAATAAATATGACACGATCATTCACTAAGCCCTATTAGTTTCAGTCGAAAAATCAATACCCAGAGAGGGTTTCCTCGGGCTATTTTCGCTTACTTTAAGAAATTTAAAATGATAAGTATCACTAAGTTTTTCCACATAGGTTCTATGCGGAAAAACTAACATATACTTATTATTTACAATGCTACGCAAAATCCACGAAGTCATGCCCAAGACAACAGAATATTTTAACCACTAAAATCGCTTCAAGTGCTTTTTCAGGTGTATTCTACAAGAAAAGCATAGATGCATACAAGTAATAATGTTGAAAAATCCACCAAGGTGGACTCGAACCCGCGATCCTAGGCCTCGAGGGCTGTCTGCCGCCACCGCGGACTGCTATTAAATCATTACCGCAGCGCAATATTACACAGACTGTCACCACCAAATATACTACTTTAGGGGATTGTATGATAAAGAAAAATAATGAGATGAGATTCCTTAATCGACGAGACTTATGGGGGCAGTTTTATATCAGGTCGGAATCATCCGATCGATAACGTAGCCCTTACGTTAACCTTACACTTAATGAGACTTTTGTTTCGCAAAAATGCTGAGCCATAGTTTCATAAACTGTCGGTCTGCTAACCTCAGCGTTAATAATCAGTTACCTCTGACGCGGGTAGTGCCCGAAGAAAAGTGCTTAATAATCCTATTGCAAAAACGTGACATACTTATGAGTAAATAATAACTAATGGGTGCGAACGAATAACGAATGAGTAAATTATAACGAACAGGAAGAAGTTATCACGGAGTGAGGACACGTAGATTTGAAGTTTCCCATTAATTACGGACCACTGTATTTTTTTAACCCCGCTTTGGATCTGCGTTGGCGATAATAATAATAATTTTTACTAACGCCGTAGGGATATACATATCCATGGGTTCCGTCAAGTTTAAGATACAAAGTTACAAAGACAAAGCAACTTAGTTACAAATCATCACTAAAAATTCCTAAAGGCTATAATAACATTTGCTGAGTAGCATATTTTTTAATTTATTTTTAAAACCCCAGGAGTGGCGGGAGATTTTATACCTGTGAGTAACTTATAAACTGCAGCAACAGAGTGATATGGACCTTTCTGGCATAAGCTGAATAAATACTGATCATTGTGAATATCGTTTTTGGAGCGTGTATCGTTAACTGTGAAAATGACAATTGACTTGGAAGAGATGGGGATAACATTTTACAAAAATGGCACAAGTGAGAATGTAAACACATGGAAGTGTAAGGATCCTAAGTGTGGAAAACAGTGGTTTACCACTGGTTCGAATAAGAACTCTGCAGATGGCCTTAATGGCCTGTTTTTGGAGAGAGAAGGCCTTGGTTGCAGTAGATGAATTACTCCAAAACATGATACCATAGAACATGAATGAGTGGACTTTAGCAAAGTACACAGCTTTTAGGGTATTGAGAGAGACTAGAGGAGACAGTTTCCTTATCATAAAAATGCCAACAGAAAGTTTCTTGTTAAGGTCAGAGATATGAATTGACCATTCAAGAGTATTTGCAAGGTGTAGTCCTAAAAATTTAACAGATGACGAAGTGGAGAAAGCAGAATGAGGTAGTAGAGTAGGAGTCAGATGAGAATTCTTGTTATGAAACAGCAAACATGTAGTTTTAGTCTCATTCAGAACTATATTATTTAGGTGACACCACTGTAACATTTCATCTTTTGCGGTAGAGACCAAATCATCCAAAAGTGGTAAACTGCTAGCGGTAAAAAGATTAGTGGTATCATCAGCATACATAACAGTGGAACTCTTTGAGAACTGTTTAGGAAGATCATTGATGAACAGGAGAAACAAGAGGGGGTCAAGAATGGAACCTTGAGGCACTCCCACTCTTACTTTCAGGGGACTAGATTTGATTTCAACAACTCCCGCAGATGATTGATGAGAATAACTAACAAATTGAGATCTGTCATGAAGGAAGGATGAAATCCAATCTAGTGAATTATCAATTATCCCTAAGTACTGAAGTTGGTACTTGAGAACTTCATGATCCACACTGTTAAATGCATTTTTAAAATAAAAGAAATGCCTAAAACGTGTTTATTGTTAAGCCCATTAATTACATTATTTAGAAACTGGAAAATAACAGTTCTAGTAGACCTGCCTACTCTAAAACCGTGTTGAGAATCAGAAATTAAATTAAATGATTGGTACTTAGGTACTCGGAGGTACTTAGTTAACCTATGCTATGGTACTCTTCATGCTCTACAATTAGACTTCCGTCGCTAAGCTATTCATCCCCAAACAAGCTCGCGAGAGGACATTAATATTTATCATATTTGGTAATTGCGCGGCATTCAGACACACGGGAATTCTCCCTCTGGTAGCGCGTACGAAACGTATCTTGCGAAGGGACACCATTTTAGTCTGGAATGGGCAATCAAGCGCCCGAACAACTTCCGGTCAACTCCTGCAAAATGTACATCGGAACGCTGGGCCATTATACGACTTCCACCCCATATAATTCCCGAATTATAGACACAAGAAGAGAAGCATCCAATTTCTACTGTCCCGCCCACCGAACTACTAAATATCATAACTCTTTTTTGGTTATATCCACAAAATTATGGAATATTCTCCCCGAAGATCTGAAGAACATTCAAAACCCATAATCATTCAAAATCAAACTTTATCACTACCTTCAACACACAGAAATCCTACTCTAATTTGCTTTGCCAATGTATAACACTGTCGTATATTCTATGTTAAAATTCAAAAATTTGTGTTGTGTTTATAATTGCTTTGTAATACCTAAGTGTGTTTAAATATCTTTATTATTTTTAAAATTTAAACTTGCATTACATTTGCAATATATATTATTAATACTATTTTGAACCACTTCATTGAAGTTTTGTAGTTAAAAATTTCTGAGAAACACTTGGTTATATTTTATTCTATCTCGGTGTATTGTATTTTCATGTATCAAATGTGCTCACCACATATTGTATTATTGGTGCTCTTAGGGGTATTTTACCCGGAGCAAATAAACTTTATCACAGGTATTAAATGAAATCACTTATGATAAAGTTTATTTGCTCCGGGTAAAATACCCCTAAGAGCACCAATAATACAATGTGTGGTAAGCACATTTGATACATGAAAATACAATGCATCGAGATAGAATAAAATTATTATTATAACTAGCTGAATTACCCGGCGTTGCTCGGGATCATACTTCCTTCAAAACTCTTTACGTAAGAGGTGAGGAGTCATCAATAATGGTTACGATGTTTATTTTTGTTTGTTTACTTGGTTGCCAAGGAAAATGCGTAAAAGAAAATCGATTGATAAAGTGAGAAACTTCATTCTTTCGGGCATGATACTACTAATTTTAGTAGTATCATGCTTTCGGGTATCTGATAAAATGAATTTCAACTCTCTATCTTTAGTTAAAGTTGTTTTAAAAAGTGAAATAATTAACCGCTGCACAAATCCCAATGCTTAGCATTCCTAATCGGCTTAACTAAGCAGTATGAATTCCAACAGCAATTAAGACCGAATTCTGGTTGTCAAGCGAATATGGTATTGTTGATTTCACAGAAAAGTATGCGTTTTTGCAGCTAAAAACGTAATTTTCAGTCAATTACGTCGTGAAAAGGATAATTGTTTGAAAGAGTTAAAAACTTCATTCTATCAGACATTTAATTTAAAAAATTCCAACGCTCTATCTTGTGCGGGAGTAATTTAAAAAAGCAAAAAATGAAACCACTGCACAAAACCTAATACGTACCATGAACCACCAAAGGGTCCATTTTTGGGACCTTTATGGGCCCTGAGATCTTTTTAAAGTAGCCAAAAATTTTCCTCCTGCCTTGAACTATTACTCTGCAAAATTTCAGCACGACAGGATTAAAACTGTAGATTTGTATTAAAGACATACAGACAAACATTCTACTTCATACATATAGATTAGCCCAGGAGAGAATTTACCACTTGGCCAGCCCTTCCCTATTTCCTCGTTAGCATTCCGCCGTCGATGTGACGTCAGAAGTTTAGTTTGACGCCGGGACGTTTCCCAATGGAGACCTTTGAGGAGGGGGGGGGGGTAGGAGGGTGGGGGAGGCGGTAGACAAGGGAGTTAGTTAATCCCTCAGTCTCTCTTCATAAAGCGTGCGTCGCACCGAACATACACACAAACACACAGGACACGGCTCCCACAGTTGAGTCAGCCCTCACCCAATTCCCACCCCAATTCCGAAACGCCCCCCCCCTCCCCCCGAACTAACCCCTTCTCCCGCACGACCCAGTTTCCCGTATGGAAAAAAATAATACGAAAAAAAAGCACGAATATTAATTACTCATCATTCTCGTTTTTGCATCCGCGCATGACGGAACAAGGTTTAATGTTTTGAACGAATAGGGTAAACTTTGTTTTTCCACAATGAACATAGTTTACCCAATTCATTCAAAATGTTTAGCAAAATTCCCTAAAGTATCGCCGGAAACCACCAACAATGTCTAATGGTTTAAACTAGGGATAATATTGGGAGTCCGAGAACACATGCGGCCGAATTCATGAATTAGGGGAGAAAACTCACCCCATTTGGGTGAGTTTGGGTGAGTGTTTAATTGGGTCCCACCGTTCTTGGACTCAAAACTTTTTCCATCCCTGTTCGAGCTATTTATGGTAAGTTGTGCCCTACATTTAATAGGAATATAAAAATATGCATTAATTCGTATTTTTTCGTAAACTGAGCCCACTGAGGTTTCCAAAGCCATAATGGTGAACCATGGGGTAAATTGGTTTTTTATCAAATAAAAACGCCGTTTTCGAGAAAAATTGTCCAAAGTAAGCAAAATAGCCTCGGATATTCTATGGAAATAAAATACAGGCAACTTTACATTTCATTCTCTGAGTTACCAGCTGATCACCGCAAAAATTATAGTAAAAATGCATAAGTTCAATGGAATTTGCTCTTCGGTTGGCTATAACGCCTGGAAAAAGTTAATTGAAAATATATTAGACTAATCTTCATATTTTTCTCTCAATTTTGTAAATAATAAATTAGGCACGTAATCGACGCATGCATTCTTTTAAGCATACAAACAGAAAGGAGGAATATAGTGCTTGCTTTGACTATCATAGTAGCAGTGGAACAGCCTGAGATCGTTTGTCAAGTCCTGGTCAAAGTGAGGCAAAACAAACTAATTCCACTGGGGATAGGCGCTATATCTAGTAGAGATTTCAAATATAACTAAGATGCAGTTTAAACAGAATACGGACTATTCCTGCCGGGAATAGTGTCATTCGTGGATGAAACGATGACTTTAATACTGGTCTAAGGAAAGCGCTCAACGCAATTCCTTAGAACTGGTCTAAAGTAGTTGGGTATATCGCTGTTAGATATCAAGGAATAGTCTCCGCATTACTGGTGCCGACTTTTGACTTAGCCTGAGGTTTTCCATAGTGTATTCTGTCGCGAACTAATGCACATAACAATAAAATCACCGGTTGAACGCTGCAACACACAGACGGAAAGCCCTGCCAAAAATCCGAGGCGCCAAAAAAGGTGTAAAAAAGTGTACAACAATTTAAATGGAAGAGACTTTATGGTACACTAAAATAAACTATATGAATGACGTATGACCGGAGACGAAACAAATTCTTCAAAAAAATAAAATACATAGTAGAATATAATGAATATGATAAAGCACGGAAAATACAAGGGAAGGTACCATGAGGAAGAACAAGGGAAGGTACCATGAGGAAGAACAAGGGAAGGTACCATGAGGAAGAACAAGGGACATTGGTGCAGATCTAAGTGGAGGATAAGGTCATCAGAGAATGTTAAGGGTTTGAATAGGAATTAGGAAAAATGAGGGCTGCGGTGAATAAGACAGTGGGTAATTTAGGGAGACGATAGACTACTGGGATCGCTCACGTGATCGAGAACTGATGGGTAGGTTGTTAAGGGAGCGGAGGAAGGCCGGAGATAATTCCATTAAGCATTAGTCTCTTCTTTAGCCACGAAGACAAAATCGTCGCCATACTAAGCACCAAGGGGTCAACAGTTGAACGACCATTTCTACGGACAGAGTACTGCACTTGAAGTACTCTCCTTACGGCATCCAAATAGGGGTTGGTGAACCAACCTTCCGATTAAGAAACTGATGCCGGAAAAAAGGTTTTACATCGGACTCACGCCCATGACAGAGATGACATGTTCATTTGACTATATTTTCCCAATTCAACTTTATTTACTCATCATATGTAAATGTTACGATAAAGGATGTCTTTTACATAGCTGTCCACTTCTGTAGCTGTAAAACATTAAAACAATTTTTTCTCTAGAATTGGTGACATACCAATAGTGCTATGGACGTAGTTGAGATGTCACCTCCTCCCAAGAATTTGCTTTCTTTTTATCCAATGCACCAATAATGGCTGGTTCATTAAATCTATTTGGTGCGTTATAGTCTGTGTTGGCAATAGCTCACAACCTGCCACAAACCCCTGCTGATGGGTATTACGTTGATTTAAAGAGGATCATTCTCTCTCATAACCCTACTCCTCTGTAAAAAATAATATCAACAATAATAGACCGACTGCAAACTCAAGAGTTGGCAGCACTTGTTTCACAGTACACATCCAAAGACGGAATTTCTCGGCGCGTCAATTTCGAACGAACGGTCCATCGCAGCGGAAACCATCCAGGAAGGAGACTTCTAATTCGCTTACACTAAGACGCATCACGCAGCATTAAAAGACGAAGCACGTCCGAAGACGAAGAATTAGAACAAGGATTCCCGTCCGACAAGACTCCTTCCCCGCCCCACCGAACGCCCACACTTCCCCCCCGGATAAAACGTCCAAGTTTTTTCCAGTGCATTTGAGTCCTCGCTCCGCGCGCGCGGAAAATGCGCCTTCGAGGTCACACTGTTTAGCGCCCGAGAAAGAGAGCTAGCTAGCTGCCCCACATTGACTATGGAGGAGACTATAATAGGTGCCTAGCACTTCGCCCCGATGGCAGGGAGTGGGAAATAAAGGGCCGGAGACAGAAGACGAGGGGGAGGGGGCTGGGAGGGGCGGTGGTGGTATAAGGTGCTCCCAAGGAGCCTGTCGCGGTGATTGAGACAGCAGCGGAGGAATGAAAAAGGAAGAGAAAGGCCACATAATAGGCGGGCTCGATGCACGGGCGAGCCATTCCCCCGCGTCTGGCAACGCTCTTCTGAGCAGACACGAGGAGAGGCATGGGGAAGAGAGACTCGATCGCTGCAGTCACAACCCCACCAGCCGACCGATCACTTACTACGAGGTTTTTCTTTCCCACCTTCAAAGTAGTTTGAGCGTTAAATATCATTTTACCAAAAAATCAATGAATTTGGTCTCAATTTAAATAAAAATATCTCACCCTTCTAATGACACCAAAAATTCAACCCCTTACCACATTACTTTCGGGGTTATTTGCCGAATAATACCAGCCCTTTTACATGGGAAATGGTATGTGTATGCACCCCAGAGAGACCTTTTATTAAAAAAGAAGAATTTATAACACTTAGATGTAGTAAAAAACTAACAGCGTGTAGTTTGTATGTTTTCGCAACCATTTTTGAAAATTAATGATATAGTCACCGCAATAAGTTCTTGGGTATCACAAAAAACCTTCCGTTTTGAAGGAGTTTCACACGCTCCGCGCGAAAAAAATGAATCAAATTGAAGACTTATGCTGATATTTTCATTTAATTACTTACCATTTCTGTCATATAAAACTATATTACTAGACCATTAATAATGCAATATTTAATTCATGTGTCCTACAGCTGGTGAAGTAAAACGTATAATTCGAATATGGTCTATAATATGACTAGGGAACTATCTCGTTCAGACGACCTTAATCCACAATTAATACCGTCAAACCTCCATTAAAAGACACCTCCAAATAAGCGGACATCTCCTAAAAACGGAGCGTTTTTCAATCCCCGGCAGTAGAACATGGAAACTTATGGATATATTACCTACGAACAGCGGTCACTCAATAATTGACCTGGACCACAGAAAAGCAACATTCTTCCTTCATTTACCTGCATTAACGGACACTCGCGGCGAGCTATTCTGTAAAACTGTTTCCTCTCCTGAATTTAAAAAAAAACCCTCATTTCTTGAAGGTACTCGGGAACTTTTCCAGACCAAAGCTTATCATAGCAATTCGGGTTCAATCTATTGTCCATCAGCGAGTTAGTAATCCTGCCTGTCCCCTTTCCCCTCGTGGATAACCATTATGTACCTTTTTGCTGCGGGATTATTTCGGTTACCGTAATGATCTATTTTAAACTCTAAAAGGCATGTATTGTCTTTTTTCCAGAGACCACGTTATAGACTTTTGTTTTGATGATGATGTGCTACTAATTGCTCTATGGATAAAAAATGTATAATGATTTAAATCCATGTTTTTTGTTGAAATGTGTAATTTTTCAGTATTAAGTAATAAAAGATAAATGAAATGCATTAACGCTTTAATATTTTAATGTACCGGCGTAGTTACTACATAGAAAAGCGTGTCGTAATTTCGGCCCCCTCTAAATAGCGGGCACCTATCAATAGCGGACGATTTTTCCGGACCCAAACGTATCCGCTATTGGGAGGTTTGACTGTACTATAAAAGTCAAGGTTCCTTTGTCAGTCCGTCCGCAAATATTATTTCCAAAAGAAAATACACCCACTTTCCTAGCTTGTGGAATGTTTTTCCTTCTCCATAATTAAATTGGAAATATTGAGCGACCCAAAGTGGAGACGAACGCCAAACAAAAGGCTATTCAATAAAAACTCTCATTCTCCCATGCGAATTTCCTTTACAATGCTCAAGTGGAGCGCTGGATTAGGTTAGAAATTCTGTCATATAAGAGTATATTATTGTACCATTAATAAGGCAATATGCAATAATGCAATGCAAACTCCATTAAAACGGAAGGTTTATTGTGATGCCGAAGAATTTACTGCGATGACAATGTGATTAATTTTCGAAAATAGATGAGAAAACGTATAAAATGCACACTTAATTTTTTGACGAGATCTAGGAGTAAGAAATTCCTCATTTGTAAAATAAGGTCACTCTAGAGCGCATACACGCACCATTTCCCATGTAAAAGGGCTGGCATTTTCTGGCAAATATCTCGGGAAGTAGTATGGTAAGGGGTTGAATTTTTCGTGTCAATGGAAAGGTGGAAGGAGATATTTTTCTTTAAAATGAGACTAAATTCATTGATTTCTAGGTAAAATGATATTTCGCTCAAAATACCTTAAAGGAATAAGTCCCGGTATCTTCACAATTTGTCACCTTTCGAATCACAACTTACAGTTCTTAGAATAGCCCGGCGCTACATGACAATCCTATCCCAAATATTATATTCCTCCCATCGACGACGATGGATACACTTCTGCACCCTTCATTTGTTTCCTTTGTCGCGCCTGTCATGCTCACGGCTTCGTTTTAATTCAAGTCGCAACTTCCAATCACGGCACTCCGTGAGGCTGCGCATTACTCAGTGAAATCACGAAAGTGAGTGAGCGAGTACCTTGGGGATCGCGTGCTCTGCCGCGACGCGTTGCGTGCCAAAGGACGCCCGTCGGCTGGTCATAAACGCGAGGGGCTTGGGGGGGGGGCGTGTAGTTCGAGAAAAGAGAGGGAGAATGAATGGGAGAGAGAGATAGAGAGAGGTGAGGCACGCGAGGGATGTCGGGCACGCACGTGTATGTAATCGTTCCGGGCGGCAGTGCGTGGGAGCGGCGCCACCGGCTCGGTAGACCAACCACGATCGAACTTCGATAAATCGTAATTCTTTACGACTATTACGTTCAACGAGCTAATGCGGATCGCGGGAGCTAGGGCTGGGCGGTATTTGAATCCCAACATCAATATCCAATATCTTAAAATATTGAAAATTGACTGATATCAATAACCTGTATTGGAAAACTGAATGTTGGAAATATTGTAATATTGGAAAGAATAAAAAAATGAAATATTGGTCTATTGGAAAATATCGAACATAGCAATATTAACAGGTAAAAAAAAAGTTGGCAGAAGTGTATTAGAAACGAGAATGATTACTTCGATAAAGGGACTTTATTATGTAAAGGTCTGTTAATAAAACTAGAAAACCAATGTATGCTTCTTTCACCCAGTTGTTTCTATGAATAATAGTGGAAAAGGAAGTTCTGCACTGAGTGCCACGCGCGTATGTCTTCAAAGATCAGGGCGCTCTCCTAGCACCCTCCTCGCCGGGTTCCAATGCTCAAAACTTGAATTTTTAACATTGGTAATCCAATATTCAATATTCCAATTGCAAATATTGGTTCTTCAACATAAAATATTCCTATTACATATATTTATTTTTCCGACCACCAATATCCAATACATACCTACATAAATATAAAGACCATGGAAAAACTGCACCCCTGGGCGGATTTAGTAACATACGAAATTTATGGTCAAAGCGAGCAAGAGCGGTGAGTAGAAAAATATTTATCTCATCCCAAAAACAAAATCCAAGTCGATTCGCAGAATAGGCGCCACGAATCTGAACCTGAGAAAACAGGAAATGCTGAAAAATATCCATTTCCTACTAATTTCACTGCGATAACGAATTCGTAAAATTTGAGTCATTAGATAATTTTGATACTTACGACTGCAGTCATTAGCAGTAACCTGCATGAAATCGCCCCCCCCCCCCCCCACTCTTCTCATTATAATACTCTTTCTCCTCAGTCACAAGATTACAAGAGTACAAGCGAGGAAAATGAGAAACCAATTAATGTTGGGCGGAAAGAAGAGAGGGAAAATGATGAGTCCAAATTTGGAATTGATATCGACACCCGGGTAATGAAGAAGATATCGATTGGCCGTCAAAATTTTTCCCCCTGGAACAATCCTTCTCCATCTCAATTAACCCCGTTAGTCGGTGAGATAAAAGCGCTATCAATAACTGGAGGAAGAGGAAAATACCCGCAAATATCGAGGGTGATCGAGGAAAATGAGGATGACAGATGGAGAGATATCTGATAAAAATAAAGGGGCCAATAAAGTCGTGCATAACGCACGGCATGATCGACGCAAGAATGAGTTGCACAGCCACTCCATTAACCCTTTTTTGGACGAGCGAGTCAAACTCTTTAGGTTTCAAAATCATTGAAATATCTGCTTTCAAAGAGGCTTTTCCATTTAGTTGCTGCAAAAGACAGAATTGTAACGCTTCAGATTCAGTATGTGGAAAGTTGTGTCTCTATCGGCTGTTTGTCAAACAATCTGAATAGGTGAATGTGTGACGCTATTCACTGACAATGGCGTGCCTGGTGGAGCACTGAAATAAATAGTTTCAGCTGTCATGTAAATGAAAAAATTGGGTTAAAAAAAAGGCACGTTATGAAAGTAATGTTGATGTATACCTTATGTAAATATTATTATGTAAATTATTATACTAACTTAAATACATGCAATACAAATACGTCACATCCTGAAAAAATTACGGCGGTGACAATATTATTTATTTTCAAAATAGTTGAGAAGACATATTAACTACACACTTCGTTTTTTGACAAAATCTATAAATTATTCCTTACATTTTAAATTCCTTATATTTTAAATGATATCTCACTGTAGTGCATGCACGTAACATTTCCCAAGTAAAATGGCCGGTATTTGTCCACAATTATCTCGGAAAGTAGTGCGGTAAGAGGCTGATATTTTGATACCTTCGGAAGGGGAAGGTATTTTTCTTTAACATGAGATCAACTTCATTGAATTCTCGGTGGAAAGATATTTCGCTCTAACTACCTTATACCTATGCCTCGCGCGTCTACGCGAATTCTGTCTCCGCAAAGACCACTTCCGACCCATAATGCGCCACGCATCATATTTGAGTGCGAGAAAACAAAAGAAACTTTAAAAATGTACGGCAGGATACCAAAAAAATACATCAAACTTGCATACTTGAACATAATTTTAAGAGTCTTAACTGGATTTTTTCTCGCGATTTTCTTTCATTTCATTCATTCGTCCGTTCACTATGTTCATGCCCGCACTGGACACACTTATGTGCACATCCACTTGTTAAGGGAGGGGCGGGGGGGCAAGGGTGGCCATGTTCGTACCACGCGAGTGAAGGAGACGCCCGGTCCACGATTGTCGTCCGCAGCGAGAGGTAGTTTGAGCAAAATATCATTTTACTCAGATATCAATGAATTTGGTATCATTTTAAAGAAAAAGATCTCAGCCTTCTAATAACACCAACATTCCAACCCCTTATAACATTACTTTCGGAGATATTTGCCAAAAAATGCCAGCCATTTTACATGGGAAATGGGCCGTGTATGTACTCCAGAGAGACATTATTCACAAAATGAGGTGTTTCTAACACTTACATGTCGTAAAAAAACCAACAGCATGTAGTTTGTATATTTACTCATCAATACTTGAAAACTAATCATATTGTCATCGCAGTAAATTCTTCGCAATCACAATAAGCCTTCCGTTTTGATGGAGTTTCAAACGCACCCGGCGAAATAAATGAGTCAAGTTAAAGACTTATTTAGATATTTTCATTTGATTACTTACAATTCAACCCCTTACCACATTACTTTCGGAGATATTTGCCAAAAAAATACCAGCCATTTTACATGGGAAATGGGCCGTGTATGCACTCCAGAGAGACATCATTTACAAAATGAGGAATTTCTAACACTTAGATGTCGTAAATAACTAACAGCGTGTAGTTTGTATACTTTCTCATCTATACTTTAAAAATAACCAAATTTCCACCGCAGTATGAATTTACTGGGATTCTTCGGGAAACTCCATCAAAACCTTCTGTTTTGATGAAGTTTCCCGAATCAATGTTGACCTGACTTTCTGTTTTGAAGGAGTTTCAAACGCACCGCGCGAAAAAAATGAGTCAAGTAAAAGACTTATTTAGATATTTTAATTTAGTTACAATTCTATCATATAAAACAATAGTATTGCACCATTCATAATGCAATATTTGATTGATTTGTCCTACAGCTGATGAAATTACAATGCATAGTTCGAATATGGTCTCTATTATGACTAGAGAACTATCTCGCTCGGACTACCTTAAAAAGAGTGCGATTATTCACATTCATGTTTGATCTTGGGAACGCACACACAGCATTTTTACCATAAGATATTGACTTAAAGCGTGGATCCAATATAAAGTAATTTTTGCACACAGTTGTTTACTTTTCTTCGGTATTAATTTGTAATCTAACGCGATTACGTATTTCTTGGATATAAACCCAACACTGGTTATAACAAAACTGAGAGAAATTATTGCGAGCCTCTATCACCGATACGAAATCGCCACGGGTTCGTTCGCAATCGCCGGTTTTCGGACACGCCCTTTGGTGCCCTCGCAAACAGCCAGCGTAGGTACTTAACACCATAGCACAGGTGGTGCCACGCGGTTCGGCATCGGCGCGAATGCCATTTTGTTGTGGTGGAGGCAGAGAGGGAGATGGGGGGTGGGGTATATTAGTGGAGAGGGGGGATTCGGGTACTTTGAATGGGGGATGGGGGAAAGAGGAGTGACAAACGGGTGAGGAGTATGAGGGACCGAGGGGGAGGAGAGGGGTGGGGGGGAAGAGGGATGGGCGGGAACAGTTACTTCCGCGCGGCGAAATCCGGGGAACATAAGAGAGGAGAGGGAGGGTGGGGGAGCGAAGTGGTAACAATGCGCGTCTGGCGGTCACGTGACCGGGCGAGGAATTCCTCCCACCAGGTGGCGGTAGGGAATTTGATGAAGAGGACTGGGGGGTGGGTGAGAAACACTCGTGGGGGGAGTGAGACGGGAAGAAAGATGCAGGCGGCGAGCAAGAAGCGTACAAGCAAAAAAAGACATTCTATACGAAGAAGAGCCTATTAGCAGATAGAACCAGTAAGAAGGAAGCCGTTCATTAAATCAAACGCATGCCCTTATACAGTAGCGCAGCTCGGGTGATGCCAGAAATCGAATAGTGGAGTACTTCTCTTTAGCCAAAATCTAGACCGAATGCGAGGCATTAAGATCGTAAATAAAACTCATATATATTCAAATTTAATGAAGATGGCTTGGTGCATTACCTAACTAACCGGCCCTAGGATTAGAGGGTTCAATTTAGGATTCCGGTCAAATCAAATCACTCTTATTTGCAAAGAATTTCCATACTTTTGAGTTGGAACGGGATCATCAGCAAAGTCATTAATCTGAAGATAGGCTGGCTACAGTTCTTCGCCGAATTCGATTACACGCTTAACACTTCATTCCTACATGAGCTTTCACTTTCACGACCTTCAAAATTCGCGTCGTCCCTTGGTCCTCCTCGAAAATTCTTCTCAGTGTAGGAGCATAGACGTTGAAAGCGACGGTAATAAGGTGGTGTAGGATAACAAACATGAATTTTATGTACAAAGAGAATAACCTTAAGTCTAACGAAGAGCTGAAGAGAAAATATATCAAATAAGAGGTATGCAGTAGAGGGAAAGACAGAGCAGTTGGAAGAATTCGGTAATACAACAGTCTCCTGAAAAAATACATATACATCAATTAATGAGGGAAATCAAGATAAGTAATTATGATGGAAAAAGGAGGTAAACTGGAAAGAGAATGGAGAAGAAATCAATCTTTGGATTGATGATCGCAGCTGATGATGTCGGACAATAATTTGAACGCAGGTGGGTTGCTAAGGAAGAGGGAAAGGATTAGGACGGGGAGGTACAAACAGAATACATACGTGACATTCTTTCGGGCAGAAATGCACTTCCGACAACCTCGAGAGAACGGCTAGCTCGGTTCCTTATCGCGAGGCACTTCCTCAACAGCAATAAACAAGCGACTTATCGTGGCCCGCGTCCCTTGAAAAGGAAGGTGTTGCCGAGCAGAGGAAGATGGGCGGCGTGGCAGGCAAATGAAGGGAGGGCTGTTACGCATGCGGTCGTTTCGCTTTCACCCCTGCCTGCATGACGTAAGCCCTCGATTCGGAATCAAAACATCCGTAAGCCCCGCACGGGTCAGGAAGCCGAAGGTATCGCTTTAGATTACATCCTTAAAAATTCCCCTCTCTCTGCAACACACAGTAGCTTCCTCGTCATCATCGGTACGGATTTCCCTGTACACTACATCGTATGCAAATAGTAGGAGTTTACTGTCCACTACTTCACCAATACAGAAGAAAATACAGAAGGAATAGAAGTGGACCTAAGACACTCCCCTGTGGGAAACCAGAAGTAACTTTAACCTCATTGGAGATGGCAACGTCTAATACTACTCTCTGCGCGCGATCGGTTAGGAATTCTCTGATCCAGGAAATAACATTACCAAGCCAACACAAGGGTTTTAGGCTGGGGGTGACTTATCACCAACACCAATGAACTACAGAGAAGAAATTTAATTTTCTTAACTAAATTTAATTTAAATTTAGTTAAGAAAAAACATGCACCACATAACGGATATATTACAAATGCTTCAGAAATTACTAAAATAATTTATAATGTAACTATGTAAACGTGATACAAGAGTCATACAGGGTGGCATGGTAATAAGTAGAATTAGCTGACATGAAAAAGCACAGTAGCAGTAAAAATTTAGTGTTAATCACTACGACGGTTAGGAAAGGTTTCACCGCGGCAGTGAGATCTAAAGAATATTTTTAATTCCATCTTCTGACATCAGATCATAACATTTTCAATGATAAGATGCCTTATACTATAAGAAGACAATAATAGAATTCAAATTATTCAAATAATTCGACGATTATATTCCATATACTCAATTTTCCAGCATTAGTAGTTGGCTGCAGAACCATTTAATTTCCATTAACGTATTTTGACTTTAGTTCCGGTCGAATTCTTCGCCAATGACTACAAAACTACAATGGATTGGAGCCTTAATTTTATCACCACTGAACTCTGTGGAAGGATCTGCTTTCTTAAACACATTTTCCCAAGAACGACATTAATTTCAGATACAAAAAGAGTACATAGTTAACCCAATGTTTTACCCGATCTTGCATTTTACTCCATTTAGTTACACGTTAGATTCGCGACAGATATATCCAGGAAAAGGTAGGATTTTTTAGTTAACTAACACAAAAGTAAAGCTGACAGAATACGAATATACTGACACGTCAGTTTATGGCGGATCCACCTCATGTCACCTCGCATCTAATGTCTACTACTTGCAGTCAGCGGAAAAAGCATTCGGAACGAGGTAAACGATCGCCCATCACCTACATACTTCCAGCCAAGCCTTCACAGTGAGTGGCTGAGACAAGAAGAGTAACTTCTTTGGTAGACCAGGAATCCGACAATCAAACCCAACCCCAATCATGCGGGTCCCGACTATAAAACCACGAAAATATCGAGGATTGATCGATTGGCGTAAGATATCACAGCTGAAATTCCAAACACTAAAGGATAGGACACAATCCGCATTGATCTCCGCTCGAAAATCAAAATTTATACCATTTAAACGTGAAACCGAAACGAATTCCCAACTGGAGCACGATGGAAACTTGGTGGTTCACAGAAGCCGATCCAAATTTGGGCACTAAGCAGTAGACAGTCCTCCGAGCAAGTGAAAAATGAAATACACCAAGGGGATGAATTTCGCTACGGATAGATCACTTTACTACGCCAGGGTTCGAACACGGATCTTCCAATTGCCCCCCTGTGGTGTTAAGATGGTTTAACAATACTGTAACTTCCCGGAATTGGGATGTTCGGGTTCGAATCACGGTCAAGTAATACGATTTGTTTCATTGCGAGTTTCATCCCCACACAGTATATTTTTGCACCCCTGCGCGTGATTGTGTACCACATTACTTGCGCATTTTTGCAGTGATTGGAAAAGTGACAAAAGAAAGTAGACCATCCCTTTAAGTTATGAGTGAGCGCATGTTAACCACCCGTGCACCGACCGACCGTCAATTTTGACCGACACCATGCACTGAGGAAGGTTTACTTTTATAGCACGATTCAAGTTTAAGTAGACGTCGATCGCGTCTCGGCCTCAACATAGGAACAGGTTTCATAATACGGTCTACACGAGTTTCCGACGGTGTTCTTGCAAAGCGAAAGAAATCGGAGAAGTTTTAACTCTCCCACAACATAGAATAATAAGCAAAGATTATGTAAATAGTCCTAATATGTGTATTGGTGGAGGAAAAGCAGAACTCATGCCGTTTAATTTTCGGTGACGCGATCGTCTACACTAACCAGGAATTCATGTAATCGAAATAATAATATTAGTCTAGCAAAGACATAGAAAAATGATGACGATCAAATTGAAAGTTGGACAAAATGATGTATTATGAGCACCAAATACCCTATCTTCGATGGCAAAACAAGCTATTATCTGCGTAAAACAGAAATAAGTAATCCAATAAAGCTCATAGTTAAAGGATCAATCGAATTACTCGAGTAAAATGAATAACTCACAAGGACAGCAATACGAATTCTTGTAATATTTGCAAATCATATATATATATATATATATATATATATATATATATATATATATATATATATATATATATATATATATATATATATATAGTTCTTGCGAAGATTCCACGAACGTGGCAAACAATATAAAGCTTCGTCACAGGGTGACACTAAACATAAAACATATAAAATGGAAACTCACGAGTTTAAAATTTTCGGTGGGTCGCCCGCACCTTCATCAGTGATAGAATATCTATCACTGATGAAGGTGCGGGCGACCCACCGAAAATTTTAAACTCGTGAGTTTCCATTTTATATGTTTTATGTTTAGTGTCACCCTGTGACGAAGCTTTATATTATATATATATATATATATATATATATATATATATATATATATACACAATGGAAAACTTCGCCAAATGGCCACAAACACAATTAAAGAGGAAACTTACAGGGGGTAAAAAGACGAAAGTAAAGAGAGAGTCTTACTTAGAGACGTTTCGGGTGTTATATATATATATATATATATATATATATATATATATATATATATATATATATATATATATATATATATATATATATATATATATATATGATTTGCAAATATTACAAGAATTCGAATATATATATATATATGTAAATCAGCACAAAATGCCACTTTATAGCATAACAATATGGCAATTTTACCAATTACGCAAATCTATGCATAAAATTACGGAGACCACCCATTCAACAATAGCTGACACGAAACGAAACGAACTTTTACGCAAACTCAAGAGGCTTAAGGAATATTGCATACTTAATGGTGCAATAATATACTTGTACATACATGACTGAAATTGTAAGCAATAAAACGACACACCTAAAAACGTCTTTAACTTGACTCATTTTTTTTGGCGAGGTACGTTTGAAACTCCTTCCCAACGGTATGTTAACCACTGCGGTGACATTATGATTACTTTTCAAATATAGTTGAGAAAACACACAAACTATACACTGTTAATTTTTGAAGGGATCTAGGAGTTAGAAATTCCTCATTTTGTAAACAAGCTCTCTCTGGAATGCATACGTGTACCTACCATTTCCCATGTCCAAGGGCTGGTATTTTATTGGCAAATATATCGGAAATAAATGCGGTAAGGAGTTAAATTTTTGGTGCCATTGAAAGGGTGAGATATTTTTCTTTAAAATGAGACCAAATTCATTGATTTCCAAGTAAAATGATACTTCGTTCAAACTACATTAAGGATTCCATCATCTAACCCGAAATGGAGAAAAACCGCATGCAAGGAAAATAGCTTTGATTTTCGTTCAGGCACTCGATTAGAGCAAATTTCCTGAGAAAAAACAAACGAGTCGGAAGGTTCGCTGTTTATTTACACCTCAAAGTCCACCAGTTGCGGCTACGGTTGACGGGATTTCCAGCAGCAGGACATCAAACGCACAGAGTGCGGAGCAGAGTAGAACACCGAAGCCACATATTTCTATCACTGCTAGCGGCCTCGGCTGGCACCGCTGCGTCACGCAATAGTGATTTCATTGTACGCCTCGATGCCCCGAAAGAAAATTCAAGCAGCCCAAGCAAGAGAGCATTGAACTATCGGCAAACGGAGAGAGCTCCTGGAGACGCAGAAGTTGAAAATTTATCAGTTCGTGCCGCGGCTGACCTCTGAAGAGAAGTCTGCAAAAAAATAAATAAAACGAGGTGAGATGAGTCCACACGTTCCTTCCCAGAAGTCCAGCCGGATAGCAGAAGGGCGGAGAAGGCCCCGGAATGGAAAAGGAGCAGCCAGCCGCCGCCGCCGCGCAACAGGTTTTCTTGCGCAATGTCTGTCACACAGGTTTCGGCCAGAATAGATGGGCATTCCACCGCGGGACGATCGCCGCTTGACCGTTACCGCGGCATAGGGTCATTACAGGGCTTGAGGTTTTGACAAACACGTCCACTCTGGGGAGGATTCGAGGAGCAGCAGCTGTTGAGGTTCCGTGGACGTTGAAAACATGTAGCAGAGGTAGCAGGCAGATCCCACGTGGACATCCCAGGGGTAGCGCAGTGGAAATAAGGATGAGTGACATGGATAGGAGAGACCACGCCCACTCTGACCAAAACAATGAAACCGCAATGGTTTATAAAATAATTTAAACCAATAAATTCCGGGTGAAAAGCGTGGTGAACCAGCATAATGGATAAGAGTAAAGGCAATTTTCCACTCAGATAAATTCATTACTCGACCTAGGTTTCGATGTGCTACATCATCATCAGGCCTACATCGAAAGTAGCAGTACATACTTCGAAACCTAGGTCGAGTGATATATATTTATCCAAATGGAATATTTCCTTTACTCTTATTCATTATGAAGAATTCTTTCCACCAAATCAAGCCTGATACTTCTCTTTTTGAGGTGAACCAGTACAATCATTTTAAATTTAATTACCTACATTATCCTGAAAACTGAGGTTTGTGTCCAGATGCAAAACATGGGGGACATTGTTACCATTCACAGCTTATATCGATAAGGAAAGCTTTCACTCGGTGGAAGGGCGTCATAATGATCAAGAAAAAGTTCGTGACTTCCACTATTTATTGAAAAGTTACGACCGGCTTCGGCTGTCAAGCCATCTTCAGGTTTCCTGACGATGGCTTGGCAGCCGAACAAAACACTTGAACGAAAACCGGTCGTAACTTTTAAATGAATTATGGAAGTCTCAAACTTTATCTTGTTCACCGTTCACAGCGTTGACAAATCATTTCGAAAATATATGTATGACAAGCATTGATATACTCATGTATTAACTTATTTTCGAGATTTTAGCTGAAATATGTTTTAAGGTAATTATATATCATTTGTTTAGGCTCAGGACCATGTCTGAAGAATGGAAGCCCACTTCAGCGTGACCGAAGTTGACAAACCACGAGGGAAAACTGTTGACCGCATGGATGAATCTTAGATAGCGCCTAAAGCGACGACTCAACCTCCTTGTGAGGTTCACTGATGCGGGGAGCGTCCACCTTCTGCTTTTCTACGAGGGCAATCAAGGTCAAGAACGCGCCCAGTTCGGAACGTCTTGAGCGAAGGTGAATAAATTCGTCTGTTCATCATTCCAAAGGAGCCGAAGACGCCCGTTTTTTCACTAAAGCAGCGCAGGTGTTAAGCAGGAGTATTAACGATGAACCAGCACACATATTTCTGTTGACATTTAAGAAGCCAAGTAAAACAAGAGGCTGGTAAAACGAGGTTAACATCATGAAGAGGACCACTAGCGCTCTCCATATGTCATTTCCTCCCACCGCACGGTCAGCTATTATACTTCAAGAGTCACAAATTCCGCCTTAAATAGGGACAAGAGACGACCATTCTCACCATTCAACTAGTCAACTTTATCCCGTGACTTTTAAGCCTAAACTTATGCTCCGTGCGAACGAACTATTTCACCAGTTAAAAAAATGTATTCACCGAAAGCAAGCAAGAAACTTCTTGACAT
This sequence comes from Ceriagrion tenellum, assembly GCA_963169105.1. Classification (NCBI taxonomy): domain Eukaryota; kingdom Metazoa; phylum Arthropoda; class Insecta; order Odonata; family Coenagrionidae; genus Ceriagrion; species Ceriagrion tenellum. Next base: position 110,829,391 of record OY720642.1, on the reverse strand, counting down.
GAGAAGACAAATAAGGAATGGGTAAGCATTAAAAAACGACATTAATCTTGGTTTAAAAAACTAGTTCAGAATTATTCAGTGGACAGCTCGTTTCAAGATAAATAACCTAATTTTTTACCACTCAGCATTTGAAACCTGAGGTTAGCTAGGCTCCAAATACGTATATTAATGTTGAAAACACAATGACCGTTTCGATTTTAAATGCTGTTTCATGAAGATGGTTCCTAAACAATATGAACCATATAAAAACTCGGGAGAATACATCAGACGGTGAACAAGGATAGAGCATTAAGAAGGACAAGACGAAAACGGAGATGAAGTTATAGGTCTAAACGCCGAGAATTTGGCTCGAAAGGACAAGGTGAAAAAGGTATGTATTCAGATAAAAGCAGCGTATCGAGACGTCCATAGTATTTTTTCCACTTGTGGGTTGAGTATGGCACATCTACAGTATTACAAGAAGTTTTCACGGTAAAATATATGGTCCATTCATCCCAAAGAAGGCAGTTATAAATGTACTGTTTTCTGTCGTCCTCGCTCCCTTAGATGAAGTAAAAACTGCGTCAAAATCTGAATGGCTGTAGAAGGCAAGTAAAACATATGATACAAAAGCTTAAGTACTGGCTTTTATTAATGATTCGATAGTAAAAAAACGCAAGTTTATTATTGGGAATGATACTATTTGATAATAGTCGGCCGCGCAAACTGATTTTATCAGGGGGGAGTTTATATACTAATATATAAAAAATACACAAAAATTATACAAAATTAAGTAATGTAATTCCTACGAAGAAGCTACTTGTCTGTGAGTGACACTATAAGTAGTACACCCATGGGATGGATGATATTAAATAGCCACAGCGCAGTAAACTTTATTAAAAAAATTACATCAAATCTGCAAAATTTACTTTTCGATTCACATATTCACGATTCTGCTGCGTTCTAAATCTGCCGACAAATATAGACTATTCTTTGAATCATATACCCTTCAATTATCGATTTTCTTCGCAAAACCAGCCACTTATTCTACACCTAGCCACACTCCTTTTCTAAAGTCAATCATTATCTTCACAAAAATTTAGAACGAGCACACGGTCATTAAATAATATTTCTCGTCAACCAATACTTCATCTTCTCTATAGATAGTCCAAATGGAACTTACTAGAAAATGCCACATTCTTTTTCTATTCATATACGCTCTTCTACAGCCCAAACTTGTTTAGGGCGAACTTTCGATTCATTGGAAGGAATCTATTTACCCCGTTGATCCGTTCAATCCCGAACCACTTCGGGAGAATAATTCGAATGAACATATATTGGGATAACCGTGGTCAGCTTCAAAATTCCTTAAAGGCAAAGCTTGGGCGAGATTTTCCCCTTTTCTTAAGAGCGACCATATTTGAATTTCATTTATTTATGTCACAAGCATGACGTAAATATCGTCAAAAATTGTTAAAATTTGAGAAATAAAAAAGTTACATTACTGAAATGCTCAGTAATCAAATAAATATACTCGTATTTGTATAAGTCTCCAGCTTTACTCATTTTTTTATCGCCGTACAGTGAAAATGCTTCTACAGTGGAAGGTTTTTCTGCTGTTATGTAAAGGATACTACGCCAAGTAGTTAGTTAATTTTTTGAAATAGTTGAGACAACATTAAAACTACAAATAGTTAAATTTATGACGATATCTGGGTTTAGAATTACCACATATTTTAAGGAACGCATCTCTGGAGTGCTTACGCGTGACATATTTCATGGATAGCGGATTTTATTCACTATCTGCTCGTAATATCACAAAAAGAAGAGCCGTAAGAGGCTGATATTATGGTATCCATGGACAGGTGAGATCATCACCTTTATCCACTCATCTTTATCTCTCATTGGTCGTTCAATCCACAGATTGGTTGACAACAGCCTTCCACCCTTCCCTGTCAAATAATGGTTCCCTTACCTCCTGGTATCTCTTCCTATGTACTTTCCTCATTATCTCTATCATGAGACCAAATTGATATATTGAGAATATCGAAATTCTTGGTGACCCGAACTCGCTCCAAGTCCTTAAATTCGAAGCCTTTCTCATTTTCTGAGGCATTTTCAGCTGCTGTATTCTTCATCAGAAAAGTCTACACACCAACAAAATGGCTCTCTAACCTCCTGGTATCTCTTCGCATGTGCTTTCCTCATTATTTCTATCATGAGACCAAACTGATAGAATTCTTGGTGACCTGACCTCGCTCAAACTGCTTACATTCGAAGCCTTTCTCATTTTCTGAGGCATTTCCAGCTGCTGTATTCTTCATCAGAAAAGTCCAAACACAAACACACACATGGAACAGGCCGGAGGATGTGGATGAGAGATGAAGTCAATCATTTGAATCCGCGCACGCCTCTGGAGAGACGACGGGAGTGGTTGAGGGCGGGGAGGAGGTGGGGTGAGGAGGGGAAACGGGAGTCGCCGGCCTCTGGTGAGGAGGAGGCGACGGACGACGCTTCGGCTTTACGAGTTTATTGCCCGGGGAAGGAGAAGGAGGAGGCTGGCAATAGGAAGAGGGGGGGAAAGGAGGAGGAGGAGGAGGAGGAAGAAGAAGATGATGATGATGATGATGGGAAAAGGGGGAAGGAGGGACGGAAAGGGAACGGGCGGTCGGCCGTTCGACCGACTCCGCAGCCAGCCAGCCGCAGCAACAGACCGTGATCTCCCGAGTGTGTGCAGTTGAGAAGCTGGAAAGAGCAGCTGGAGTGTCGGCTGCACACCACACACCTGATAAGCTTAATATTGATATCCATTTCAAAATGAAAGACAATGGTACCTTTCCCTACAGAATTTCAATGATTACCGACCATGGTTTCAGCACCTAGTGCCATTATCAAGGTGTAATGATAATGACACTAGGTGCTGAAACCATGGTCGGTAATCATTAAAATTGATAATGGCACTAGGTGTTGAAACCATGGTCGGTAATCATTAAAATTCTGTAGGGAAAGGTACCATTGTCTTTCATTTTGATATGCATATCAATATCAATTACTTCCACGAAGTTGAGCCTGATACGCTTTTATTGATAAGCTTAAGATTTTAACCCCTTCTACACCGTCTGCAGCCACTGAAATGGTTTCACTTGACCTCTAGTCAGCGAATGATACGATCTCAACCACGAGCTCACGAGCGCAGATTTTAAACCCCCAAATACCACTATTTTTAAACCCTCAAATACCACTAATACGACACACGAGAAACACAACTATTGTTAATCCCAAATTTTCGTACTACTGTGTGCGGAAGATCTTTTTGTGCAACTTATTGTAGGCTATGGAATGCCTCACCGAAAGAAATAAGGACATCAACGAATATAAATTTTTTCAAGAAACGCCTGCACACACATAAAATGTAATAAACCACCACGCAAACCAATGAAATATATATTGTATTGCATTTATGCTTTTGACGCAGATGAGTGAATCAGTCAAATTTGTTTTTATATATATTACTTATATGAATTCAATATTTGTATATCATAAGGCCTCATTTTTTTTGTTCGTTTTTTGTCTTTGTAATTACTAAAATGTGTTCAAATGTTAACGGCTGGTTCTTATGTTTACTACTAATGTTAAAACAATGTCTTGGCAACCCTCTGCTGTTAATTTATCAGTACAAACGAGACTGTTGATTATTGTTTGTTTTATACTCTGTAAATGTTCCAGGGAACAGAATGTCCCAGAACTCAAATAAATATATATGTATACAGATGTATGTTTATGTATTTTTTTCGCATCTCGAGAGGCATCAGTATCCTGTCCATTCGGTTCAACCACAGTATAAGCGTAAAACTTTACACCTTCAGGCGTCACTTCGTAGAAGTATTTTATATTCGAATCCATATTGAAAACAATCCTTGTATATTTGTGGACAAGTAAAAGGATTGTTTTCAAAATGGATTCGAACACAGTATAGTTATAATTACAAACTTCTTCTAACGTTATTCCCTGAACGGAATAGACGTTGTTACAATTATTACTCCCATTTCAGCATTTTTTATTTCGATATATTTAAATTCATTTTCTATTCGATTCCAAAAGTGTCTGAGATACAGATTACGTCAGAAGTTATTCGTTTGTTTGACGTGTTCGCCTTTTGACCAAAGGAGAAAGAGAGAAAGGATGGCGAGCGAATTGGAAAATTCGCTTTAGTTTTGTTCCTTTTACCTGAAAAAAAACCGCCACGGCCAAATTTCCTTGCGTACTGGAAAATGTATTTTTTTTAAATAACGAAATAACCACACTCATGGTGTCATATATATTTGGCGCGATTAGAGGTCAATATATCCCAATCTTAAAGTTAGCTGGGTGTGCTTGGGGGAGTTAAGGGCTCGCTCCTAGAAAGCATCAAGCGATTTCCGTCCAGCGGGGATCGTAGAGGCGAAATCACTCGCAGCTCGCAAGCAGAAGGCTGTCATCCTGGGGTCACTCCGTCTGTTCGAGACGCATGACCAGACCGCCGCGCAGCCACTTATCCGCTGGGCTGTCGGACGCGGCTGCGGAATCTGTTGAACCCCACTCGAGCCCCCGGCCATTATGGCGGCAATAAAACCCAGAGTCAGAATGACTCGAAAGGGAATGTTACAAAAGTAACTCAATAACAACAATAATATAATAATAATTTCTCCAAAGGTAACAGACAAAGACAATTACTACCTACTTAATAGATACGTACACACACAACCAAGTACAGGCAGAAAAATTCCTACCCATGCGGGATTCGAACCCGCGACCTTTTGTTCGGCAGGAGAAGACTCGTCCTCCTACCCAACCAAGGTAAAGACCTCGCCCTAAAATTGTAGACCGAAGAATACATATTGTATTTTCATTCAGTCAACATTTTCATGAATTTAACTTTACTTTCTAGTTGAATGAATAGGGTAAACTTTGTTCTTCCATCATGAATTTAATGACTTACTAACATGGTTTCGACGATTAACGTCATTATCGGGTGATGACGTTAATCGTCGAAACCATGGTTGTAAGTCATTAAATTCATGATGGAAGAACAAAGTTTACCCTATTCATTCAAAATGTTTAGCAAATTCCACAAAGTATCGCCGGAAACCACCTACTTTGTAGTTTTTGCATTTGGAAGCTTAATAACAAAAATGTGTTAAAAGTTACAAAAAAGATGCTTTTTCACATTACCTCTTAGAGAGTTCCTTGTGCTTCAGAACTTTATTTATACAATGTTCATTTCGTAGCTATTTATTGTTTGCCATAGGTTAACTATAGAAATATTTAGATATTCACAAAACATCAAAATAAAATTTGAGTTTTGACACATCAATTCTTACAAATTATGGTCAATTTGGCAATGTCTGCATTTTTTTGCAGATTTTTTCGCGTATTTTAATTTGCACCATTTCTCTAAGTCATATTTTTGATAGGTTGGGTTCTAAATCAATTATTTCAGTGATTTCAAAATTAAACGCGTGGCTGTATTTGATTTCAATACCGCTAAACCATTTCAAGACTATTCAAAGGCAGGGGAGAAGTGCCGCGCAGCCTCTTCACTCACAGAGAAGACTAGACCAATAAAAGAAACGGACTCTTTGACGGATCGAGAGATAAGGGGGACCTCCGGAAAGGGAAAGGAGGATATATGTGAGTGAGACGGAACGAGGCGATGGACTTGGATTCGTCGGAGTCGTGCCGTGGGGCAGAGTGCAAGATTGAGTGAACAGTAACGGCACAAGGGATACCCCCGCGGCAGACGCGGCAACATTATCGTCCATCGCACTTCAAGAAAAATGGGATACACACTCAATCGGCGGCGATCCGTGCCCGACCGGGTCGCGTGGCTCCACTTCCTTACAAAAAAAGAGGGCCACACAAAAAACGAGAAATTAGGGAAGTCGTATTGGACAGGAAATGAATCGAAGTAACGCATCCAAATCCATAATCATGGAGGAGTGAGTTCATGGGCCAACAAACTAACGCTATCCCTCTCCTGATGAGGTTGCGTTTGAAACCAGTCGCAATGATTTGGACCACGTAACTAAGGAGTCACGTGGTACGATTACGATGGGTTCGAGATTTTCACGTCTTCAAACCACACGTCAAAATCTCACTCAGCCTTCCCCATCGAGTAGTTCTCGCGGGACTATTGTTAATGGTGTTAAATATAATTGTATAAGTGTTACGAGTTTAATAGAAGAACTAGGATGGGATTTACTATCAGAACGCAGGTTAAAGTTTAGGTTAAACCTTTTAAGTAAATTCGAAACCGATTTGTTCACAGATGACGTTAGATATATATTGAGATCCCCTGCGTATTATGCTAGGTTTGATCAGATTAACAAGATTAGAGAGATAGATTGTCGTACCGATAGATTTAAAATGTCATTTTTCCCGCGTACCATAAGAGAGAACAATAGGCAGCGTAGCAAAAGGGATAGGTAGGTGAAATATAGTTAGAATAGTCTATAGTGCATGATGCATGTAATAACTACCAATAATCCCCTTCTTATTATGTATATACTAACCATCTAGCTCCATGTGACCCTATTTTCTAGCATGTCTCATTTTAATATCCTAGTTGCATGCCAATGGTGCATATTTGGTGATCTTCACCCCCTACGCCCTCGTGGTGGCTCGCAGGGTATTACGTAGACGTAGACATATAGCGATAAAAGACACCATAAGCAAAATATCGGATACTTAAGTTAACCACTGGTGTGAGTGAAAGTCACCAAAATCGCCAATTATTCGTTGTTGTACCACGTGATTCCATAGCTACGTACCCGGAATCATTCCGTGCACATACTAAGGAGTCACGTGGTACAACAACGAATGATTGGAGATTTTGGTGAGTTTTACTCACACGAATGAATTACTTAAGTATTAGATACATTATTTATGGTGTCTTTTATCGCGATTCTGGCGATAAGAGCTTGTTGGGGAAGGTTACGCAAGATTTTCATGAGTGGTTAAAATACATGATAATCTCGAGCCCTTCGTGATTGTACCACGTGACGCCTTATTTACGTTCTCGCAATGATTCCGTGTGCGAAACTACGGTGTCACGTGGTACCACAACTAATGGTTGGAAATTTCTGTTGAGTTTTACCAATACGAATGGATTACTTACGTACCTGATATATTGTTCTTGGCGCCATCAATCGCAATATTTTACCCCATTAACAATATTCTCACACGAAAAACTCGATCGAAAAGGCTGTAATTTTTACGAGTGGTTTGAATGCATCACTATCACGGATCCATCGTAATTGTGTATAGCACGTGACTCCATAGTTTCGAGCTCGATATCATTCCGAGTGGTTTCCGAACACCCGAGATAACTCCGATCACGTACCGAAAGAGTTACGTGGTATACACAATCACGAAGGGTTCGTGATTTTGGTGTGCATAAATCACTCGTAAAATCTCACGTAGACTTCCCGATCGAGTTTTTCTCGCGGGAATTTCGATTATAGAGTAGAATATCGCGCATAGATACGAAATGAACGATGTATCAGTCACTCAAGTTATCTATTCGAGAGTTTAAATACTCACCAAAATCTCGAAACGTTTGTTGCTGGACCACCTGACCCCTTAATAACGTGATCGAGATCATCTCGAACAGTTCAAACACAGACTAACCGGGGGGCTATTCTGTATGGCCTCGGTATTTCCGAGCCTCGACAGTGACGAAAATTTAAAGCTACAGCCTCTAAAATTTCAAATTGGGCCATTCACAAACTTGGGATCAGTCGGAGGATGTGTCGTCACACCCAAGGATGTTCCGAAGTTCGACAAAGTCGGATCCTCGCGGAATAAAGCCCTGCTCCAGGTAATAAAATCTGGATAACATGACAGATAGACTTAATAATGGAGCACAAATAAAAAAGAACGCATTATATTGGCGACTAAATGCGATGAAAAATGACGGAGGTAATCACATCAGCTGCCTTTAACGTCCTGCAAAACAATCACCTCCGTACGGATAATGACTAGTGCAGTTGCACACGTTACAGGGGATCAAGGGTTGTCACGTGAAAATAAGGACAGCAAGAAATAACTTAAGCTAGGGGAACAAAGAATAAATTACTAATCACTAACAAAAAATAAATCACTAATTCACGACAAAAAAAACGCTATCTCACGTCAATATCGTAGCTATATATATTAAAAACCCCTGCGTATTATGCTAGGTTTGATCATCTTAACAAGATTAGAGAGATAGATTGTCGTACCGATAGATTTAAAATGTCATTTTTCCCGCGTACTATAAGAGAAAACAATAGGCAGCGTAGCAAAGGGATAGGTAGGTGAAATATAGTTAGAGTAGTCTGTAGTGCATGATGCATGTAATAACAACCATTAATCCCTTTCTTATTATGTATATACTAACCATCTAGCTCCATGTGACCCTATTTTCTAGCATGTCTCATTTTAATATCCTAGTTGCATGTCAATAGAGCATGTTTGGTGATCTTCACCCCCTGCCTTACACCCTCGTGGTGGCTCGCAGGGTATTACGTAGATGTAGATGTAGATGTGAATATCCCTAAAATACTTCATGCCTCAATGCCTACAATACCCATGTCATCATGCTGAATAAATGCCAAGTATTACTCCACATTCACCATAATTTTACGTAATGGACGCACTGATGCAGTATGACGCATTTTCAAATTTAAGGATTTATATAAATGAATTGTCGATATACATTACTAGCCTCCATGGTTCTTCATTCACTTTTACTCAATTACCATAGATTCGTCACATTTACGGCCGCAGATGCGCCCTTATTGTAAGTAATGTTGAATTTGGGAAACCATTCTTTTGGGAGCAACTCCTTCGCCAGTAATTTCTCAAGGGACGAACCCAAGAAATACGTCTGCATTTCCGTAACGAGAAAAAAAATACAAGCGAAAAGAAAGGAAGTCAACCAGCCTCCCTGAGAGCTCTCCTCCGCCCTGTATTACACCTCATCGGAAACCTCTTGGTGTTATCCAAAAGCGTATGCACCACTACCCCCATCCTCCCGCACCCACGTTTCGACCTTCCCGCATTCCCCACTCCACAACCACCGCGGGAAGCGGCGTAAATCACCAGGTGGAGGGGTGTGAGTCCAAAATTCCTCTTCCGGTCAGATCAAGCTCTCCCGCCTCCTCCCCCCATTCTCTCTGGGTAGTGCAAGGGCAAGAGCGGCCGGTGGGCACCCCGCCCGCCCACGTATGTAGGTCAGCGGCAGGTGCCGGCGAAACTGACGGACGAGGACCATTCATCCGCTCGCACGAAATGCGCGCACTGATGGCGGGCCACGCGAGAAACGGCAACAAAGGAAGAACGGAGGGCGGAAACGCACGAGAAATATCGCCCATACTTTTAAGGTAATTCGAGCGAAATATCATTTTACTTAGATACCAATGAATTTGGTCTTTTACTCATCCTTCTAATGACACCAAAAATTCAACCCCATACCACATTACTTTTGGAGATATTTACCAAAAAAATACCATCCCTTTTACATGGGAAATGGTGCGTGTATGCACTACAGAGCGGCATTATTAACAAAATGAGGAATTTCTAACACTTAGATGTCGTTAAAAAACTAACAGCATGTAGTTTGAATGTTTTGTCAACTATTTTTGAAAATTAATCATATTGTCACCGCAGTAAATTCTTCAGGATTACGAAAAACCTTCCGTTTTGAAGGAGTTTCAAACGCACCGCGCGAAAAAAAGGAGTTAAAGACTTACATATTTAGATATTTTCATTTAATTACTTAAAATTTCAGTCATATAAAACTATATAACATCACCATTAATAATACAATACCTAATTGATGTGTCCAACAGCCAGGTGAAATTAAAACGTATAATTCGAATATGGTCTCCATTATGACTAGGAAACTATCTCGCTCGGACTACCTTAACGCATCTGAGGCTCGTTTTACACGGGACACGTAACTGCACAACCTGATGCATATACGAACGTACATTTCAAATTGCATCAAGGAAAGCGGTGAATTGCAAGAAGGCGTGCACGAATTCATGAACGCGCGAAAATGGCAAAGTAGTCCCTGCTCTAAGTCAGGAAATAATTCATTGATCGCTCTGGGTACGGGCCCTTAAATTGCTAAAAATACAAACATTTGCATGCATACATACATGTTCACATATGACACAATGAGATCAATCATACAATATATGCATAATTAGATTACAGAAACGGTGCTGTTACATATTTAGAAAAAATCTTAACATCTTACTTTTAAATATTCGACTAATTTAGTGTTTTTAACATTTACAGGCAATGAGTTCCATATTTTGGTTGATGTTACAACAAACGAATCACTAAATTTGGTGGTGCGATGAGCAGGGAAATAAAGCAATGAGGATTTGCTTCTAGTTATGACCCTAAGAGAACTAGGTACAGACTTAAAAAATTTGAACAAATAGTCAGGCTCCTTGAATGGGAACTAATCAAATTCAATAATTATTGAACGCCAGATGGAGAAAAACATGAAGTTCAAAATTGTGCAATCCCGTGCCCCGTGTGAAACGGGATTTCATATTGGGCATGTATAAAACGAGAGAATATGGAGTTCAAATGGAAAACATGTGATTAATTTGCTGTAAACTATACCTCAGCGTTAAAAATACCCGAAAATTACTCGGGTTTCATTTTAAACACGTGAAAATACTCGTTTGCCAGTAAAAAAATCGAGATATTCCAATAATTTCTTACAACAACATCTTAAAACAACGGGCTTAACACATTTCATTTGTTTGTTTCAAACAAACGAGCTTAACAATTCCACAACTTACAACAAATATGTATGTTGAGTCTCAACGCATAATAGTATCGACATGTGTGTTTACATAGTGAACAAAGGAGCTTTGGGGGCTTACGGTCGCAAAATGCAAATGATTTCGGACGACTTTCAGTATTGGTTTTGATGAAAATGAACAGCGGAGAACTGGGAGAGAGACAATTAAGAACACTGAAAAGTTAGATACGTTCTGATGTCGCCGAATTTGGAGGGATGAAGGTACACCCATAAGACATATGTAGTCGATAGTCTTTGCGTATAGCAGTGTCAAGTATAAATTTAGGCCCGTACGTTTTAGGTGATACTGTATGGTGTTACCGGCCTAGTGACTTAGAATCAAAGCCCACATGGCAGGATGGTTTTTTTGGCACAGCGTTAAAATTTGTTCTTTTACGAGTTTGACAACAAATGCGGCGTTTCAAATATTTCCGCTGATTATCGTCAGTATTTCTCTTACTACGCGCACTTTCGACTTCAAATACTAAATAATAAAAATTTATGCATAAATTATTGGTACATAACATTATTTTAAACAATATTTAGCCCTGAAGAGGAAATTTTCCATAATTTAGGGTTCTTAAATGTAAATATGGCAAAAACTGCGATATGGTAGCGAGAAAATAATCTGGACCTAAAACTGAAACCATACAGTAGGAATTTGGGTCGTGATGAGTGGCAGTGGACTAAGCATACACCCGGTAAAATACTCTTATAATACACCTAAAATAAGGTAATTACATGAAGAGTCGCGGCAAAGAGATAGTTTACCTAAACAAATATGTCAAAGGAAAATGATTTACTAAAACACAGCAATTCAGATGACTATCTTGGACAACTTTGGGGACATAGCCCTGTTTATGCGGGTCATTTTTTGCTAGAAAAATTTAACCCATATTTAACAAACAATTTTTTCTACGATGGACGTTCAATTCTTCGACCCTATTCCACTTTCCTTAAGTTCAACGGCAAGATGGCGGTCCTGTTTGTAAACTGAACAAGAGACTCCAAGGATGAATCAGTTTCCAATGATTTCCACACACACGGACACCGCTGCGCCTAAACACTGACGCAAAATCAAACAACCACTGCGTGGAACCGCAAAGCAACAGCAATAACATTCACACACAAAATAGCTGTGAAGATAAAAGCACAATTCAGTTCAGGGTGAAAATGCCAATCAAAACACTCAGCAGTGACAAAACTGTTTCCTAAACAATACACATTTCCTATAAACCGAGTCTTAACCACTTTGCATCCTGGGCTTTAAATTGAAGGTCCTCTCAGCAAAACAGAGGATCTCACACACTTACCTGGATTGTGAAAGTAGACTATCTCTTAAATAGATAGATACACATTTATTTATTGCTCATATGCCTTTGATACATATAAAATACAGTTACAAAAAATATATAAATTTTAAATTTTGCATGTGAGCTTTAGGTAGTTCCAATGGTTTTCCTGTTTGGACCTACCATCAAAAAACATTGGTGCACGAATGTGATGCAAAATATGTTAAAATACATTTAGTTTTTTGAGAATAATTATTTAGTTATTGTAATAAGATTTATGAAAAAAAAGAAAACAATTTTTTTTAATTTTTTGAGTCGATAGCAATATCATACACATAAATCTAAGTTAATGAACTTATATTTACCACTAAAACTTATTTGGGCACTTTGTAATCATATGTATGTCTACCGGAAAGACTGCAGCCATACCATTACGTCCCGCTGCCGTTCAATAATGATATTAATAAGATACGATTCAGTAATGATATTAATAAAAAGGACCTTGTACGCCCATGGTCCTCCTTAGAAAATATAGAAGGACGTACTACTACGTCCATAGCACTTGAAGTGTTACGAAAATTAAACTAGTAACTTAAACACAACATTTACGAAAGCATGTAACAACAAGGAAAAGATTTGTTCAAGACTTCACAATGGGGTCGGCGTTATATGGAAATTATGTTCCACTACATCTCGCCAGATACTGATGAGTATATCATTAGCGTTATACGGTTCCGAACGTCTGTCTTCTACGGAAGGGCTGGCGAAGATTGTGGGGTTTTTCAAACGGCGAAGAAGGTAATCCGGATAATGAGAAAGGCGAACGGAGGGGCATACAATACACGCTGGGGAGGAAAGAGAGGCTGGGGTGGGGGGGAGACGGGTGGAAAAAGAGGCAGAAAGAGTGGATGAAGGGCGTGCAGAGAGTGAAGCGGTGAGAGGCTCTTGAAGGCTGAGAGAGAGAAGGGGGAATGCGGGGTCATGAGGAAAAAGAGAGAGGAAAGAATTGGGATTTTGGACAGAATGCTGGAAGGTAGATGGTATGAAGAGTTTAAGGTAGTTTGAGCGCAATATCATTTTGCCTAGAAATCAATTAATTTTGTCTCGTTTCAAATATAAATATATCACCCTTCTAATGACACCAAAAATTCAACCCCTTACCACATTACTTTCGGAGTTATTTGCCGAAAAATACCCGCCCTTTTACATGGGAAATGGTATGTGTATGCACCCCAGAGAGAGATTTTATTAAAAATGAGGAATTTCTAACACTAAGATGTCGTAAAAAACTAACAGCATGTAGTTTGTATGTTTTCGCAACCATTTTTGAAAATTAATGATATTGTCACCGCAGTAGGTTCTTGGGTACCACAAAAAACCTTCCGTTTTGAAGGAGTTTCAAACGCACCGCGCGAAAAAAATGAGTCAAGTTAAAGGCTTATTTAGATATTTTCATTTAATTACTTACAATTTCTGTCATATAAAACCATATTACTAGACCATTAATAATGCAATATTTAATTAATGTGTCCTACAGCTGGTGACATTATAACGTGTTATTAGAATATGGTCTATAATATGACTAGGGAACTATCGCGCTCTGACTACCTTAATCCGCAATTATTACCGTCAAACCTCCCTTAATGGGCACCTCCAAATATGCGGACATCTCCTAAAAACGGAGAGTTTTTCAATCCCCGGCAGTAGAACATGGAAACTTATGGAAATATTACCTCCGAACAGCGGACACTCAATAATTGACGCGGACAACAGAAAAGAAACATTTTCCCTACATTTACCTCCATTAACGGACACTCGCGGCGAGCTACTCTGTAAAACTGTTTTCTCTTATAAATTAAAAAAAAACCTTATTTCTTGAAAAAAATGAGTCAAGTTAAAGACTTATTTAGATATTTTCATTTGATGACTTACAATTTGTCATGTAAAAACTATAATATTGCACCATTAATAATGCAATAATTAATTCGTGTGCCTCACAGCTGGTGAAATTAAAACGTATAATTCGAATTGGTCTCTATTATGATTTGGGAACTATCTCGCTCGGACTACCTTAATGGAATTTGAAATCTCGCTCGAACTACTTTAACAGGGATACGATGAAGGGTTTTACGTGGCGTAAAGGAAGGGGAAAGGATACGGACAGTCAAACGCTGGAGTACAAGTTCACGAAAAGAATGATCAATGGTGACGTTCATCGGCACGACACCGAGAGTGAAAATAAAAATCGAAAAGACGAAGGTTGCTCTACTTTGGAATAGAGAACCAAACGCGAAGCACAGGCGTCTTGCAAGCATGACAGGAAACGAAACAGTTGAAATCATTCAGGTGTATGCACAGAAATTTTGCTAATGATTCATCCTGGTCAAAATAATACTCGGAGAAAAGTGCCCACACGCAGGAAGAAGTTTTTTTCAGTCCCGGAAGAAAACTTCGGATCAAAGAGTGGAAGATAAACTATATTTTTACATGTAAAAATCCTTCCGTTTCCGGATGGTAAATAAATTAACTGTAGAATACATATCTTATTCTAAGCCAGAATATCTCAAAATTCTAACAAAGAGCGTTGAGACACAATGAAAATGTATCATAATTGGTGATGAAAATTCCAATGAATCATAATGGTGGTGGAAATTCTTCGTAAATAGTTTAAAATACCTCACTGGACGTCTACAGATATTTAAAAATCGTTGGGACGATCCTACAAATCCGCACACTATAAGTAAAATCCAAAGACCCTTGTGCCCAGTACAAAAACGAACTGCATGAGGGTTTTTTTTTTTTTTTAAGGTTACACGTACGCTTTGGACGTAAACAGAAGCTGGGATGGCACCCTCATATTATCTCAGGTTTCCCACAAAAGGAAGACAATTATTTCCGCCACGCAATTTAATCCTGGATAGTCCCCGAGGAAGGGTGACAGACTACCGTAATGGAAACAAAGATGAAACAGAGCGAACGGAATACGAATAAAAAATGACGGGAAGTCGCAATGCAACGGAAAAGGGTCGCTGACAATGTCACTGCGGTAACTAATTACGCCGGGCAGAGCTCTCACGAACGCACCGAATGTAAATATAACGGACCCAGACGCGTGCGATATTAAAAGTTAACGATGAGCGCGGCTGCTCCACGGCTCCAGAGATCCTTGAACCCCTCGAAAGAGACGAAAAAAATCCGGAAATTTTACGCCCATTTCATTTAATATCACCAACTTCGGCTTAATAGAATTACCGTTCTTCCTACACGGCCAGTAAATTCAATCCAATTATTAGTGGATTTCTTTTTTTTTACCGTACAATAAGTCAGAAATCCGAAACGGCTGCACAATGGGCTGAAATCGAAAAAAGCTGGCCAACATTTCAAATCACTAAACCGAAATTAACAGTGACTGACTTAGAGAAACCAAATATTGACAGATTATCCCCTGCTAAAAAATTCCTTAGAAGCTGTTCTGTAGAACGTAAGGAATTCTACAGAAATTGACTCTTTTTCTTCAGAACTAGTACCTTTCCTAAGGATCTGTACGGAACATGAGAGCCTGACTCTACAGAACATATTTTTTGAAGAGCAAAATAACTCCTTACAGCTATTCTGTTGAACTTCAGCAACTCTACGGGAATATGTGACGTTTCCGTTGACCGAGTTTCTTTTCTAAGGACCTACATGGAGAGTCGTAGGGAATTCCACAGAACGTACTAAGGAATTCTGCAGAACGTCCTAAGGTATTCTGCAGAACATCCTAAGGTATTCTGCAGAACGTCGTAGGGAATTCCGTAAAATGGCGTTTCAGTACTTTAAGGAATATCTACAGAACTGTTTAAGACATTCTGTAACAGTATTATAAGGAAACTATACAGAATTCTTTAGCAGGGATCCATACTTAGAGAATAAGTTTCCATAGTTATTCTCCAAGTATGGATACTATTAACTTCCGCGAAGTGAAGCCTGAAACTGTAGCGTGTATTGACAAATTAAACAAAAGAGGAAATCCTTAAACTTACACATACGTAAGCGCGTCATTACATAAAAATATGTGAACTTATTTTTATGATCTATACGCATAACATACACTTTATTTTACTTATTTATAGTATTCAGCAGAAAAAAACTCTCCTTGAAGGATGCGCAGAATAATATCACTCATATTATTTCCAATTCCCCAAAACAATGATTACGTCCGCACAGTGCTGTTTCTTCAAGGTTAAAATCCTATTTCATCAACCTTTTCTGGCGATAAAACTTTCCTGTTTACATATTTATTTAAGACATAACATCCCCGGCTAAATATATGAACTATCGAAGAGATATTCGCAATGTTCAGAGTTGATAAAACTTTTCCGCAACGCTCGCTCGTTCAAGTTCCTATCAGCAGGAAAGTTTGCACAAGTACCTTGGACGGTAATATCGGTTTCACTATCACAATTTCGCCATAGCGAAATTTTTCCGTTGACGTACCGACAAATGTTCTCCATTAATGATAATGAGGGAATCAGCGACTCAAACTTCCTTGTGCTCGATAAAAGATAGCCAGTTCATGTCATTCGTTTAAATACCGAGATAAAAAGCCATACACCAAGATTAGGCTTTCCGCTTTTCGATTCACCAATAAAATATCCCTTCGACTGACACTGCGAATGTTATTAATCACAAAAAATTAAACCCGTTCCCTACTTTTCCGTCTTGCGGAGGGCACTTCAAGTACAGTATTCCGTCTGATGGATGAGACGTTACACTGTGGTCCCCTTAGTGTCTTTCGTTAAGAGCGGGCTAATACCGACGCCGGGTTTCTGTCCACCCTTCCTCCCTTACATATCCCCTTTGGCGCAAATGGCCTTAGTTGTCGGTCGCCTCCACAAGTATCCAATCCCAACCAACCATTATGCTCCACCCTTAAAAACCACTTTCGCTCCTCTTAAACTCATGTCATGCTGAACAGACGCTCTACAGACCATACTACTCCAAAAACTCCTCCTCTTCAGGGTCTCTAGCATTATTTCGCGTATATATTGAGAAAAAATTGTACACATGTAATCGAATTTCTAAAAAATATACATGTCATGTATAATATGACTGCTAAAAAATTGCAAAAAAGTAATGTAATTGCGAAAAAAACTAGCCGTGAAAAATGAGTAGTGTTTGTGTGTATTTATATGATGGATTTGTAGAGTACCTGAAGATGAAGTTAAATCCTGAATAATCTATTGGAGTCACTTATAATATTACATATGCTTAGTCTCATGCAAATCCGTCCACAGTTAAAAAAAAACACCCACCAACCACTTCGAAATGGCTTTTAAAAAAGACGATCCTGTCGCGCTCTACCCACGAAGGCAGCTCAGGGAAGAGGTCCCAGGAGGGACAGACGAAGAGATCTCGATCCTCCACTGACCGAGTCCTTCAATTTGGGAGGCCCTAAGATAACGGACCGCACCTCTCTCAGGCGAAACGGACCAATCAACAGGCCGCAGCATTCATTGTCCAGCGAGGTGGTCGAGAGGCGGCACGGGTGGCGTCCTCGACAGATGCGTTATTCAGCCGACGCCACGGGAAGGGGGGGGGGGGGGGTCATCCATGGTCGACTTCGAAAACGGAAATAAATGGTAATGACTTCTACCGTTACCGGCGTTAATGCCAATCCGACTTGTGTAAGTCTCGGCAAGGTAGGAATGATAAATACCGTACACGGTACAATTCGATAGCTTAAGCGCATGCATTGTCCACGCAAAGATTTGCCGCCGAAAAAAGGATAGTACAAATTAAGCTGGAAAACTACGCATCATACTAACATGACCTTCATTTCAAAATGTATGTCTAGTACCATTAGGCTACGTGTAAACATAGCATTAAATTGCCAATAAACCATATCGGTAACATGCAATTTTTCGCTTTTATCTGTACCTATTAATAGCAAGTAGACGTATGCAAGATTTCACGCAAATCAGTAAATATACGAAAATCGCTCCCACATCCTTTATGGAAATAGCCGAGTACCACAATCTCCTGTTCGCAAGCTGGACGACGCAGACATTTCACTCATGCATCAACTAAAAACAATATTCCCCCGCCATCATCAAGGAAAAACGATTAATTAAATGCGAGTTATCTCTGTGACACTGGTCCTGATTCCACCGTCGAGGAAAAATGGGCTCCAAAGGCCACCAAAGCTTGAGCAACACACAACCCTGCAGTCCACGTACAGACTCTTCCCGGGCACAGGAAATGCAATCGAGCGCCCACACTTGACAGACGCGAGAGGGAGCGGAGATAAAACGTGCCAAGAGGAAACGCCGTTCGAAATGAGTTCAATGAGCTTATCAAAACCACTTCCATTCCGAAAAAACCCACAGCAACGCGAAAGATAGCACAGTAATGAGCGAGTGATGGGGTGCCGAGGGGGATACATGGGGCCAAATGGCCAATTTAGCCCCAAGATGTAAAATCCGCAGTTCTCTCCATCTACATGAAACCCTGCAAGCCACCTTAACCCTCTATGGACGAGCGAGTCAAATTTGTTACGTTTCAAAATCATTGAAATATCTGCTTTCTAAGAGGCTTTTCCATTTAGCTGCTTCGCTAGACAGAATTGTAACGCTTCGGATTGTGTGCTAATTTGCGTCCTTTCGGCGGTTTGCCAAACAATTTGAACAGATGAATGCGTGACGCTATTCACTGACGATGGCGAGCCTGGTGGAGCATCGAAAAAAATTGTTTCAGCTGTCATATGAAGAAAAAACTGGGAAAGTTTAAAAAAAAGTACGTTATGAAGGTAATTTTGAAGTATAGCTTGTGTAAATATTCCTATTTAAAGTATTATTTTAAATTAAATATACACAACACAAATACGTCACATTTCAAAAAAATGTTATCAGCAAATAAATTGCATTTCTTTTTGCATAATAATAAATTGCATATTGATATATATCCAAAAACTAAAAAGTCTTTCTCATGAAATGGGTTAAGAACTTACCACGTGTGAGCCAACGAACTACAAAAATAAATTTTTAAAAATAATTCCTGGATTTTTGAAAGCATGGACTTGCCCTTCGAAAATATTGAACTTATTAACACATACACTATCCAACTATAGTCAATCAGTTATGTAAAATAATATTTTAAACAATCTTCCCGGCTTTACATGATACATAATCCAGTACAAGATCTATTAACCTAGCCGGTACTAGACAGTGATGATGAAATGCAGTATAATTTATAACGTCCTAGGTTTCCTACGTTCACTGAAGTTATATTGGCATGACGAGGTGTTTTCAATCATATCAAACAAAGTTAACCACTTAATTACAGCAGATGTGACGTCTTCTTTACTGCAACATTTTTTCTTGTTTACCTGCCGGGTCAATCGTGCTTCAACTGACAGATTCGATTGTTTTCTTTCGACATTTTCAGTCCGTGTTGGTAAACCATAATATTTGAGTCGGCTCGCTTGGAATTTCTCCACCAGTCTGAGATTTCAGATCGATCTGAAACATCTAACTCTGCACTTGTATACCTACACGCCGGGTCAATCGTGCTTCAACTGACAGATTCGATTGTTCACCATCGATATTTTCAGTCCGTGTTGGTAAACCAGGCGATTTGAGTCGGCTCGCTTGGAATATTCAGATCGATCCGAGTTCAGATCGATCTGAGATCTACTGGTAAACGTAGTGTTAAGAGTACTTTCGGGAGCTCACCTTTCTCGTTCCTCCGGGCGACGGGGTGGTGCTGGTGAGGGGCGTGGCGCTGTTCTTGCGGAGGTTGGACCGTCCGTTGATGAGCACGTTGTCGCCCTCGAAGTGGACGTTGCAGGGCGGCGGGGGGTCGGAGGAGACCCACCCGTACGCGTCGGCCACGTCCTCACCGTCGTCGTCCTCCTCGTCGTCGTCATCCGTCGACTCGCCCCGCGTCGAATCCCTCAGCCAGACGGAGCCGGGCTCGTTCCTCTGTTCGCCAAACGAATGGTGAGAAGGTGAAGATTAGAAGACGCACACTCATGAAACCACCAAACAAATGAACATCATCAAAGGTATTGCTACGACCAACGGGTACTCGGAAAACTGATAGAAAGAATGTACCAGAAAAAAGTTAAACGCCTCGCAATAAACCAAATATACCATGCTAAAGTGAAAGGTGACTAAGTGAAGTGGTGCAGAATCCCATACCTCTGGGGAATATCATCGAAACTAAGGAAATTATTTCCGAAAACTGACATAAAGCCAGCGTTTTACAGCCACAGAACTTTAGGCAGCTTGTTGTGCAACACAAAAGATATGAATCAGAGAAATGAAGCACAGTGGAGTGTACCTACTTGAGTGTAGTGATTGCAATGGTGCCTATATTGGAAAAACTGGGAGGAACTTCGACACTAGGATCAAAGAGCACCGTTCATGCTTCATCAATAAGAATATCACTCACTTTCGTCAGTCTCACTTGGTGGTATTCCATCATTAAAAAAATTTTAATGTCAACTTTACTAAAACCACTCGATTTATTAAAACAACGACCCAGGTTTCGACGTGCATTCACATCATCTTCAGGTCTTGATGATGATTCAGACCTGAATATGATGTGAATGCACATCGAAACCTGGGTCGTTGTTTTAATAAATCGAGTGGTTTTAGTAAAAGTTGACATCTTAAAAATGTTTTTTTTCATCAATAAGAACTTATCTTCGAACTTTGCCAAACATCTCATAGAATGCGGTCAAGGAAGTAATTTCCACCAAAAATTATTCACAAGGCGAGTTATGGGCCCAGACTCGACGCCTTGGAACAGCTGGAAATTCTTCAGGGCCAAACCTCCCAGTCAGTGACATTAGCTAATGAACAATTATATTCTTGGAATTATCCTATTCTCAATGTGTTTTCCCAACCCTCCAGATAAGACCCTTCCCCTCACGACTTTCCCACCAAGCATGTACCCCCCACCGTCACCTAAACATCCCAACCTCCCCTCCCGTAAAGCCCTCTTACTCCACCCTTCCTCCCCAACTACCCACCCCCTCTCCCCGCACCCTGATTGGGTCGCTTACATGACGCTGCTGCCCAATCCCCCTTAACCTCCTCTCCACCCCATTCCACTCCATCCTAACACCCCACTTGACTCTTGCTATATATTGAAAATGATTCTGCACAAGTGCCTGATGATGATACCTTGTATCGAAACCGGTTGCCTGATTAAATTATAGCGGAACCTGCCATTGCTATTTCCTATCTGATCAAAACAAATCGGAGTTGGCACAATCAAAAGGGCTAAGGATAGTTTCATTGAGATATCATTT
The DNA here is from genome assembly GCA_963169105.1 of Ceriagrion tenellum. NCBI lineage: Eukaryota > Metazoa > Arthropoda > Insecta > Odonata > Coenagrionidae > Ceriagrion > Ceriagrion tenellum. The sequence continues at coordinate 110,807,976 of OY720642.1, read as the reverse complement.
CACCCAGATACAGGGTGTCCAGCAGCTGTGCATTTGAAAATTACCTGATATTTCCAGGTTTTCCAGACATAATTTTTATTTTTCCAGAGAAAATATTGATTTTTCTCGTTAATTATAGGAGAATGTTCGGTATGTTTTTTTGGGTGATTAACGTAAGGATTATTTTTAAACTTGCATATTTGGAGGAAAATAAACGCAAAACATTAAAATAGTTTGAGAGGAAGTCACATCACCACACTTTATTAGATTTAAACATTGGCATGCTGGTGCTCAAGGAACAAGGTTATATAACACCCAGACTACGCTATGCATAGCATTGATATAAAATTATCAACAACTTAAAAAAATGAAGGAGTTGACTTTTTCCTAATTTTGCTAAATGCGACCACCCAAGGGAAATTTCACTTCGCCACTTGCCGATAAAGCCACGTTCTTTACGCCAATGATTTACAGACTATGACCAATAAGAACACAATTTGCCTATATAGAAAACATTGTACCTACTTTCGGTGATTGCAGGAATGCAAAATGCGACAAAGAGAGGGAAATTTGACTTCGCAACTTGCCGAAAAAGGCACATCGCTTCCGTTGCTGTTTTATATATTGACACCACAGAAAATTCCAGTCAATTCGATATTTCCCTGATAATTCCAGTGAAAATAGGCCCCGCAAGGGGGCAAGTCGGCCCCGGTGGCAGCGGGTTCAAGTCCTCGTCTGCTAACCCGAGGGTCACGGGTTCGAGTCCCGCCTGGGTAGAATATTACCTGCCCAGGACATGGGTGTTTGTGTCGCGTCCGTTGTTACTGTTATTGACCCGACGTAAATTGGCCCATTGGGCTGTATTCGGGATAGTGAAGATAAAGAAAGAAAAAGAAACAAAATTCCCTCAGATTTCCCGGTTTTCTAGAGTGCTGGACGCCCTGAGATATCAATGAACTTGGTCTCCTTTTAAGGAAAAATATCTCACCCTTCCGAAGATACCAAAATATCAACCACAGGGGGTCGGCTAATCTGGTCTGGGACCCCCGGTTATTGTTAAGTACCATTGATGGGATAAAGTCCTTCATAACAGCTGTGATCGTAGACATGAATAGTTCGAATTTTGACAATAGGCAGACAGTAAATCTTTCTCATTATATTCTCTACTCTCTTATTTATGCATGATGTAAATATTGATGTTCTTATTTAAGCATGATATTTTGAATCTGTAGCAGTAGTCTTTGTATCCCTTGCATGTTGGAACGATTGAAGATAGAATGTTTCATGGGTATTAGATTGTTAATTGGCGCTTTGCATGTGTGGTACGCGGGTTTCAATGTAATTTCAGTGTTCTACCATATCATTCATGCATGCCTGGTGTGAAAGCACCCCCTGCCACACACCCTTTGGGTGGCTTCCAGGGTATGACGTAGATGTAGATAAGTCCAGTGGAATCGATATTTTATGAATTACTTCATTCTGCGGTATTTGTATACGTAAACTGTTTCATATACGCGTTTCATTCGAGTTAAAACTCGTGGGAAAGAAAGCAATTGAAATTCCACGTCCCACAGGACATGTTTCTCGGATATTTTCTTCTCAAAAGCATATTACTTACGATTCCACGTACAATAACTCTAACTTGTCGTACGTTCTCATTATACGAGGAAATCTGAGAGGAATTCGCACAAATCTTCAAAGTGTTGTCAGCAGAAGAGCGACTGCATGCGGCATTTAATTATTTCTTTCCTCCCTTTAGTTTAAATAGTGTTCGTAAAACGGTCACATAAATATGGCCCCTGACAACTTTTACCTTATCACCCGCGCAATACAAAGAAACACCGAGTTAGAAAAAATACCAGCCGAGCCCGTAATTGAGCTCATTGGCAGTCGCGTACGAGAAATTGTGCAATTTTGATGTCACGCGATACGATATATAATGAAGGCCTTAATCTAAGAGAGCATTTCAAGGAAGCCTGAGGCAAGTTTAGATGCTGAAAGACTATCAATAAATCGCTTTCTTAACCTGTCTTAAGTTCGTTTGAGCGAAATAACATTTCACCATGAAATATATGAATGTGGTCTCATTATAAAGAAAAATATCTCACCCTTCCAAAATTACAAAAAAAAATAGCAGCCCCTTACCGGACTACTTTCCGAAATCGTTGACAAAAAATCCCAGCCCTTTTACAAGGGATATTTGTTCGAGTACACACTCCTGAGAGATTTTAATTAAAAAATGAGGAATTTCTAACACCTAGACATCGTCAAATATTAAAAGTGTGTAGTTTGTATGTTTTCTCGGTTACTTTTTAAATTAAATCACATTACCACCGCGGTAATTTCTTTAGGAACATAAAAAAATCTTCTGTTGAGAAGGAGTTGGAAACCTATCGCGTGAAAAAATTAGTCAAATTAGAGACATATTTTATACAGATATTTTTACTTAATTACAATGGTGCGAGAGGTAGAGGTAGGCCGAGAAAGTTGTGGTTGAGGAAATTCTCAGGAGGAGGAATATTAGGAGTCTTAAAAAGAGGAGGGCGTGTATGAAGAAGTGTATGGGGGTAAATGATGGCAAAAGAGGTTTGCAAGGATAGATCAGTATGGAGGAAATTATTGACGCAGAGTTAGGTTTACAAACATGTATTTATGAGTGAAACTTTGTGACTGTGCCTACCCCGGAAGGGTACGACGTGATTGGTATGTACTAAGAATTTCAATCATATAAAAGTATATTACGGCATCATTAATAATGCAATATTCATGTTTCCTACGTCTGATGAAATTAAAGCGAATAATTCGAATATGGTATCCATTATGACTAGGAAACTATCTCGCTCGCACTGCCTTAACCCTCTATAACCCACTGTGACTTGGAGGTAACCTATCATACAAACATGTGTTTATTCTCTGTTTACACTTTACTAACCCTGGATACCATTGTTACTTCAATGTAGCAGTAAAATGCCTATCACTTGTAATTGTTTATACATTAATAAATAGATAATATTTATGTAAAAGTGAATGGATGTCTATGTTACACTTTGTGCTATTTGCAGAAGAAACAATAAAACCGAGTTACAGAGGGTTAAGTTTAACAACGCCATGGAAATATGAGGACACGCACATGGAAAGTTTTATTCACTACGTTTACCAATCGAACTCAGATCAATTTGGCCAGTTTAGCTCGGTATGGTAAACGTAACGAGCCAGTAGGATCGATATGAGAAGCGGGCTGACTCGACCAGTATTCTCTGTCAGTCAGAGATTTTGAATTGATATAAACCGATTCAAATCAATATTTCAATCTATTTCGCATTGGTAAACCAGACGATCCGAGTCGGCTAGCTTAGAATGTTCAGATCGGTCTGAGTTCATATCAACCTGACTTCGATTGGTAAACGTAGTGATTGAAAAAGATACCAGGGACCGGGTTATCGTAAAGTAAAAGACCTAAGTAGGTCTGCAGACACCTCAACGATCATTCGAAATGGATGGGATTTCTTTTGGGCATGCCGCCTAATACCAAGAGATGGATATAAAAATGGTTTGGCGAGGGCAATAAAGCACCTGTGAAATCATACCGCGAATGACTCATTGATAATCATCGATGGATTTCAACACGAGGGCGCCGGGAGAAGGAAGCCTTGGCAGAGCAAAAGAGAGGAAAAAAAGGCCGCCTGGCCATCTGGGAATCGCTCGACACATCCGATGACTTATGGCTGGAAGATAATCCCATCGACAGATAAGAAACCCAATCGCATGAGAATATATGGATCTCATATCGATATCCCCGACGGCACTCAAGAGACCTGAAAAAAACGAGAGCCGGGGACACCGTATAAAAAAATACAATGCATGAAAATCGTACAGGTATCATAAAGAATGCTCGATATTACCGAGACGTTAGATGAATTGTAAGGTGCGATATCTCTTACTCATCATCCGAAAAAGTACAAAAATAAAAAAATGGAAGGTGATAGTAAAATAATAGTCGATCCGGCTGGGTATAAAATGTGTCATAGATAAGTTAATTTAATTCTAGCTGCCAACTATCACACCAATCATCAATCGCATCTAAATCCTTAGCTAAAGACTGGATGTCCTCTTCATTTCTAATTTCCTTATACACTACTACATCATCGGCAAAAAGACGGAGCTTGCTATTTTTTACTACTGTATTCAAGTCATTTATGTAGAGAAGAAATAAAATTGGGCCTATCACGCTTCCCTGGGGAACACCCGATGTAACTTTTACTTCGCCTGAGCTGACACCATCTAATACCACCCTTTGAACGCGTTCATGTAAGAAGTCTCCTATCCAGCCTACCATATTACTGTCTATCCCGTATGATGCAAACTTCGCGAGTAACTTACAGTGGGGAACCTTGTCAAACGCTTTTCTAAAGTCAAGAAACGCTGCGTCTACCTGTACGTTACTTTCTCCGAAAACTAAAATATCATGAACAAAAAGACCTAATTGAGTTTCGCAAGACCAATAGTTAACTTGAAGTTATATTTTCTTTAGGCAAGAGGATACGTTGTCCCGAGAAGGAAAGTATCAGTTCTGAATAAATGGCTAATTTCTACAACCACGTTAAATGGCAAATAAATGAAAGCAGTCACAAAGTTGGGCTTTGAGCCGAATTCAAGCGAACGCAATCGAGGAAAGAAAAACTGTGTTAGTGCAATATAAATAGCACTTCAGCCGGATATACAGTAAAAAATGTGATCTTCAAAAATTCAGTATTTTTATAACCTCTATTTAAGATTTCCTCAGTTCAGTTTAGATATGTGATCAGCGAAAACATAATTTTTAAACAACCTGCATGTAAAGGTGATACTTCTATATCGACTGAAATCAGTCGTGGCGAATCTCCAGTAAATAAAGCGCTGATGATACGTGAACCCTATCTTCGAAACGACGTAGCAAATGTCTTTATGTGCGAATTTTTAATCCACAGTACCCTTCCACCGATGGAGATGGGAATTATTGGTTGACTGACCATTTTGGGAGGCTACCGGCAACTAATGTCATTCGCACCATAAACAATAGATGCCGAGGTTGATTAGTAAGGGTTGTAGAGAGTGGAGTTAGTAGTAGAATATAATAGAAAACAATTTTATTGTCCTGGGACAGAGTCCCTTAGAACATTAAATCAAATTACACGCCTCCATGAGTAATAGAATACAAAACAAAAATATTATAATCTGTGGCTATTTGGAAACTAAGTCTTACAAAAAAATAAAAAAAACAAACAACTTTCAAGTCAGCAAAGAAAAACATCAAATGAGCGAAGTAAATGAAAAATAGTCTTAATATCAATAGTCTTAATAATATGTTAAAACAATAAATTATAATCTGTAATACCTATTAATAAGAAAAATGAAAAGGCAAACGAGCAGATATTTTATAAAACAGACAAACAGCAAATGATTACAGTAAACAAGTAACAATATCATCTACTATAATTTGGTCTTCTCATACAAAGGAGGGAGAACGTTAGGGAGACAAAAAGTCAGCCATACTCCTTTTAAATTGTGAACGTTCCTAGAAAATTTGATACTATCAGGCAACGAGTTCCATAATTTACAAGATGAGATGTGAGTAGTAAGAGTAGAGTAGTAGGGAGTATTAGTAGTACTTTTTCAGAAGTATTAATTTTGTAGTATTAGTAGGGAGAGTGGAGGAAGTTTAGAGAGAAACCCCGCATCGGCATCACCCTTCTTTTAACAAAAGGCGCCCATGGGTACACAGTTCGGCGTCTCTTTCAACGTACGAGTACTCCACTCGAAAACTCCACGCAAGAAGGAATTGACATTCCCCTAAATTATCTACACTACGGCGAGGATTCGAATCCGGGCTCTTTGGGATGAGAAGCCAATACTTTGTTAAGTTCTTCCTAGGGCCAGCACTTACACTACACATTTGATTCAGAATTAATCTCAGAGGATTACAGAATACCACGTAGCAATTATCGTGGACGGTAACTTGCGACTCAAGTGAATAAACGTATGCTCTTGCTATGACTGAAATTCTGTTTCCGGAATCCCTAAGTGAAGTTTGCTTCAGAGAGAACCTCAGACCACAAGACGCAGACAACTGCTAGATAAACGATGTTGTTCTAATAAATATAGCGTGCAGGCTCTCTTACGAGTAATTACCATTATTACTACTCTCGAAAGACCACACTTAAAGGCCCAGGTTGTATAGCTAATCAATCGTCATTCAACTCATAAAATAGAGCTTGCTGATTGGTCGTTTAAACTAATACACAAACGATAAGGATTTATCAAGAAAAATAGTGACACTCCTCCTTTAGATAGTAGTACAAAACTTTTCGAACTACATCGGCGACTCTGGATAAGTAGCGCACCTCGCCCAGCAGTAATTCATAATCGAGACACATTTTACGCACTTCCAAAGAAATTTGGAGCTTCGTTCACTTAATTCAGGTTAATTTATCACATCAGTTAAACTCCTATTTGCTCTTTCCAGTAAATGTCGATAAATAGGATACCAAATGTGAACGATTGGGCCCAAAAACTGACTTTTTGGTAGTTTCCCCCAAGTTCACGTATGAATTGTGAATGTGGCTACAACTACCATTACTTGTGAACATACGCATGACTCTAATTGCACGACAGCTGCAATCTCTGCAAATACCCCGAGCTAAACTAATGTTTTTCAATTCCGTAGACTAATGAATAACGAGACAAATAAATAGCCTAAAAATTGAACTCGAGGAGTCCAATAATCCCTTCAAAAAGTGGGAATCTAAAGCTAAATCAGAAGGGCCAATTGAAATAAAAACACTGATTTATCTATGCAACAAGTCTATAAATTATCATAGATACACGGAATATATTCCCCTTCGAATTATTCCATAAATTGCGAGATTTTATACTCCATGTGTCGTCTGTCCTTCAATGCAGCCTTCAATAGTGTTAGAGGAGCTAAGCTATCGTCTAGGCTAATTCGATTGTTTTATTTACAAGCCACAACTGGTTGTGTCACACAAACCATGGAATTCCACTGTATTGCATTTGGGATTTACGCATTCCATCCGTCTTGTAAAGTTAACCATGACGTCCTTGTGCGAAGCGCATTTCGAATAAGCGACCTTGAGGTGGACAGGTCGGTTCGTGACCAGGCAGGCAATCGGCTGCGCGTAAAAGCATGCTATCGACGCCAACCGTTAAATATTCATTTATTTCGACATTTAAGCGGCGATGCAATTGCCATGATACTCAACATGAGAAAAATGCGACATCCGAGTTTATGGACACGAAACAGTGTTCCAAAAACCCAAATACATAACCATGTGAATTGATTTATTATCGCTCAAATTGCCCTGCTAAAATTTTTGAAGTATATATGTATATACGTACATAACCATCAAGCAATTTCCTCTTGGGAGAAGCCAAGCTAAATGTAGCTTGAGCGAAATACCACTTCACATATAAATCAATGAATTTGGTCTCATTTGAATGGAAAATATCTACTCTATTCCGAAGATACCAAAATATTAGCCCCTAACCGAACAACTTTCGGAGAATTATGACGAAGAATACCAGCCCATTTACATGGGAAATAGTTCGTGTATGCACTCCAGAGACACTTCATTAAAAAAATGACTAACATCTAACACCTAAATCTCGTAAAAAAATCAACTGATATTTGAAAATAAATCATACTGTCACCGCCGGAATTTTTTTCCGAATCATAAACAAACCTTCCGTTATGAAGGAGTTATACACGTACCAGGCGAAAAAATGAGTCAACTTTTAGACTTCTTTAGAATTTTTTTTTAATTACTTAGAATTTCAGTCATAAAAAGTACAAAATTGCACCATTAATAATGCTATATTTAATTCATGTTTCCTACAGCTGCCGAGATTAAAATGTATATTACGAATACGAATGGAAATAATACGAATAGTCTCCATTGTGACTAGGGAACTATCTCGCTCAAACAGCCTTAAAGAATTTGTTTGCTGTTGTTAATCCTAAGAAACTGGCTCTCTATTAATAATGTCCTGCACAATTCTCAGAATTTACATAACCTATTTCGCTTTTATTACTTTTGGAATTGCTTTGTACACGCTCTCCCATTCATCTACATTACGTCATACACTGCAAGCCACCCAAAGGGTGTGTGGCAGGGGGTGCTTCCACACCAGGCATGCATGAATGATACGGTAGAACACCGAAATTACATTGAAATCCGCGTACCACACATGCAAAGCGCCAATTAAAAATCTAATACCCAAGAAACATTCTATCGTCAATCGTTCCAACATGCAAGGGATACAAAGACTACTACTACGGATTCAAAATATCATGCATAAATAAGAACATCAATATTTACATCATGCATAAATACGAAAGAGGAGAATATAAAGAGAAAGATTTACTGTCTGCCTATTGTCACAATTCGAACTATTCATGACGACGATCACAGCTGTTATGGTCCCGAATGGTACGCGGAAAAAATGACATTTTATACCTATCGGTTCTACAAGGACTCCATTCTATCATTCTTATTCTTAGGACTCCAAATAGTGTTCCTCCTCAGATTTATCAACTGATCTCACCAATAACTTTCTCAGCTCAAGCCTTTCTCTTACACCATTCGCTCCCCTATCGAATAGGTTTCGTTATTCGTCTGAAATTTAAAGTAAAATGCACCTAATGGCAGACGATTAACATAAAATAAAAAATAAAAACTGCATAGCAACCAAGAGACGGGAAATGGCCTCCATGCCTTCCTCTCACACCCTTCATTCCGCTGTCGAACATGTTTCGTTATTCGTCTCAAATTTAAGGTAGTAAGAGCGAAATATCATTTTACTTAGAAATTGATGAATTTCGTCTCATTTTAAAGAAAAATATCTTACCCTTCTAAGTCATGAGTCAAGTTAAAGACTTATTTAGATATTTTCATTTGATTACTTACAATTTCTGTCAAGTAAAACTGTTCTATTGCACCATTAATAATGCAATATTTAATTTGTGTCTCTCACAGCTGGTGAAATTAGAACGCATAATTTGAATATGGTCTCTATTATGACTAGGGAATTATAAGGTACGATGTACCAAATAACAGACGATTGATATAAAATAAAAATAACATTGCAACGAAGAGACGGGAAATGGCCTCATTTCACGCCCGTCTACCAATCGGTTCGAAGCGCCACGCATTCGGGAGCGAATCACCACCGCCGCGCCGCCGCCGCCGAATCGAAAAGTCGGAGACGGTGGAACGAAACCAAGGCCCGTGGGCCGCACTTCGCGTTTCGACATCAGGTACGGATCCGAAATGAATCAATCTGGAAAGATTACTCTAACGAATTGGAACGTGCGCATGTGTAAGCCTTGAAGTCGATCCTGTTTGAATTCATCTCCTCCTTTCAAAAAAATAAGTGTTATTGGCCCAAGACTAATAAATAGGAGGCAGCCGCTACCACAGCACAAACGCTGCGACCTCAAGGTAGGCATTCGAAATTCAAAACGGTGATTCTCACCGTGAGAATATAAGATAAACAAATGAGCAAGGCATATGATCAGCGGTCTGGAATTTCAACGCAGAAGCTCTTTTACGGTTGACCAAGCATGAATTTCCCAAACAAAATGAATCGCCAAGGTCGGATGAAGTCTCATTTTTACGCCAAGCTTGCATCGAGAGCGGCAATACAGGATAGCAAACAAAATACTCGCGCCGTCGGCGATCCACGGGCCAGAAATTTTTTTTATCGAAACCTCTGGCATTTTGGCGGAGGAAAAAATTCTTCCCGGATCGAGTATGGCTCTCAGAAAACTGCATTCAACAACCAGGTATTTCCGTTCTCGGCTGGCGGCGACACGCGCATTAGCAAGGTAGGGCGACGGAAGCCGTGAAAAGGACACAGCTTCTAACGCCCAGTTCAAAAAACAAACGAAGCCAATCATCCGTACAACATTCTGAAGGCCACGAAATCTCCCGCCTAAGCGGTTACAGTTCTTGATAAAGTTCGTTCACGCCTAAAAATGACGACGCGACAGAAAAAGCTACGCATTCGCAAGGTGACAGGAATCGATTGTTCAAATATATAGGAAAGCCTGAAGTCTAATCACTGTAAATAAAAGTCCACCATTGTTAAATACTAGGAACTTTAGTTTCCATGTCAGCGATTTCAGCCAATAGGCTGACTTAGGCAACTGGTACTTTTAAAATAGCAATAATAATAATAACAATAATTCCATAAACCTGATACGTATAGGTCCAAGATCCAATCCTTCATCAAAAAAAATTGAAGGCAATATTTCCTAAGAAGAAAGGCAATTTAGTCCAAGACGGCGATAATTTATGCCACGGGGATCTGACAAAGCAAGGGTATGGGATCCTCTCTTTCAATGTGACGTACGACGAAGGAATTTGCGAAAAATTGTATGCGGCTAAAACTAAAAATATGAGCATGCAATAACTGACCATGCCAAATAAAAATATATCTAAAATCGATAGCGGCTCCTTAACAGTTAACAACGCCGAATAAGTAATGTTCGTATTCAATATCCATCTACATGCTATAATCCGTTGTCTCGGGCGTGACTTCGTCGAATCGTGAAATGCTTATAATTGTAAATGATAAGTTGCTTGGTTTTTCCACATTGATTTATTATAAAGAGACGACTTAGATTTTGACGAAGCTCGTCATCATCAGATGGTAGCAACAAGCTGATGGAGATGAGCTTCGTCGAAACCCAGGTCGTCTTTCTATAATAAAGACATGTGGAAAATCCAAGCAACTTAGCATTTACAATGCTAAGAATCCATCTACATGAACTTTTCAAGCGGATATTCGTAATTATAAATCATCAAATGGGCAATTTTAAATGTGAATGAAAATGTTTCTTTATTTCATCGAATAACGGAGTAAGTTCAACTGTTCTCCCTCACTAAAAATGTTATAATTTTAAAAGTTTCCAGCGAGGTCGGTTCGTCTTTAAAAAGCACTAAATTCCGAAATACGACTGGTAGACAACGTCGCTGTAATACAGGGTCCAAAAATCGAAGACAAAAAGTATAAGAGATCAAGGAAAACCTAACAACAAATAAGTACATTTTACGATACATTTGGGGTAGATTTCCATTTGGGGCGCTTGTCATTGAGGCCAATGATAGAAGCGTGGGCGTGGCCTGTCCGCCATCTTTGTTAACCCCGATTTTCCTTCACTGCTTACGGGGAGACGAGCTTCTTTTGCAATTGTACGACGATTTCCATCGATAACTTACATCTACATAATTCCCTGCGAGCCGCCGCATGGGCGTGTGGCAATTGGTGTTAGGTCACCAGCCGTGTAAGGATGTAAGTTTTTGGGAGATGAAATGGTGGCGTGTAGAGTGTATTTGGTGGAGCTCAATTTTTATTGTGTTCACTTATTGTGCGCGGAAAGAACGAGTTTGTGTACCTATCTGTTAGGTACTGTATCTCTCATATTTTGTCGCATCTGTCAGGCCTAGAGCTGTAGTGAGGAGTCATGATAATATTGTGTGTCGCTCTGAAAAATATCAGTTCTGAATTTCCCAAGTAACCTAAGCCTAGCGTGTAGACTCCCCTAATAGAGACTCTAGGGGCTCCCACTTTAATCCCTCTAAAAGTTGTGAGACACTATATGTACGCTTGTAGCAGTTTTTAACGAAACTTACTAGAAATCAGCATGAATTTACTTCTTTAATGAGCATTCTCCTCACAAGTAATCTCCGAGCTGGTATCTTTCTCTCGCAATCATCACAAAAAGCCGTTTCCGTTACGACATATTTTCCCGTCAACACAAGTTTCATCTGCGTCCGTTCCATATTTAGGCGACAGAATGGGCTCTTATAGAGAGTCATTTCCCAAGTAAATCTCCATTAACCCGGAAATGCGACGTTGACAATATCAGCGGGAAAATTAAGTTAGCACTATTGCGGTATACTGGCTGTTCTCCTGTATTTTCTAGTAGGAAGATATTATTTCCTACAGTAACTTACCAGTATAGTTCACGGCGTTGGAAATGTTTACCTGAGAGGGCTATAGGTGAGCGCACGGAGCCTAAGTTTGGCACCAGTGTTCTCCATAAGGCCCACAATGTCAACTAAATGAGGAACGCTCCGCGCACGGTAACGCAGACTAAAAACAGTGAAGATGCATTTTTATCCCGCAAGCGCAGATGACGTTGGCAATGTCATTGGAATACGTTTGGAGATTAGCTTTCGGATTTCCTTCCGCGTGTTGTCTTTTGGTGACGACAGTTTCTCCAGCCATCCTGCTGGCGTCTTCAGGTCGAAGAATCCATCGATATCAAATCGATGACCTGAAGACGCCAGCAGGATGGCTGGAGAAACTGTCGTCACCAAAAGACAACACGCGGAAGGAAACCCGAAAGCTAATCACCAAATGCTGAAACGCCGCGGAAACCTTCATACTAATTTCATTGGAATACGCTCTGCGCTAAACGTATATTAGAACAGTTTACCAGTAGTTGTAGGTTGAAATGAATATAAACACTTGTTCACCGCCGCACGGAGCAGAGGACTCTGGGAAGGCCCTCCCTCACCCCCTCTCGCTCCGCTCAAGAGTCGCCGGGCAAACCGCGAGCCGCAGCCGTCAAGCCGCTCCACTTGCGCGGGAAAAAGGCATAATAATGCGTCCGTGGAAACGAGAGCGGGGAACCCAATTTCTCGCCGATCGCGGCGACGTCAGCCACTTCCGCCGCGAACGAGCAGATCGAGAGCCCGAGATACACGGGACTAAGTGGGGGATGTGGGTGGGGGAGGAGGAGCTTCGCAAGCCGGAGGCGGGGGTATTGATGGTTAGAAGACACGCAAAGGGATGCAGCTCCCAACGGCTCGGGGAAGTCAAGAAACCGCCTCGGAAGCTACCATTGGGTCGATATCACCCCTTGCTCCATTCACTGTAATTTTTACCATGGAGGCTATTGAGTCCGTCCAAGAGTTAAAATACACTGATTTGGCTCAGAAATTAATGAAAAATAAACATTTTATGACCATATTATTAAAAACAAAGGCCACCATCGTGGACTCCTCGGCCATGTGATTCCCTTCCATGTACAGGATTTTTTTGGATGTTTGGGGAGGCGACCGACGGCTAAGGTCATACGGGACAGGTGAGGGAGGAAGGGTGGATAGAAACCCGGCGTCGGCATTAACCTCCTCTTAACGAAAGGCGCCAATGGGACCACGGTAAAATGTCTCATCCGACAGACGGAGTACTGCACTTGAAGTGCCCTCCACAAGACACTCAAGTAGGGATCGGGTTTCCTCTGAAAAACATCCTCCTCTACAGGGATTTTAACCGTGGCCGTCCCTATGGTTAGCCAGTACTCTAGCCTCCACACCAACCCGATCCCCTATACATCCTTGGAAGTGTTTACTGATTGGCTAAATTTACGAATGTTAAGTGCACTATCGTCTGGGAAGAGGAAAAAGAAACCATTTGCAACTTCCGTACTTTCACATACACCACGCCCACAATTTATTTTCGAAAGCAAATCGCGGAAAAACTTTTACGCGATCTATGACTCAGTTGGAAGCTAGAGGTTAGAGAGTTAGATAGAGGTTGGAATAATATGTTAACAACTGCTTATCAATCGTTCTATAGCACTTAAAAGACCACAATAAAGAACGGGTCCCAAAAAGGACCGGTCCAGAATGAACGAGTTCCCAAAAATGAACTGATTTGTCCATCTCTGATTCTGATCTCCATGATCTCCATAATGCAGCTGTAAATGAGGTAGCGAATTTTGGCAAAAATATGACCTTAAGGAATTCCCTAAGAACTTATTAATAAACTTCAACAGCATATACAAAAAAATGCCGACAAAATGTTCTACGGAATTCTGCAGAATGAGCTTAGAAATTTACACAGAAAAAGCTACGGAATACTGTAGAAATACCTCAAGTAAGCGTTTCAATATTTGGAGGCATGTCTACAGAAATGCGAAGGGAATTCAGCACTTGAAAGCAATTGAAAAAAATACTGCGATAGTGACAATATGGTTTATTTTCAACAGTACTTGAGAGAATATACAAACTATACACTGTTAGTTTGATAAAGAGATCTAGGCGCTAAAAGTTCCTAACTTTTTAAATAAGACTTCTCTGGAGTGCATACACGCAAAATTCCCCTCGTAAAAAGTATAGTTTTCTCCCTCAAACCTCTCTTGAAGTCGCTCGGGAACGGGCTGATATTTAGGTAATTTTGGAACGGTGAGATATTTTTCTTTAAAATATTAAAAAATTCATTGATTTATGGGTGAAATGACATTGCACTCAAACTACCTTAAATCCGATCTAAAACTGCTTTACAACATTTTCATTTCTAACAATGACTGTGTAAATTCTTTCTCTCATACGTTACAGCGCCTTCATATACTACCCGAACTGAATTATTGTACATGCGCGTTCCAACATGATCACTCATTACACGCATCTCCTTCAGTCTCACCTAAAAATTCACTCCCTGCTGACATACATATCATTTCTCTGTTCTCTATAAACTTAACCAACTTAGCAATAACACGTCTTTCCATAAATAATTAGAAATCTATTCCTCTTTTTTGTCCCTTTGCATTGTTCACTTTCTCATCAAGGCTCATTGAGCAGGCTCAATACTTACGTCCATTACGACTGCACTGTAAATTGGAACTATTGCCCGTAATAGACTATAATCTTCGTGTTGAAGTATCAAATTGATTATCAAAATGATAATTTAAGGTAGTTTGAGCGAAGTATCATTTTACTTAGAATTCAATGAATTTGGTCTCATTTTAAAGAAAAATATCACGCCCTTTCTAATGACGCCAAAAGTTCAACCCCTCACCACATTACTTTCCGAGATATTTGCCTAAAAATACCAGCCCTTTTATAGGGGAAATGATACGTGTATGCACTCCAGAGAGACATTATTTTAAAAATGAGGTATTTCTAACACTTATATGTCGGAGAAAAAACTAACAACAGTTTGTATGTTTTCTCAACTATATTTGAAAATTAATCACATTGTCACCGCAGTAGGTTATTGGGTATTACAAAAAACCTTCAGTTTTGAAGGAGTTTCAAACGCACCGCGCGAAAAAAATGAGTCAAATTAAAGACTTATTCAGATATTTTCATTTAAATACTTACAATTTCTGTCATATTAAACCATGTATTATTATTGTACCATTAATAACGCAATATTTAATTGATATGCCCCAAAGCTTGTGAAATTAAAACGTATAATTCTTATATGGTCTCTATTATTACTAGGGAACTATCTCGCTCGGAAAACCTTAAATTAAGTAAAGAAAAACAATTGAGTTGTCATGGAGGGCAAGTTTGTTTACACAACACTTGGAATTCTAACTTAAAACAGACACCAACAAGATTTGCTAGTGATATCAATTAAATCTCATTTTATATCAATCCGTCTGTGAGTTGAGTAAATTATTTAAATAATAAAACTCAATACTTCGCATAGATAAATACAAGGTGACCACTATAATTCTACTTAAAAAAGGAGTATACAAGATTTTTCAGGAGATCACGTATCTCGAGGAGATTGTACGTCAATGTGCGAGCAGTTATTGGCAATTATTTACTATTTTCTCCGTCATAAAACTGCCGCCCACAAATATCCACACATTGCTTGGCGATATTATAAAACAAAGGAAGAAATACTGAGTAAATATCGGCGTCAGAAAATTAAAAGAAATCATTATACTGCCGTTAACTTGGAAACTCTGTGTGATACGACAGCACATACGACTAACGCTGCATTGAAATTTCAGCGAATTAAATTTGTTTAATTAGCATAAGAGTGAGCAATGGATTCACTGATACATGCATAGGAAAAGGTAAATATTATAATAAGAAATACCTAAGTTCTAAGCGGTATTATCAAACATTAACCATATAGAAGATTATACGTTGTGATATCTCTCGTATGTTCTAGATACTTCATATCTCTTTTCATTACTACATTACCATTCCTCTCTCCTCTTCCTTTCCCTCCCCGCAGTCTCCCTTTCAAAACGACCTTCAGTAATCCATCCCTCACACTATCACTAACTTCATCCATCTTCTTTGGCTCATTACGAATTAATAAGTACTTGGCAACGTTCATGTTTACGTTTATCTTTCTAAATTTTACTGTTCCTCAGACAAAAGGTTGATAAAATAAGCAAATCAAAGAGGATTAGGGAAATTTCCGCAAAATAAGAGTTCCACGACGGCCCAACAATCAGCGCGCAGCTATTTACGAAATCGAATAACTAATGCGCAACCTTCGACGATTTACAAGTAAATGGGAACCAACTCCTAGGATACGAGTAACTCCTTGGTAACGTTTATGTGTACGTTTATTTTTTTCAACTTTACTGATGCTGTGACTAAAGTGCGTTCGCATAAACAAATCGCATAGGATTAGGTCAATTTCCGCAAGATACGAGTTCGATCACGGCCCACCAATCAGCGCGCAGCAATTTACGAAGTCGAATAACTTAATCATTGCGACAAATACGCAACCTGACAATTAAAAAGTAAATGGGAACCAACTCCGAGGATACGAGTCTCAAGTAGCAAGTAAAATATCGGAACCAGACACGGGTGAACCAAGGTGAGTAGAATAGGTAGAGAACGTATTCTAGTTACCTCTCGAGTGAACCATCTCTCTCAAACCCAGAAGTTAATCGAGCGTTAAGTACCGACTGTCGGCCTCGAAATGATTTACCGCTGGACTAGTTTACACTGCACGAAATTTAGCACACGAATCTAGATGCGAATATGTTCTTCGTTCCACTAATAGTTTCGGAGGTATTTCTACTATTTATATAAAGTTTTTGTTTATTAGCACATCATTTTAAAAAGTACATCAATCGAAGAATAGCCCAAGCTAAGAAGGCATTCATGGGAAAGAGACAACTGCTATGCTCAAAGAAGATAGGACTACAAACTAGGAAACAGTACGTGAAAACATTCGTGTGGAGCGTAGCACTCCATGAATCGGAGGCATGGACCATTGAAGAAGTTGACCAGAAAAGACTTGAAGCCATCGAAACCTGGTGTTGGAGGAGGATGCTGAAGATAAAATGAGCGGATAAAATAGGAAATGAAGTGCACAAAAGAGTAGAAGACGAAAAGAACCATATGGAGCACCATACAGAAAAGAAGAACAAGATACACGCATAGAGGACACACACTGAAACTAAAAGTTTTTGTGAAGAACATAATTGAAGGCCAAATAGAAGGAAAAGTGCCCAGAGGAAGACCCAGGAATGAGTTCATGGACCAAATAATAGGAAAGTAGATAGGAAGAGATACCAGGAGGTAAGGGAACTAGCATTATATAGGGAAGGATTGAGGGCTGTAGTCGACCAATCTTAGGAGTGAAAAACCAATGAAGAATTTTAAAACAGAAGTGCAGCGACGAAGTTTAGCCTTGGAGAACTGAGTTCTTCGCATGATATTCGAAAACCACTCTAATGGGCTCGATAGCAAAAATAACTAACAGTGGCTGCTTGGCTTCCAGATACTTCAAACTCCAGGAAGATGTCAAATGCACAAAAAATAAAGATGGTTAGTTAGCTATATCATGATCAGCAGTCACCATCCATCTTCATCTTTTCTAGCACTCTACTACTTTCCTTTCTGAGCTAACCACTTAGCTCCCTCATAATTCGTCAATTCAACGGTACTTGTCCGATGAACCCACACTCCATCCAAGTATGGTTTTAATACATAAATTCAGTCCAACTCCGAACGCTCAAAAAGGCTCCGAAACTAAGAGATGCTTTGAGATGTTGAACTCCAGACCTAGAGAACACTTATGAGAGAAACGTAAGTTGCATAGAATTCCAGCGTCGATGAAATTAATCTTTATTATAATATGAAATGCTCGTGAACAGCGAGTTAAATATGAATCGGAAAGGTCTTTCTTACTCTCATTCCCCATTGCGACTCTCAGTAAAGAAGTCCAATGACATACTCAAGGAAAGACTATCTTTGTATAAACTAGTTGAAGTGCAACAAATTCTACATCCGCTATTAATTTTAGAGAGGTAATGCCCCAATATAGGAAGACAAGAGGTTACATACGCCCTTCCTGCGATAATAATTAAAATATCGACCAAGAAATAATGTTACTATTACCACATCTCATCCAAAAAATGTACAGAATAAACAAATGTAAACTAAAGCAGACGAATTAACGTTAAATAATTCGAAATAAATCACATAAAGATTTCCAAGGAAAGGTTCATGATTCAGGTTACGCGTTTGATTTCCAATAAAATCTTTTAAAAAATGTTTAAGTTAATAACTGAAATATTCAAAGATGCTCGATTTATAAAAAGTTTAACATTAAGTCGCACAGGGTACCACTTTAGGGCCCCAAATGGTTACCAGCGCTTCCTCTTCGGCTCAATCGAATGTGTCGTTCAAACGGCCAGTCTCGGAGAAGGCTCGCGAGTGTGCTCATTATTTCATCCCTTCTTCTAATTAGAGTCTCTCATTAGCTCCAGTTTCCACCTGCCCGCCGAAGGACTACTTCATTAGTCAACTCGAAACGTTAGTTCCCCGTTCAGCTATCTTCCGAGGCAACACATTCCCAACACTTCTAATCTTCGCATCTGTAAGCCATTTACATACGTATACCTCGGCATATTGTCAACTGGGCATACAGATAATGATTCACAGCATGCGTCCGATATCCATTGAAAAATACAGGTACACCAGAGAGATCTCATTATCCTGATGACGATGGCTGAATCTGCCGACGAATCTTTGGTAGTATTCAACACCATCACCCGATGTGAGACCAGAGAAATATTTATCCATATGATTCGCCGGGAAAACCTTATTTCTATACTCTGTATAAACGATTTTTAAATTAAAGTGTCCAAATAAAAAAATAAGCCATATCCACGGGACATTTGCAGTGTTTACTTCCTTCTCTAAGCTAACCAAGGCAGCGCTACTGTGTAAACCTATTTATATATTTTTGCTTTTCTCACCGCAACCGATCACTTATCCAAACAAAGAAAAAAAATGAAAACAAAGAGCGGAAATCATAATGGTATGAAACAATTCGAAACAATAAAGGGGCTATATCTAATAGCATATCTTGGAGAAACATTACCAAAGAAATACCTCAGTGAATCCTCCACAGTAAAAGACTCGCTAGTCTAACTTTCCCAGTGTATTAGATGAATGCGGCGTAGATAAGGCCAAATCCACAGCCAAAAAACGCTTTCATGAAGACAAAAGCGACCGTCGAATAGCTGTAAAATGACGGAGCAGCAGACATTACGATGTAGACATGCTTGATCCGGCCTCCGGGATTTTAATTACACATACCGCCCGGATTAACAAACAATATATCACTCCTCAACTACAAAACGAAAGCACGACTAGGAGAATACTAATTGAGTTTTACACCACATACCTACACTACCGCTGACGATGGAGATCCTCGAACCAGGTTTCTCCAGGAATGGAGATGACAAGGTCCGCCGATGAACTCGTTTTGAGGACAATAGCTAAATTAACTACTAAAAGGGAACATCCCTCTGTGGTCATCTCTTGTATGAGTAAAGTAAAAGAGTAAATAGCATACTGTCCATCAGGGATCCAAGCAAGTTCTGCGAGAAACCTAGGTGAAAATTAATATCGAAGTAAAACGACAAGAATATGCCTAATTTCAAGCAGGACGATTCGCATTTCGCAATGAAATATACATACACACATACCAATCACGCCGTACCCTTCCGGGGTAGGCACAGTCACAAAGTTTCACTCATAAGTACATATTTGTACGCCTGACTCTGCTTCAATAATTTCCTCCATACTCACCTTTTCTTGTAAACCTCTTTCGCCTCATTTACCCCAATATACTGCTACATACATGCCCTCCTGTTTTTAAGACTCCTAATATTCCTCCTCCCAAGAATTTCCTCAACCACATTCAACCGCAACTTTCTCGGCCTACCTCTACCTCTCGCACCATTCATTTAACTCTAATATATGTTTCGTTATTAGACTCTCATCCATTCTCTCAACATGGCCAAACGAATCGTAGGCAAAAACTCCAATAGGAAACCGCGGCCATATTTGATTGGAAGAAGCTGACCAAAGAAGGAACGTAGTGAATTGGAGGTTTAGAAAAATATTTAATTTCGTTTGAAAGAAAGACGGTTTGAGGGAGACTGAAAACTTAAACATGACAGTGGGAAAATTAATCTTGTTCTCCAATCCATTTTCTACGAAGCGCGGAACAATACAGGGTAATTGAAATGGGAGTAAAGGTTTCCTAATGAGTTGGGACCTTCTACTAATTGCGACTGCCAAGGCAGAATAAATGAGGAGGGAGGTGGTGGATATTAACGGTGTTTTCAATTAGACCTTTCAATTATTCCCACTGCCACATTTCCCTCGCAAGAATAAATGCCGTAGGAGAAAACGAGAGAGTATTCAGAGTAGTTCATGCTAAAAATAATACAATTAACGCACACGAAACGAAATGAGAAAGCCAAACACATTATCTTACGTTTGCGTCGAATATGGAAAGGATGATTACGCCATACTTCCACACTGAAACGTACTTGAAAAGTTAGTTGGTGTGTGAATAATACGTATCCACAAATAATTTTTTGAACGACTCTTACAAAAAAATGTGGTCAAAAATCTGACCACAAAAGAGAGAAGTTCTTCATTCTGGCATTCAAAGAACAACACTAAATAGAGGACAGAAAAACAGCATTATTTCATTATGAGGGTTAAAAAAGAAATTAAACAATGATCGATAACAGCAATTGATCCATGAAACAGTATCTCTAATAGGAGTATATTCTCAGCACATATAAATAATACCCCGCGTGCCGTCGCATGGGCGTGTGGCAGGAGGTGTTAGGTCACCAGCCGCGAAAAGGTGTAAGTTTTTTGGAGATGAAATGGTGACATGTATTATAGGAGTGTATTTAGTGGAGCTAAATTTTTATTGTGGTCGCTGATTGTTCGCGGAAAGAACGAGTTTTTGTACCCATCTGTTTGACAATGTATTTCTCTTATTTTATCGCATCTGTCAGACCTAGATATGTAGTGAGGAGTCATGATAATGTTCTCTATGTCACTCTGAAAAATATCAGTTCTGAATCAATCAAGCAACCTAAGGCTAGCGTTTAGCCTCCGAGACTATAGGGGCTCCCACTTTAATCCCTCTAAAAATTGTGAGACGCTATATTTACGCTCGTAGCAGTTTTTAACGGAGCGCGCTGCTTTCCTTTGTATTTTATTAATTTTTTGGTTAAATCTATTTTACCACGGTCCCAAATGCTCGCGGCGTATTCGAGGTGTGGCCCAACCAGAGCGAAGTAGCATCTCTACATCTATACCAATAAATCTATAATTAACTGTTGTAAAATGTATGTAAAAAGTTCCACACTATTTATATACATATTATAATATATAGTAAGGGTAAATATTTTAATGTTTTGTTTGAATTGTCTTGTTTGCAAGTGTAAATATCTAATTGGCACATCCATACAAGCCTTGGGCTTAGGAGGACCAGGAGTTTTATATTATAAATATTAAATTAATAAATAAATAAAGAACGAGACGTATTTTCCACCGAATTTTTTGAAGCATCAAACGTATAGGTGCCCGATGACAGCCATGAATTGAGACAAGTGGCACCTCCAACTAATTCTGTAAATAGTTCCTTATCATCATTTAAAAATTAAACACCGGAAACCACTGAGTTTATTTGATTGTTTTTGCACGTGTACTTTCATACAAATTGTCACGACAGTTTTATAGATAATTTTATCGTACAGGACTTTTCAAATTATATAAAACTCTACTAACCATTATCTTGTGTTTACAGCAAGTGGATTACACTCCCTGAAACTTCCTCCCCCGTAATTCATAACGCGGGCACATTCCAAACATCTGCTGCAGAAACCATTACCGTCCCGAGTACATGTTTTCAAGCTCACGACTCTCGGATAAACACATGACATTAATTTTACAACGAGGAGCGTTGCATAACATCCATGGAGCAGCTGCAGACGCTGAGAAGTTTTCCTACGAGTAAGAGCCCTCGCCGGAAAGGGCACAGATTTTCGAGGAGACAAAAATATCCTCGTTTACGTTGGCATTTTGCAATGCCTGGTTACACGGCGCTCGAGGCTCGCGCTTCGAGAGAGTCAGCCGAGCAAATCTTAAGGCTCGTTCACAGAAGCTCAACACGGCACAGCTTAGCATAATCTCAGTTGAAACGTGTACAAATCAGAGTTCCAACCACTCGATTCCCAGTCCGCTCCGATTTGTAGGGAGGTGAATAAATCGGAATGAGCCTCCAAAGTGCAAGTACGAACTTTAAATTCCAATTGTTCCATTTCACAAAACAGGTGTGGCGCCCCATGAAAATCTTGTGACAATTTCCCAAAAAACTATCTAAGCGCGAAGCACTGGACATTTTGTACCACTGCAGATTCCTTTGATCAGGAGCACGGAGATATCGACTACTGCAGTAGAAATTTTCACTACTTGACACTCTTGCTT
Source organism: Ceriagrion tenellum (assembly GCA_963169105.1). NCBI lineage: Eukaryota > Metazoa > Arthropoda > Insecta > Odonata > Coenagrionidae > Ceriagrion > Ceriagrion tenellum. Next base: position 110,785,411 of record OY720642.1, on the reverse strand, counting down.
TTCACCAAAAATATCGGAGCGTGCAGTTGAATTCAATTCGAGGCAGTATCCAATAGAATTAAGCCAGATCAAAGCGCTACGAACTATAGAACAGTGTTCTTAAGAGCTTTACGTCCCGGTCTCGTAACGCTAGTAACGGTGGCAAAAATTTGAGAACGAAACATATGTCCTCTAAAAGAAATGAAATGAGATTACTTGTGGTAATCGTCGGGTGAGGAAACAATTGAACACCTCAAAAAATATGACAGAAGTGCTATGAGTACCTAAATCTAGGAGAGGAACTTCATCTTTGCGGAAAATACTTCAAACGCTGAAAATTGAGGTAATGCGGGAATACCACAGATCCCGGACTACACACGATTCAACAACTTAACATAACGAACGGACTACTGATTTTCACTAAAATAAGGATAAGAAGCACAAGTACGGAAATTGCAATGTGAGGAAATTTAAAACGTACGAAATGAGAGGGAGAGCTAATGAGAAAAGTGGCAAAAAATAATATTTTGAAATATACTAATGCGGATTCTAAGTATGTTGTTTATATTGTATATAGTTTGAGAAAATTGTAAGTAATTTAAAAAGTTGGAATTTCCTATCAAGTACTTAAAAATCGAGCATTGGGCGAAAAAATAAAACATTTTTCCGCAAAAAGTCAGTTTTTACTATGCATTATTCACGTCTGCGTTTAAAGCACCAACTCAAGCTAACAACCTACAGTCGCTCTCAATGAATTCCTTGCCGTTAATAGCACCTCTAACACAAGATACAATGAATGAAGACTGTTAAATACCCACGCAACTTGCCGGGTTAATTTAAACCAGAATATAAGATTGCCCACACATTTATAGAGCCATGACTAGCAAGGGTACGAAGTATGAAAAATATTTACCTAAAAAGAAGGGAGAGAAATAAGCAAAGCCGCTTACGAAAATAACGCCTGGCTGTTCTTTAATCTCTTTCTCGTCCAATTATTAATGATAAAATTTCTTTAGTAATAATACTCTCGGTTCAATGCCACTAATACTCCTCCGTTTACTTCCCGCAGGGTGGGGAGGATGGGAATTTCACGAAATAATTTGCAGTTCGTTAATATTTTACCACAATGGGTTTCAAATGCAGTTACGCCGCGGAGAATTGAAAATCCATACACAAAAAAGCACCACGTAGGAACATTCCCATCCGATGAACACACAAAAGAAGTTTCGAGGCTGTCGTGGGAAAACGCTCGTGGAAATCATAAAAACTCGAGAAACATTTTTTAAGAGAGCCCGGAAATCCAAAGTTCTCCCTCAAATATAGGCACGGCATATTTTTGGACCATAATGCTTTTAATAAAACGCGGACTCTTATCACGTTTCATCAGAAAAAAGGAGACTTATCAAGCAAAATTCGTCAAACAAACAGAACGACCCAATAGAACTTTACTTTCTGGGTCGCTGATTTCTTTACTAATGGCTAGTTGCAGGAACGACACATATAAGTATTCCATTAAGTTATGGGACCCATAAGCCATGGCAACTATTCAATGTGTGTTGCAGAAACAATCGATAAATATATTGGTTTCATAAATAACGGCATGAGCCAAGATGGCGGATGCACAATGAACCGCTTGGAGACTTAATTACTAAATATAAGGGTTGTTTTGAGACAAATGACTAGCCTTGTTTACGCATACTGACTAATTATTATGTGTATTAGCATATATTCATGGGCTAAACTTTCATTAATTTTATCCGGCGGTAGAAGATTAGATCAAATATTCGAAGCTATTAAAGATTGGTAAATAAGTTGTGTGACAATTAGATGTGTTCCTGCAACCCGAATATTTTTATGAGATCTATAATATATGGATCTCATAACTATTCATTCCATAACAAAATATTCTTGCAACCGGCCAATAATCGAGAGAAATCAACTATTCTTTACTCTAGGAGCAAAGATTGGAAAACGGAGGTGGTCGATGTAGAACATAAATTGAAAATTAATTTAACTCTCATCAAAGTAATCCACCCGTTCGTTGGGGTCCAGTATTAGTACTTTCGTGACCTGTCTCCCACAAGAAAATCTAATAAGGCAAGTGGTGGTCGCGTTACCGCGAGTGGTGTCCTTGCCCGTGGACAATGCCGGAAATCACATTAGCACTTGGGAGTCAAGGAACAGTTCATCACGTTTTATTTGATGATAAGTGTCTTCAATGAATTTCCAATAGACACAAAATAGTTTTCAAGATAATCACTCGTTTATAAAGCAAATCTCAAATCTAAGAAGTTCTGTAAATCTGTAAAAGGTACAATTAAGGGAAATAAATCCGTATTCAGTAAATGAATAACGATTTACGGTTAAGTAGAGTCGGACCTGGGTGAACGCCAGCTAAAAGCATTTGTACAGACTCTCGTATGTTAATGACTATGGGGACACCGAAGATGAACGACGAGAAACCGACGATTGTATTCCATGAATAAGCACCTTCCAAAAAATAATTTTGTAACTCTGAAATACACAATCGGTTCAGAGAGTATTGTCCGTTTTCGAGAGAAGGAAGCCGGACAATAACGCCCACAAATGCGAAACGCACGACATCAGTCAAGAAATGCCGGCATAAATTACACACACAAATGCGTTAATGGCAATGGGATTATACGGAAAAAAACTTTGTTGCGGTCTCGCTTGCTTTCCGAAATCTTCTCGCAACGAACGTCGAAACGTGGGAGTTCGGAGAAGAAAGGAAACAATCGCTTGGGAAGGGTTCACACCGTTGACCAATACCAGTGCGGAAAATAAATAGTCCATTCGGGACGAAAGGGTGGCAACCCAGCGATGCAATGAATTTCTTCAGACGACTTACGCTGCTTTAAAAATACATATAAGAAAAAACAGACTATTTAAAGACAAAGGTTCAATCGTTTAGGGTAGTTTGAGCGAGATAGATCCCGAGTCATAATGGTTCCTGAGTCATACGTTTTAATTTCACCAGCTGTAGGAAACATGAAAAAAGCATTGCAGTATAATTTGTGACAATACACTTTTATATGACTGAAATTCCAAGTGATTGAATTAAAATATCTACATAAGTATTTAATTTGACTCGTTTTTCATGCGGTAAGTTTACAACTCACAGCGGAAGGTTTGTTTATGATTCTTAAAAATTAAGGCGGTGACATTGTGATTCATTTTCAAAAAAAAGCAGACGAAACATACAAACTATGAACTTTTTAATTTTTTTACGAGATCTAGATGTTATAAATTCCTCATATTTTTAAATAAAGTCTCTCTGGATTATACATGTACAATTTCCATACACGTGCCATTTCCCATGTCAAAATGGAAGGTATTTTTGGACAAACATCTAGGAAATTGTTCGATAAGGGGCTAATATTTTGGTATCCTTGGAGGGGTGAGATGTTTTTCTTTAAAATGAGACCAAGTCCATTGATTTCAAGGTGAAATGATATTTCGCTCAAACTACCTTAAAAATTTTTTTTTGTTTTCAATTACTTTTAACGAAATTCTAACGACATGAATTACATCTGTGGTTTTTATAAGTCACTCAACCCAAATGCTTGTAAATAGTTTGTTTTCGGACCCGTAAGTAACACTACGCCTTCCTTATGAGCGCATGAGCAGATCTTCGCGCGGATCAATTCGTAAACGAGAGAAAAAAATCGGGGAAAACAAATTCATGTTGCAGATGGGCGCGGTAATAGACGGTCCATCTCTTGGATATAAACGCGTAATGAATTAATTATAGCCGGTAACAATTGATAACGGAACTGTCACGGGAAGTGGGTTTATGGATAACATTTCAGACCCCTAACACTAAGTTTACCAATCGAACTCAGATCGATCTGACTGGATCAGCTCGGTATGGTAAACGCAAGGGACAAGTGGGATCGATCTGAGAAGCGGGCTGACTCGGCTCGCTTTCTCAGTCAGTCTGAGATTTCACATCGACCTTAATCAGCGGGTCTGTGGCGCTCCTCGTCATTCTTTTAGTTGTCATTGGGAAACAAAATATAACCGTTATTATTCAAGGCATGAGTTGTAACTAGTTGTAACAATAATGCAAGAATGGCGAGAGATGTGACTTTGATAATATAGTGGCATATCACAATTCTGCCTCCAATTGGGCAATTTTGTTCACTTGGAATTGGACTGATAATTTCCAACTCTGCAATGGTTCACATACCGGGTCAATCGTGCTTCAATCGAGAGATTCGATAGTTCACTATCGATATTTTCAGTCCGTGCTAGTAAACCAAGCGATATGAGTCGGCTCGCTTGGAATTTTCAGATCGTTCCGAGTTCAGATCGACCCAAGATCAATTGGTAAACGTAGTGATGATCACGAATGCGGTTATCGACGTTCATTCGTTGTGTAGCATGAACTTTGCTTCCGATTAGTTTTGAAGAGCGCTGTTTCGTGCGTGGGGTCTGAAACGAATGGAAGCCAAATGAGCTGGTGTGTTGCGAATTGAGTAGCGCACTACAGCAAATGGAAAGCTCCCTTTGTCGATCAAAGGTAGAGCGCGGAAAGAGATTGAACGTCCACACGAGGTACGAAAGGTTGACACTCTGCCCAGCTCTCGCCCAGGCGGCGGTGACTAACACGAAGTTGATGAATAGTCGCGCGAGAAAGAGGTGGCAAAACGGGTTAAGGTCCGCACAACGCGCAGACGCAGCTCTTTTTGTCCCGATGCAAATGAATGCACCCACGCACGCGCACGTCGAAGCACGGCCTCGGGGAAACTGAATAATCGGAATCCGCAAGTGGAGCAATCAGAGCGTGAACGAGACGGGCGACTTGACTGAGCGCACTTAAAACTGCCCACAACAAACGAGGAGGAGGAGTAATCCAGAAGACTTGAACCATTTCGTCTTTTTTTAAGAGATTTCGGGTGGGCACGTCCAAATCTCCGACTTCAATGCACGACTGATGGCCAGTTGCAGGAACAACACACATGTATTCTATAAAGCTAAGGGACCAATAAGCCAAGGCAACCATTCAATAATGGCATGTTGCAAGAACATTTAGTTATGGAATCAATAGTTATGAGATCCAGAAATTTATAAAAGTCTATAACCTAATCTCTTTTATTAAGGATTATGGCCAATAAATTCAACCAGTTTTCGAATTATATTAAAATCTTCTTCAGGGGTTATATTGAGAAAGCAACATACCAACACACAATACTCAGTCATAGCAAAAAACAAACAAGCTTATATGCACACTAGTTTTTGTTATAATTCAGCATATTGAGTTGGTAAGTTCATTCATCAACATTTGCCCTGAAGAGGATTCAAAAAGAAATCGATACGAAGGCGAGTGATAGAATTTATCGACCAAAATCCTAAAAAATGAGAGAATATATTATGAAATCCAACGTAATCGGCAACATGATACTTATTTATATCGATAAACAGCTCCGCGAGCACCCGTATTTGGGTAAGGTAGAGGTAGATAATATTAAAGAACATAAACAACATTGTACCATTGAATAACTACGAACTTTATACTAATTAACGCGTATCAAAACTAGTTCAGTACATATACCTTACATAATTATACAAACATTTCTATAAGAGACGTTAGTACGACAAATAAGATTAGAGCAGAAATGCAACTCACTAGAAAAATTATCTGTTATTTAGATTCACTTGCTACAACCCCTCATTCTTCTCGGCTTGAAAGAAATAAAATGAGTTTGTAAAAGCCCGTTCGGGAGTACAATTCCACAACTTCTTCTCTACAACACAGTAAGTACGTGGGGTAACTGAAAATGTTCACGAATTCACCAAATAAAATATCGGCATCGAACTTACTAAAATGATTGTATCTATATTTCAGCTCAGGATCTGAGAGCGATAATTCCAAGCAAGCTGTTGAGTTACTAGTAGGCGTATGACAAAATCATAGTCACGTAACTCTTACTTCCGCTTCAGAAGTTCTATCACGGTATTCAACTCTACCTGAATCATGCTCCTTGTGGACATTGCAAACGCAATGAATTGGCATCAAAGCGCGAAATTGGCAGGGCTTCCAAGGTAATTGAACAACCTACTCCGTTCCCTCCAACGCATTCGAAGGGACCAAATCCGATGCACGTTTCACCTAGGAAAATAGCCGAAGGTCGCGAAGGTTCAACATCGTGTTATGATCGTCTGCCCTACTTCAGACTACCGACAGCAATGATGCGAAGCAAGTGCTAGCGGTCTGTAATGGAAAACAGCATTCGGCATGCTTGTTTTTACTGTTTTGTGTCACGCTCTTTTCACTGAAGACGACAAAAAATTACCCTCGAAGCCCATCTTCTATGAAACAATACGTGTCCGCAGAAGCAGAAACACTTTTACGGTCACAGCAATAAAATAAACAATTAGAATTTAGTACGAGATATGGCCCATTAATTTCAAGCTTATGAATTTAGTAGTGAAGAATACGCATGTCGTTGCCAAAATAAGAATCCGTAAAGGTTACGTGAATTCAAATAGAGAATATTGGTGATGAAGCACAGGAGATGGCATCACACTTTCTTCGTAATTTTCACTTGAGTCATAGCAATAGTCATTCTGACACCCAACCCCTTCCAAGTGACGCATATGTTTTCACTTACCAAGGCAATCACCGATCACATTGATATGGAAAGAAGAACGTGAGATTTTGGGCCAGGGGATGGGCAAAATAGATTACACGAAAATCACTTTCACTTCCAAAGTTCCTACTCAGTCTTTAGAAGCATGCCACTTAGTGGGCTTATTGGGCAAAAAAATCACGTCTCACGCGACAAAATATTGACAGTGCGAGCTGAGAAGCAAGAAACAGAGGTTATTCCACTCGTATTAGCATGGAATTCTGAAGATCCAATTACTGCTCCATTGAGAAAATCAGCTACCATTTTTTCTACGTGGGAATGTTGTGGGCGGTTTCCCTGAAAGGACAAGTCTAATTGGCAGAAACCGAAGCCAACAAAGAGAAATAAAGTTTCCGCAAGGGCATTCAAAACACTATTAATTTTAAAAAACTGTCACCAGTGAGGCGTAAATTTTTCAATTACACGCAGAGCATACAAAAGGATATATTCAGGACCATGATATTGCTGGAAACAGTAATACGCTTTAATCACTCGAGAAATGAAAAAGTATAGCACAAGCTAGGCTTGCAGCCCCAAATCGTTACCTGTACAACCATAAGTTTTAAGATTTTAGCCCTTTTATGATAGTGAAATCGGTATCTTTTCATATTGGCTAAGAAACTGAAAGTATCCGTAGTGAGATCCGCCCACACGAAAGTTACCATACACTACGCTTACCAATCGAACTCAGATCGATATGAACTCGGACCGATCTGAACATCCTAAGACAGCCGACTCGGATCGCCTGGTTTACCACCAATGCGAAATCGATTGAAATATCGATTTGCATTGGTTCACATCGATTTGAAACCTCGATCTGAATTCTCATATCGATCCCACTAGCCCGTTGCGTTTACCATACCGAGCTGAACCGGCGAAATCGATCTCAGTTCGATTGGTAAACGTAGTGATAGTCAATGAGTATTCTAAAATTAGACTCCACCAAATTTACCAGAAGGGATCACAGTTACCTGCAGGGACCAACTATTCAAACAAGAGGGTAACTAACTCTACGCCAGCCGAAGATGGGAACAGCGGGAAAATGCGGAATGAAGAATTGATTTTAAAAAACATCGCATTACACGTCCTAATTCCAATGAAGATTTAAACTGGCAATTGGAAAAAGAAGCCGAAAGGAATTGGCCGAAGCGATTTTGATCGGGGATTGAACTAGTCCGAAGGATTTTATCTCATTCTAATTTCCCCCAGGAAGCAGCTGGAGGAAACTGATAGGAGGAAGAGTAAGTGAATGGAGAAGGTAATCAGGGGCGATGGGATCCTGAGATATGGGGGAGAACGTTGGGCAAGAGGGAAAGGAGGATAAATAGGTGGGCTTTGAGGCGGTAGGGGCTAGTGTACAGATTTGCATGAAACTTTCTTCTTCCGTTTCGACCCTTGAGTTGGTTGGCAGCAGACCTCCGTTCATCTCTCTTCTCAGCTTTTCGTTTAAGTTCCAAGTATGTTCTGCAATTCATATCCTTCATAATTTGGCTCATGAAGTCTAGTCGGGGCCTTCCTCTGCAGTTTTTTCCCTCAATTTTTCCTTCAATTATCCTTTTCACTTGATTATCGTGCCGTAGTATATGTCCAACATGTTTGGCTCTCCTTTGCTTAATGATTCTTACTATGCTTCTTTCTTCTTGAGCTTTTTCAAAGATTTCTTCATTCGTTTTCCTTTCTGTCCAGCTTACTTTCAGCATTCTTCTGTAACACCATGCTTCAAAGGATAACAGTCTTTTCATTTCACTTACCCGTAATGTCCACGATTCGCATCCATATAGCGCAACACTCCAAACGCAGGTCTTCATTAATTTTTTCCTCATCTCTAAACTAATGCTTTTTGACGTTAGTAGAGTTTTCTTTTTATCGAATGCCAGCTTCGCTTGGTTGATTCTGCATTTTATATCTCTTGCACTTCTTCCATCCCACGTTATTTTACTTCCCAAGTAGTTAAATTCTTTCACTTGCTGAAGGGTAACATTTTCCAATTTTACATTGGCTGTTATGTTTTTGTTTTTATCGCAGATTAGAACCTTGGTCTAAAGTTTGTTAATTTTCCTGTAGTATTCATTTTTCATTACCCTGTTCATAACATTCAATATTTTTAGCAGACCTCCCTCACTTTCTGCTAGCACAGCTATATTATCCGCGAATCTAAGCATGTCCACTCTCTCCCCATTCACTTTTACTCCAACTTCTGTCTCTTCTAACTCTTCTCTTATTCTGTCTATAGCGTCTTGTACATACAAATTGAATAAATATGGTGATAAGGAACACCCTTGTCTAACACCCTTACTAATTCTTGCTTCCTTTACCTTTGAGCCACATCTAACAACTCCTTTTTCATTTTCGTAGAAACTTTACATATGTGAACAAAACTGGTAATGAATATAGATAAATGGAAAAAATTGCATATTACCGATTTGGATACCAGCCAATTTAACGATATTTTCACGCGAAGTTTTATTAAACTCGACATACATTCGGTTACGTACATACGGGTTATATCCTAAACGCAAAATAATAAGTAAAACATCATCATAATTGTTACTAAAAGACATCACGGCATCATACCGAGTAAAAAACGTGTAATACAAATGAGTTTTAGCATAATGTCGAGTTCCGCGCTATAAACACAAGTCTAAACGACGCTCTGATTAGGGTGAAAAATTCAATGCATTATTTGTGCACCACTAACAGTGCCACGTGTACAGGGATTTCCCCCTCGTATTAACAAATGTACTGGGGTGAAATGTGGTCCATGAATTTTTTTGCTCGAAAAGTTATTCAAATGTAAAATAAACGACTCAAGAATACCACTTCAGCCATCTTGAGAATAAGACGAAGTAGGGTAGGACGTACGCTTACCAGAGGAAAGAAATTTTAGAAATAGCACGGTTCCAGAGGTTGTAGAAGATTAGCATGGGTCATCTCATTTCTTTCTAAAGCAACTTTAATAGCTAAATCGCCTCTTAGGAAATCTAATTACAAAATAACATCTAAAAATAAAAAGATACGGTAAGATCCCGATTGGCTACCGACGATCGAAAGTATGTGCGGATTTGAACCAGCGACTCTAATGTGACCAGTTGCCGGCTCTGCATGAAAAATGCTATCACAACCATTAAAAGACATTGGCTAGAGTAATAGGATTAATCTCTTATTATAATATCCCGGATATCACGGTCGGACGCACACCAACAATTTAATTGGGCAACAGAATGCGATGTAAGCAAAACTTCTTCATTTTAAGCATAACTTCAGTATTCCTGGATTTTAATTTTTTTGCGAGATCATTCATGCCGATTACAAGAATGTAGACACCACATAGTGGCAGCAGGTAATGGTGACTCAATTATTGACTTGGAAAAATTGAACCATGTGTGCTTTGCGTATTAAAAGAATGAATAGAGTTTACGGTAACAAAAAAAGGTTCCGAATTGACGATCTGATAAAGCTAGAAGACCGTGAGCAATGAAGAATAAATGCGAACGTTTAAATGTAGCGATGCTGATAGTTACGTTTCAATGAAATGGAATTATTTTCGTAAAACTAAGCCACCGCATGTAAACAGCATAAATTAAATACCGGTGAAACACGAACACGGGGATTACTAGTTATCAGATTAGAGTGTCAGTTTAAATTGCTGGGAGAGATGGGGAATGCCATTGGAAGTCTCCATTCAACAACAGTACCAAGAAGTTTAGAAATTTTCTAATATCCATCAAATAATTCTATTTTCATACATATACCCGTGAATGGTACCTCACTGACACAATTAGCAACATAAGTCATTCCCTTACAGGACACACACGCCCGATATTCCGCCTTATCTATCCAGAAAGGGACATGTATGACTACACGACGAATTAATGTTGCGTGTGTCGCCTAAATCTTACTAAGACAGCATTGATCGGACTCTCGTCAGCCATATGACAGCCATGTAAGTACGAACGAATTGCCAAAACAATCCAACTACCATGCTTCAAAGATGCCTATAAGTCTGAGGCTCTATTTATTACCAAGTTTGACAGAAGGTAAATCAGACAAATAATTACCAAGTCCGAGAGTAAAAGAGACCGCTCATCGGTTATTCGAAGGCGGGAAATTTAAATGGCTGAATAAGAAAGACAAGTGAGGTGTTATGCACAAGGAAGCTGAAATACACTCGAGGCGCATTCTTTGATATTTTTCTGTGGCTGAGAGGCTATCATAATTTTTCATCAACTTTCGTCGCATCGAAGGGGTCTTCCCTCCTTCGAATATAATTTCAAACATTAAATTATATGCCATTACTACCATTCAATCGACGTTTCTGCGCAAATTCCGAAAGAAAATTTCCTCCCTAAACCAGCATCCATTGTTCACGCCAAAAACATAAAGAAACATCGCGAACGGCAACTGTTCCTGATTATTTCCCACCCAACGAAGTCTGGTGATGTATTGTGCCAAGATAAAAAAATGTTAAAAATTATTAACCACCAAAAACAAATTACGACTAATAACTCAGTCGTGATCTAAGTTACCATGAAACCAACGCTTCAATGTTTGGACCAAATTAGGCGCGACCTTCCTATCACATGAACTCCTACAACCGCAGCGCGCCTTTTCCATGAAGCACCCTCTCAAGTTTACTTCAACCTAAGCTATGAATTCAACGGGAGGTTCAAGCTCGGAGAATCAGCAGAGACTGACTGGGATCGCTTATCAACCAGACCAGCGTGTGCTGGGCCTGAAGGATATTTCCTGCCACTGAAAACGGAAATCGGTCGGTCACGTCACTGGCGGAGGATGAAGAGACAAACGGCGACGAGATGGATCTTACTAACAACTCCACCAACCACTCGTTAACGTAGTTTCCCAAGCCGTTATATGTACCATATTCAAAATTTTATTTTCTTATTTCGGCAATTGTAAGTAGCATGAAGTAAATATGGCAAATTTCAATGGTGCAAAATTATATCCTTACATAAATGAAATCCTCGGTAAATAAATATTATACCTATCAATGTCTTTAATTTGACTACTTCTTTTTAGAGAAAGTGTTTTTGTTATTCTGTAAAAGCTATTGCGGTAAGTAATTGTTTTATTATATGTAATAGACGAGAAAACAAAAATTTAAGCCAAAAACTTAACCCAAAAGAGTTGTCCCACCACCCCGACGGCATGATCCAAGAGATTTCTCGATGTAGACGAGAGAAACGAACGCCGCTCGATCAAATCTCCGAACTGCAAAGCGTTCGTTATGGGTGTTTTTTCACATTTGCCACGCCTTTAAATTTCTATATCACCAATTAGTAGCACGCTCACATGTACCATTAATTAGTCCTATAAGGCCCGAAAAAATGGGAAACCTATCCAGAAAATACCTTAGTTTAGGCACAATAGTTATCGCGAATTTTGGCGGAGAGATATTGTTCTGGTGCGAAGTGGATGAAAAAAAACGAGATATATCCATATGTTTACTCCTGTTTCATTCGAGAAAATTTACTGCATATAGTGTGTCTCTTAAAATATTTGAAAATCATATGCATCTATACGCAACAAGACTAATTAAAGTTAATAGCAAAGCAATTTTTTTACTAAAATAGCTAAGGTTTAACTACACTTGAAAAGCACCTATGTGTTGCCAACAAAATTGAAATTGAATTAAACTCAATGAAGTTAAACGCACATTACACCACTATTAGAGTTACTATCCACATTTTATGGCGACCTTCTGTGAATGAAATTGGCTGCAGCCACCTACGGACGAAAGAGTGATACCTAGCCATAAAGAGGTACAGAATAGACGGGGATAGGAGAGACCGAAGGAAGGAAAAATATCTGGCGGTGGTAAGCGATGCCTATGCTTTTCTTGAGCCGACAAAGCGCATTGGAAACAATTAAAGCCAAGAACGCAGTAAGAACGGTAAAATTAACCGCTAAATACCTCACCACGCCTGAGTCAACAGTCCTCAGACCATATGTTCGCATTCGACTCTCAAACACTATTAGCCTATTTAGGTCTCCATACTTCCTAATAGCTTTTGCTCGGCTTTTATCAGGACACGTCGTTGACGCTCAATGCCACTATGGGCAGAGAAACAGGACCGATTCCGAGAAGAGAAATTACAATAAGAATTTAGGAATTGTTAGTTTCAAAACATTTCGATCTCAACATGGTCTATTCTGGGGAGGAATTCTCCTTAAGTCCATTCCATCACCTCGCAAGTTAATCCTTTTTTAAATCTTCATGCCTCTACAGCATTTCCCACAGTACTGTTTTAGTAAATGAAATATTCTGATACACTGAGGAGTTGCAGCTAAAACACTTTGCAATATTAAGCGAGAAAATTTATCACGATTCATTCAGATCTGTGTTCATGTTTCACTATACCCCATGTAATACACAAATAACAGTAAAAAGTACGTACCACTAGATTTATTTGGATACAACAAACTTTAGTTCAATTTTTATGCCCCTAGCTATATCCCAGTCTAACTTTTTCATTCCCAATCCACTTCTTTACAACATTTTAAACATTTTTCCCTCCTTCAGTCGATAAGGGATGCAATGGCAGTAATAATAAAATGGAAAATAGGGAATGAGATAAAAGTTGGGGGCGCCACCCCTTTCATTTTGCCAGGAGCGCGCAACACCCTTCTAGTGAGTGCAAAACTGAATGGCACACAAGGCAAAAAAAACAGAAGAGTTAACGTGTAGGGGAGTATTCGTACAGAAAGGCAAAATCATAAAGGTCATGAAACAAAATTAAGCTTACTATGGGGTTACCAGGTCATGCAGGTCCACTGAGCAGAAGGTCCAACATACATTCCCATGTTATAACACTACTGATAAGCAAAACGGGGAAGTTTGGAATTTTCATTTTTCTCAACAGGAGCAGCTTTATTTGTTTGAGAGCCTGTCATGGTAATGCTGTATTTCATGTCACTTACTCTGATTAATGCTAGTTTGTATCATAGAATATTTGGGTAATACTTTATACGAATCCTTATAAAATGATAGGTACATGGAGTTTTTACGTTCTCCAAATAGTGAAACACATCAGTGTATAGCATGGAATAGCCCAGTTGTGGTAAATAATCAAAGAGAAGTTTCATGATAGTACTAAGAAACTGATACAAAAACTTACATAAATGAAACTAAGATCACAATTAAAATTTAACAAATTTCAATTAATATGTATTCTTCATTCATGATATAATTCCATCCTGTTTTAAATTTGAGTTGATTGTCCCAAGTAGTAATGATAAATGTGCATCGCTAATCTAAAACTAGCAAAAATAAACATACTCACAAAAACTATTTTATAATTTTCGAGGCGATTAGAGGTCAGTGAATACCATGAAACATGTCTATTTTTAGAGTGAGGTTAAATGGTGATGAACATGAAAGGAGGGTGAGAGATGGGTGGAGAAAGAGAGGAAAGATGGTGAAGGTAGGTCACAGGGAGGGAAACGAGGGTGGTAGTGGAAACCAAGGGAGGATGAAGAAATGAGTGCAGGGCATGCTGGGAAGCAATGAATTGATGAAGAAGGCGAAGAAAAGAATGTGAGTTGGGAGGGCAAGGGGTTGGAAAAGAGATGTATTCTGAACAGTGTGAGAGGGGGTAGGGTATGCAAAGAGTTTAGTGTTATGTTAATTTTTGGGAAACATGATTATTTACATGTTCGTCAATTATGGCTGTTGTTTTTATGGAGACCAAGGTAAGAACTAGACGATAAGAAGAAACTACTGGTATAACGTCTATGAGTGCACCTGCTACACATTTTTAATTCCAATATGTCTACACATCATTTTTTATCTAAATGCATATCATGATATGCAGGATTATAATATCCCCAGATGTCCATCCACTGCAAAACAGTTCCTAAAAGTAGAACAGCATATGATGTAGAGTATGTTAGGAGAATATTCATCCCCTAACATACACCTTAGAAGCAGACTGATGGGTACTTTAGATTAACAACCATTTGATGAGGTTTCAAACACAGAAAATATGCTGAGTAATAAATGGGACTGAGAAATAAATTATTTAGGAAAACAGGAGATAAAGGCAGAGTAGAGGCTCCTAGTACGAATGACAATTCAGTCAAAATTTGTGCCATTTCGACAGATAGGATGGGTATAACAAGAAAAATTCAAACGAACTGATCAGCTTAAATACCAGGTCTCAATCCAAAGAGTTAATTTAAACATATGATTAAGTGTGCATCACATTATCCATTGCTTTATGTCTTTCTCTGTTGAAAACCTTATATATTTCACCATTATATACGCACAGGTACATATATTTGCCCACTATGCATTATAATTTACTTGTAAAGTATTCCCTTAATAACTGCTAAATTGAATAGAATGTGCACTTATATGTTAAAAGAATATAGTGTGACATTCTAAACAAGCAAATATAAGTGTTACTCATTACAAATAGATGAATATGAGCTGGTATGCATGTTATGTATCATATGATGTTAAATCAAACCCACAGGACAAATAAACACGAATACTAAATAACAATGAAACCAGGAGACTCACCCTTGGTCTATCCCTCGGCCTGATGATCAGGCCATCATTCTCGATGTAATCCGGCACCTCGCTCCTTGCCACGAAGTTGAAAATAACCGAATTTTGCTGTTCATTCCACCGACTCCGAGAATCCCATAATCCTGTCTTGGCGGGCGCTTTTTCGGCCGTATCCTCCGGTTTCTTCAGCTGACCCAACTTGGCCGGCTCTACTTTAGACACACTTGGCACTTCTTTCACCACTGTCACTAACTTGGTGGCCCCCGCTGGAGGCGAAACCAACTTGGGGGGGCTCGCATTCACCTTACGAATCGGCGGCACCTCTGTCGACTTCACCCTGTTAATGTGATTCTTTTCCTTCTCCGTCTCAGTCAGCGTCGACTTGACCACGTCGGGCGCGGGGGAGCTGACCCCGGGGGACGCCCCCGTGGAGGTCTGCAGGGGCGCTATGCTCCTAGGGGGCGTTGCCCGTCGGACAGTCGTACCCGGGGGCGTCGGGGGCTTGGTCATCGGTCTTATGATCCCAACCTGTCGGGGCGTTCCTTCGGCACCGCCCTGAACCTGCGAAGGAGAGCCTCCGGGAAGATGGGCTTTCGGTTTCTGCGCTCCGTCAAACTTGAACTCGATGGAGAGACCGTCTTTCCGGATGTTCTCCAGTGCCGAGCGGGAGACGGTCCTGCTCGCGGGCTGTACTGCGTTGCTCTTCTCGTGAACCACTTGCCCGTTGGGCACTGGGGAGACTACATCTTGTTGAGCGGGACTCGGAGGCTTCGCTTCAGAGGTGGGCGAAGACCTCGGCAGGGGTTTGGCGGTGGTGGGGGAGGGCTTGAAGGGTTTGGTGGGGGAGGACTTCTTCGCGGCCACCGCCGCCTGGGTCGGCGAGGTCATGCCGACCGCCCTCGTCGTCTGGGGCAACGTGGGGGACGAAGCGGAGGTGGGCTTCGGGGATGCGATGGGCAGCACCGTGGGGCGCACATCCTGCAGGGGTCTGACTGCCTTCTTCGGACTCTCGTGTTCCACCTTCTGGGGTGGCACTCTCACACCGGGGCTCGGTTTCGGACCAGACATTTGAAGGATCACGGGTTTCGGGGAAAGCTGGGGTTTGGGACCGTGTGGGGGAGAATGTGGGGGGATGGCTACGGCGGGGGTTGCCCTGACTACGACACTGGGAGAGGCGGCGACACCATTTGCAGGGGCCCGTACATTCGGTGCGGGCTTCTTGTTGCCTCCACCGGGCGAGGTCGGCGGAGATGAATACTCGAAAATCTTGAGGGTCTGCCGCACCACGTCCGGCGGCGGAAGCTCTCCTTCCGCCAAGCCGCTGGATTTCCTCGATCTCCTACCCTCGCCACCGCCACCACCACCATCCGAAGCCACCGCTTCCTCCTTTCCGCCCGTCACTCCTCCCCCCTCTATGATAATCACATCCTCTTTCGCCAGAGTCGGCGACAACAGCCCAGAGACGGGCGACTTGAGCTCACACCGGAGGAGGGTCTCGACGGAGCGGGCCCTCTTGAGCGCCTCCGGCTGCAGGTTCAGCGGCGGACGATGCGTGACAGTCCTCTTCGTGTACCTTCCGACTTTCTGCGCGACGGCGGGTTTGATCTCGGCCCCGCGCGGGTCCCTTCCCGACGACTGCTGGGCGGGTCCATCCAAGATGTCCTCCATGCTGGCGGCCCGCCGCAGGGACGCCAGGGAGGGCCTCACCCCCCTCGTCTGTGACTCCCTCAGGGTCATGCTCAAGTACTTGCATCTCAAGCGATTGACTATGCCGGGTCCGTAGCGGAGTTCCTCGTCTTCGTCCTCGTCGGTCGGCGAGCCCTTGGAGGATTTCCTTCGGGCGCCGGCCCGGCCGACCCCGGCCCTTCTCCCAGTCGAGTCGCCCGAAGGCGGAAGTCTGCTGTTGCGTCCACCTCCTTTGACGGGGAGGCCGTCAGCGATGGCCGCGGCCGTTGGCCCGTCCTTCCCGCCGTTCATCCTCGAGATGGTCACCGCGTCGTCGCACTCCAAACCTTCCAACTTCATGGCGCTACACTTAACTCCGCCTCCTCCTACACCGCCACCTCCCGCGCGGGAATCGGTCACTCGTTTGTCCCCGGAGATCGCGGAGAAAGCGGCAGCGGCCGTTTTGACAGCTCCGCTGTGCCCAGCGACGAGCAAACTCGCCGCCGCCGAGTTTAACGCGCCCCCGCTACCAGGTGTTGGAATACCTCCGTGGGTCCTGGCAAGAAGTGCCCTCCTCCTCAAGATAAGCTCCCGCTTCCATGGCGGGATGGCTGAGTCTAAGCTGTCCTCGGCCTGGGTCCTACTCGACATTCTACCACTCCTCCTCCTCCCTTCCCCCTCCCTCCTCCTCTTTCTCTCTCTCACTCACTCTCCTCCCTCTCTCTCACACTCACTCACTCCAGCCCCGCGCCACTTAAGAGTACTGTTATCAGGGAGGGCACCACCACTGAGACTTCCTCAGGCACAATGCGATTCGTATTGGTTGGAGGAGGGGGCTTCGAACGGCCGGGAGAAACGAGTGAGAGTTGCAGGGGAGAGGTCGAATCGTGTAGGGTTCCTAAAGGTGCATTGTGAGAATACGGAAATCCCGAAAACGAGGTAGAAACGGTGAACACATCCTCTTCATCTGAGGTACACGGCGAGCCGTGGTCTTGGAATGCATAGTGGAAGACTGTTGTTGACTAGAACACTCGCAGGAACGAGACGTTGTTGTATAAAAACTATAAAAGCGACTGAATTTGTGGCCATTAGAAAATGGATCACAACCGTAATTCACTACTTTCAGCCCCAACGGAGGAGGCGGAGGTATGACGTCATTTTGCCGTAGGCGCGACATCTGGCAATTGCAATTGAAACTAAAAGGAAACAGCAACATCCAGAAATTTACGAATGTTTGTTTACGATGTTTACATTCGGTAGAACGCGAGTACTCGGTGCATTTGGACTTCAACTGCAAATCGTTAATTGCAGCATAGCGAATCTAAGTATGTTCTGGTATTTTTATTGTGTAATTTATTCGAAAATCAATATTCTAAGCAATGGAGTCGGTAAAGTAAGTTATATGATTAAAATTACCTCTAACAATGCTTGGGAACTTTGTATCTTCATCTAACTGATGAACGTATCCGTAATAAGCGAGGAAAAACTTAAATATTTGCTAAGGAGTAGTTATATATTTTATTTCAAACGATATTCCTTTTCTTACACTCTTCTCATGGCAGCTGAGCTCGATAGGTTGGACGTATTGCTAGTTTATTTGCTACGGGTGTTATTGGAGACGCCCTAACGTTTTAATACATTAGTATGGGCTAAATTTATGCACAAAGTTGCATGGCATTAAATGAGGTAAATCTCTGCTGCAGTCACGGACTTAAAATTTTTTTCCAGAAAGTGTTAACGGTTGAAAAAAATTTTATGACGTGTGTAACGGAAGCAGAGATTTACCTCAAGTTATTTTAAGGTAATTGTTTACTGCATTAATTCGCGAATCGAGGTAATTCAAGATGACTAATAACTTATCCGTTACTTCAGAAAAGTACTTTGGTTACCCAATTGACTACGAACACTGGCCATCATCCCTTCTTTTAGTCTTTCTACCAGTGACTCCAAATGGTGAAGCTTCGTTTCGAAATCAGACAGTGATCGACTTTCTGATTGCGTTTCTTTGAAATGGTGATCTTCCTCCATGTTAGTCATTATTCGTAAATGTTTTCGTTGATTTTCACCGTTCTCTAAACTGCCGTGATGGCTGAAGGATGATTTTTTCAATAAATGACTGCATTCTTTGGGCTCAGATAAGCTGTAGAGAAGATGTTTGGCTCTAGCTCGTAATATGTCTTGCATATTTTTTAGTAGCTTTACATTACTGCAGTAGCCCGCACTCTGAAAATTAATCAAGTTGTTTTCAGTGTCCAAAGTTTGAGTAGTTTCTTCTCGTAAATTCATGGATATAGTTGTTTGAGATGCCTCAGACTTCATTTCACTGTAGCCTCCAGAATTAGCGGTCAGTTTATTCATCATTTTATTAGCACTAGTGGAATCATTCGCATTAATAGCAATACCTATTTTCTGAGAAACATCTTTTAAACTTGAATGTCCCAAGCAATCATTTTCCGCTGCTACTCGCATAGCTTTTATTGCTGTCTTGAGTGCAGAATTTCGTTCCTCTAATTTCCGAATGTCTTCTCTGGCCTCATAGAGTAGCCTTTCTGCCTGTTTCATTGTAAGATATATTGTAAAATAGATTATTTAATATTACAATAAAAATATACTGTATGAAATGTACATACTAATTACTTCAACTTTTATGTACAGACTACAGTTAGACGTATTCACTGTTGTGCTTTCTGGATAGAATATTCGGTATATTATCTACTACATATTTGCCCACCCAAAGACATTTCACAACGATGCTATATTTTTTGCCACTTATCTGAGTTTAAGATAGAGGATTAACATGAAAGCAGTGATGTGGTGCTATAATCAGTAGTAGACTTAGGCAGATAAAGTAGGAGAGGCCCCCTCAACCCTCCCCTGGAATCTGATAATTTAAGTATGCCCTAAAAACACCATATTAGCAGTATTGTTTGTAAACATGCTCTAACCAGTGGAAAAAATGTTTTTCATTTTCCTAAAATCATAATTTTAGTCTTTTAGGGACTCCCCTAACCCTGGGAGCCTGAGAGATCTGCCTAGGATGCCCCATAACCTCTTTCTATAATACGTACATTTGGTAGATGACCTTTTTCATGGAACAAGGATGTTCTCTATTTCTATCTTTAATGTACATAAATTCATACCCATCATGTTTTTTCCCCTTAGGCAAAGGTATAGTTACAGCTGTCAGGACTAGAAAAATGGCTCTTTTCATAATTTCTTCCATAAAGCCCTACCGTTGCATACCTTTTCACTTATATTGCATTCATGCATTGCTTCATACATACTATCATGTTCTTAAGACTCCTAATATTCCTCCTCTTCCACCACATTCACTCATGACTCTTTACATCAGCTCCTTCATCTTACACCACTCATCTATTATCATTCATCCTTCAGTATTCGACTCTCATCTCTTCTCTCAACATGAGGAAAGGGGCAGTTTAAGTATTACCTAAGATGATTTATCTCATTTTTGACCCCCCCTATCTCCCTATGTAAGACAATGTAAGATTTTCCTACCCCCCATTCCTTCTCAGTCTTGCGTAAGACATTAGATACTTGTATCTACTCTTCATTAAATGATCGCTTTCTGCAGTTTCATCTTTCCATAGAAGCCATCGTACAGTTTTGAGCACTGGATATTGTTATTTATGATATTATATTGATAATTATGCAGTGTTGGAGTACCACATTCATTAACATTAAGAGTGAAACAGTACCACAACTGATGAAGTTGTGAACAATTACAGGATATTTGAAAAAAAAAAACACAGGATATTTGGGAGCATTTATAATGTTTCAAGATAGTCAAAAATTTTATTAACATTGGTTCCAGACCCCCGTGGCCCCCCTCTTCATATGATAATGTAAGATGATCCCAACCCCATGACCCCCAACAACGTCGTACGTAATGCTTGAATGGCCCTAAACCAACGATGCACACTCCTTCATTACATGCCAATCATTGGAGCATCCAATGCACATTCTTTCATGACTCATTTCTAACCATATCCATCCTTTTGCTGGAAAAACCTCTCAGGTTCCCATAGCATATAACTTACTTTCATGCCCATCCTGAAGGAATTTCAACGCAAGGCTTGCACCTGATCGAGTACCTGGATAGGCAGATTCATGAACAAATTCACCAAATTATAATGGGCTATTTTATTGCTATGTTTTTGGGCATTTTCACAATTTTGGATCTTTTCATGATGGAATTGTGATGGTGAATGTGTTCATGCGTCTACTCGTGTGTGTGCATGCATCACATAAATATAACATTCCCAGGTTTTGCTGTCTATCTTATAGTATAGGAAGGAGAACACATAGGTACACTATGATTTTCTCTTCACAGATATTTTTTTAATAGAAGGTGGTGTCATAAATCATAAATATTGGCTATAGGCTAGGAGGACTTGGCTTTTTGGACTGTTAGACCTCACTTCTACTCCCCTAAGTATCTAAACAAACTCAAGTAATTATGTTATCATCAGTGACTTTAAGGATCAACCAAAACTATTCACATTCCCAGGAAATATAAAATGCATTGGAAGGATATCCATGGGCCAAAATCTCCCAATGTACATATTGATTCATCTTACAGTAAAACTTTATTCTTCAAATAATTTGACTCTTCTCTCCCATGTGAAAGCATCTCATGATTTATTTTATGAAGTCAATATACGTAGCTAGTGGTAAACATTTCAGTTGAGCATAAAATCTGGGGTACTAGTTCTCTACTGGAGACCTTACTGCCGGAGTGTCTAGGTGGTGGGCATATCTCTCAGATTTTTGCACTTGGAAGTTTTACAGCTCTAGACCACATTGGGGGCAAGTCTGTAATTTTTTTCACCTGTAGACTAACATCTCTCCTATGGCATTTATCATACCTGGGAAGTTTATAAACCTCATTTTTCTAGACAGTCACTATTCTTAGCAATTATAAATATTATATAAACTACCAGGGAGACTTATTTCGCGTACTATCACTTACCCAGATCAAGAGCCTAGTTGTGGACAACACTAAAATTCCTAACCATCAATATAAATGAGGTTTATTCACTGACCAATGCTGATTAAAGCTGCAAGGAAGACAATTAATATTTGTGGATGGGGCAGCAAAAGTTACACTTGTCCCCTAGGAATTCCCTAATTTTCCTCGATAGAGTGACAGAGTGGCTGTCATGTTTTACGCATGAAAGTTACAGGAACAAAGTGCTCCATAATAGCAACCATGGTTGTATGCAACATACACAATCTGTATACTTCTTAAGTATTGATTTAGTGTACATTTTACATCATTGGACACTATAACTGTGATTAAAAATATAAAAACATATCATCAAGAGACAAGCAATAGTACAGCATTTTGTTTGGGAAGGAAACTAACTTGGGGTTTTCATGTAAACCCTTTTGGTCATTATGGGGATAGTAAATATATTTGTTATATTTATTTATATTACTTATGTGTCCATTAGGATGAGCAATTTCTTGAATTATTAAATATCATATGTAGCGTTAAACTATCAGGACTTAGATGGACTAACCTCTTTAATTTCAGCTGTTTTTCCTTCATTGATCTTGATGTTACTTTGCTCCAATTCTTTTACTCGATCTCGAAGCAATGTCTCCTCTTCTTTCAGTATTTTTATCTCAGACTCTAATTTCAAGCAATTTGTGCAAGGTGCACTGAAATAGATTTCACATCTGTGAAAAAGGACAAATTGTTATTGATCAGAAAAAAACTCTCATTACTTTTTCAAGTTGGAGCTGATAACATTCTTATGATATTTAAATAGCTTTGTAGTTTAGGTAAATGAAAACATTACAAGTGCATATTCTACCAATTTAAATCCTAAGGAAATATTCTGTTCATTGCTGTCTTAGTTTGAGTACAATTTGACAGTCTAAACCCTTTTGCACCAGAACCTCGCAAAAGGAAATGCTTCCTCTGTTAGTAGTAGCATGAGCTTTTCCTCTCCTCCTCTACATACAGTTCTCTCACTATGATAAATAACACAGGTATGCTCTTCATCCATCTTGGCACCCAAGTTAGTGCTAAACCTGTCCCTTTCCACAGTCACAGAGCTCCACCTTCCAAAACATTGACTGGCTCTCTCACTACTTGGGTACTTGGTCAACTGATTGCATCTACTATGATTTTTTATACATACATTTGATGTATATTCATAATATGTAAATTGTAATGAATTCCTTTCATTTGCTGGGTGATTTTTTTAATAGCAAACATAATTCCAGAGCTAATAATTACTTGGTTGTAGATGTGTCTGAGGCAGATAAAACATAAGAGTTTAGTATCCCATTTCCATTAATTTTAAAGCTAGAATTTCATTTAAAATTGCAAACACTATGCAAAACACTTGGTATCCATTTACGAGTTTAAATTTCTGAAGTATATGAGAAATAATTGTTTATAAAAACAAATGGCGATATAATTAGTTGATCACAGATTGGTGTGTTGAGGGGGGGACACCAGTGAGATAGAGGGTCAAGCTGAGTTGCCCTTCACCCCACATCTGCTATACCAGGTATTTGTTCTTTCGTGCAGAGCAATTATTGGCGGCTATGACTAAGAGACATTTGGTGCCAAATAGTCAATGGAAATTTCATTTTAATTCTGAAGTCACATATTTCACAAGATAACCTTATAAGGTAACAGTTCACTTCCTGTGGAAGTCATTACACAAATATCATCCCTACACTGTGGGTGGAGTAAACATGAAATCTTAAGATACAGTTAAATATCTTGGAATTACCTTGACTTCTGATATATCATGGAGAACACACATACAAAACATGTGGCACAACATTAAAGAAACTAGGTTTTGTTAAACGTATAATAGGAAGGCCTAGGATGAAAAAGTAAAAGAGAGATGTTACTTCGCTCTGGTTAGGCCACACTTCAAATATGCCGCAAGTATTTGGGACCCTGGTTGTAAAGATGTAACCAAAAAAATTAATTGAATACCAAGAAAAGCAGTATGTTTCATTAAAAACTGCTATGAGCGAACATAGAGTGTCTCACAACTTTTGGAGGGATTAAGGTGGGAGCCAATAGAGTCTCGGAGGCTACATGCTAGGCTTAGCTTGCTTGAGAAATTCAGAACTGGTGTGTTTCAGAGTAACACAGAATATTATCATGACACCTCACTTCATATCTCGGTCTGACAGAAGCAATAAACAAGAGTGACACATTGCCCAACAGATATGTACAAAAACTCGTTCTTTCCGTGTACACTAAGTGACCACAGTAAAAACTGAGCTCCACTAAGTACACGTCCATAGTAAACGTCACCATTTCACCCCCACAAACCTCACATCAAACCACACACAAACGGCTGGTGTCCTAATACAC
Organism: Ceriagrion tenellum; assembly: GCA_963169105.1. Taxonomy (NCBI): domain Eukaryota; kingdom Metazoa; phylum Arthropoda; class Insecta; order Odonata; family Coenagrionidae; genus Ceriagrion; species Ceriagrion tenellum. The sequence goes on along the minus strand of OY720642.1, from coordinate 110,761,209 downwards.
CCTGCCATACACCCATGCGGCAGCTCACAGGGTAGTATGTAGATGACAAGGACATATAGGTAGGTTGGTCATGGAATGGATGTAGAGGGAAAAGAGAGAGGTCTGCAGTGCTTTTCCTCTTCCTTTCTTTATTCAATGGAATGAGGTGGAAATCCATCATGTATGCTTCGCAATTCAGTTAGCTGTGTTGCCAAACCTCCATTACATTCGTTCACGTGTTGTGCCATGGTGACCTTCCTTCGATCTAATTTTTCACCCACATTTTTCTATTCACCTATTATCTTTCCTTCTTTTCTCTGTCACCCCATAATCTTTTGTTCACATAAGTAAAATTATTTTTTGGCAAATATAATTTTCTTAGCATTCATTGAGCATATTTTTAAGTTCATATCTATTTTAGTATTCCTGATTGATTTGTGACCAAATAGCCCACAATATCGTCATATTTTAGCCAATTAGCATGGCAAAAACTTAGAAAAAAACGTTTCCTTCAATCACGGAAGTAGTCAGAAATCAATGATATTACTTTGTGTTTGGACTCGTTTTAATTGGCTTGATTCACAGAAAACAAGTTTAACATTTGTTTCGTAGAGTAATTTAACAAATAAAAGTTAGGACTTTCTGGGTCACTGACTGAGCAATCATTCATGATCTCTTCTACGACCCTTGAGAATGGTCAAGATAAGGATACTGATTGGGGAAAGAAAAGCATGAGAAAGGGTTAGTCCCTTCAACCACAGCGTCAGCTGATCCTCCTGCCCCTCCCAATTGGTAATGCGGTTGGTTTGTAAATAAATTCACTTTGTAATCTTCCACAATGGTTGTTATTATTCCGACCTTTCTCTCTCCCCCCCACCCCTTATTCAGACCAGTCATCCACTCTTCGCCCAATTAGCTGCTTTCCCGTCCTCTGCTTCCCCGTCCTCTGCTTCCCCTCCCCTACTTCTCCTCCCCGACACCCTGATGATGTATATGTGGCTCGTGGTGTAATATTTTCACCTTGATAATGACTTAAATTGAGTCGAAACCTAGGTCGGAATAATAAAAACCATTGTGGAATATTACAAAGTGAATTTATTTACAAACCATCACAATGCTGTTCCACCAAGTGAAGCCTGAGAATTTATTATATATTGATAATGTGGTTGATTTTGGAATGTTATAATGAGGCAGTCTTTGGTTTCCATTCACATACAAAGTCCTGACAGAAAACATGGCATCGTCCATTTCTCTATCTCCCCACCCCACCTCTCTTGAATCGAAGGCCCCACCTCCTGCCATGATTCCGCTCAAACCGTTCCAAGCACAAACGATGGGCTAGCCACAAATGTATTTGAAAATGATAATAGTACATTAAGGAGACACTCATAGCAGACATCCTGGGCTTGAGAAATGCTATTTTTCAGTCAAAAGGGGTAAAAAATCAAAAGAGTGGATGACAGAATGGACCAAAAGGTTTAAACCAGTTGGTTATTCAGGCAGGTAACCTACAACAGAGGTCATTTGCACTATTAAGGACACAATGGTAGGAGGATCGAGGAAGGATGTAGATGGAGTGAGAGAGATGTCTGCAATGCTTTTCCTCTTCCCTTCTTTATTCAATGGAATGATGCGGAAAGCCATCTCTAACTGTACTCATAGCTTTGCATCATTTTCCTGTCGAGTGAATGATTTTAGACACAAATTCTATGAACTTGGAAGGTTGGGATTCTATACCATAGATTAATTATGAAGTAAAAACAAAAAATTAATTATAAATATGAAAAATACATGTTACCCATAGCTTTATCAAATGTACCAAGTCTAGGGGGGAAACATACCACATAATTTTATTCAGCTGACTGAACATAATGACGTTACCTCTTTTGTACATCATGCATTTCTTTAATTATAAGTTCATTCTTCATAGCCATTGCTTCTTCAAGCTCCATTACTTTTTCTGCTTGAGTCTGCTCAAGCTCCAACATAGTACTTTGTTGCAATGAAATCTTATCTTTGAGGGAAGAGACTTGTATGGCCATCCTTTCATTTTCTTCTTTTAAAGTAGTAATCTAGGTAAAAATATTTACTTTTTCATGAGTCAGTTTCACCTCATCATTTAACTTGTTGAGTGCAGGCATCATTATTGAATTATGCACACAGCATAAGTGAATGGCAGGTGTCTCACATGAGTGAAAGCCATTAGCTACATTAATAGCTGCATTGAACATTTTAGACACTGAGAAATGAATAATATTTTACACACTCTTAATGTGTTAACTTTAACTGTCAATTGTTATAAATTATACAGTTTCTCATGAAAAATGTGAAAGCATTCTTCTCTCTTTCAACTGGATGAAGTATGAGCCTCACATTTTACAAATTTGCCATGCGTGAACCACAGGAATTGAGTTAAAGCCAGCAGTTTTCATCAGAAGTCAGATCATCATCAGGCTACACAGAGCAAGGTACACTTCAAGGACCAATCAACAATATACATATCCAAGGATATCTATGTTTTATAAGTCTATGGCTGGTGGGGGCAAGAGGACATAAGATGGGAAGATACAGAATCAAAAACAAAAAAATTCCAAGGGAGTATGGGAGAGATTTGAATCAGTGATGTATAGAGTAATACTATCCATCAGGTACAGTTTCTAGGGACTACTAAAGTAAACGTGATGACTCTGATGAAATTAAGAATCAAGAAAACAAATTTTGAGAATAAAAATAAAATACTAAATTTCTGCTATTTCAGTAAACTTTGTATTGACTTTTCTTTACTTTTTGTCTGAAAAAATCTTTCACAATTTTCTAAACTTCCTTATACTAAACCCTTTCGCGCCGAATGTTGGCCATAGCCAACGCAGTTTTTCATATGCAAAAGAATGAATGTCGGCTCTAGCCGACAGGGGTTTTCCTTTGCAAATGAACGAATGTCGGCTATGGCCGACAGAGGGGATGGGAAATGACCGCCACCCAAGCAATAAACTCAGGTATGCTGTTACCCTTCGAGACCCAGCTTAGGGACAGCCCAGACCCTTTCTCGGCAAGTGAGCTCGACCCTCCGCATCAGTAGTAGCCCTGCTTGTTGCATGAATTCACAGTTAATTTATTGTATTTGCAATGGTTTTTTGTGGCAATTATTTTTTTCACTCTACAATATTTTTTACAGTATGAAGTGAATTATTTTTTTTGTTGAGTCTTAGCAAATTTCAAACAAAATTCTAGCATTGATAGTAACGGAGTTCTTGTGTTGAACTCTCAATAGTTTGAGCTCTAAACAGAACTCTAAATTTTTTAATATTAACACTAGAATTTCGTTTAAAATTGTAAAACGCTCAAAATTACATTAGAAATTTATTTAAAGATATAAGTTTTTGAAGTATACAGCGAAGAATTATTTAAAAAAACCACCGCTAATGCAACAAACTTTCAGCGGCCTCCTGTTGAGAGAGGGGCTGCTAAGGGTTGGGGGTTAAGCCAAGTGCCCGGGAGAAGGGCACGGTGTCCCGCTGAGTGGGGTTCCAAAACTGTCAAAAGGCATACCTGAGCGATTCGTCGCCACAAGAGAACTCCGTAGAAAGAAGTACAGAAAATTCTCATGCTACTCATAGCAGGGAAAGCATTTTCCTTAGAGAGACTTAAGCGCGAAAAGGTTAAATATTTCACACTAAGAACAGCTAAGTGGTAAAGTCTGTGGAAAGTACATGCAACTACTATGTACCCTTGTACCAATGCTCAAATCTTATAAGGTAATGATAACATGAAATCTTTCTTCTCAATAATGTTGTATGCCTGGCAAGGCAATACATTATTGAGAAAATACAATTTTTAGCACCATGCTCTCAATAAATATGTATATTGGTATTTGGACTTTTCCTTTAACCCTTACGCTGCTGTGAACGTAGTAGCTACGTTCGCCCGGTTGACTGCTGTGAACGTAGCTCCTACGTTCCGTTGGCAAGTGGTTGTTCCTACCCACGCTACTGAACTTTCTCTTTTTTTGCGAATGCCATTCACCATTTTCATTGTTATACATTGTAATAATCCCATCCCGGGAGCTTGAGTGACTATTGAGTTACAGTTGCAACGAGAGGCATACTTTCTGTGCCGACGTAGGTCAGCGTTCACTTTTTCACCGCACAAGGGCTGGAACGTCTCTGAGGTTTGACCGCAGCGAAAGGGTTAATGCTAAGAATGAAACCAACTTAGTTTTTTCCACCAATATACTTAAACCACAAATCAACCGGTTTCGGCCTTTTCAGGCCATTATCATGATTACAGTGTACATTACAGATTACATTGTAATCTTGTATATCTAAACTTGTAATCTAAATAAATAAGACAAGGTTACAGTACACTGTAATCATGATAATGGCCTGAAAAGGTCAAAACTGGTTGATTTGTGGTTTAAATATATTGGTGGAAAAAACTAAGTTGGTTTCATTCTTAACATGAATCGTAATTTCCACAAAGTGAATTCGCCAACCATTGATTTTTTCTTCCTTTAATACCTCTGCCTCCTTAGAATCCAATTCTTTCATTTTTGATAGCAATTCTTTCTCTTGAATGACTTTGGTAGCTTCAATTTTTTCACTAAATTCCTTCTCAACATTTAGCAGTCTTTGCTCATACAATGAAATCATCTTCCTGAGCTGCTGCTCAAACTTCAACTCTCTTTGTACCATATCTTGACTCATCTTTTGATGAATATGCTCCACATCCCTGTAAATAAATAAATAGGGAGACCATACTTATCTAGTATTTTATTTTCAGTTAATGTGGCAGAGATAGGTGATACCTTTACTTGGCCTTCCCTCCATTTCACCATTCACTTAATTTCTAGTTATCACTCTCTATATGGTCTTGATTGATCTCCACATGTGTCTGAATCGGTTAAAACCTATCAGCCAGTGTCTAGCTTGTTCTTATTGTGTCCATCGAGCACTTAAGCTCCTAAACTATGCCAGAGCACGCACTCATATATCTTATAGTATCACGTTTTGAGATAATTCTACTCGCTCTCTCAAGGTATTTTCACTGCAGAAACCAGCACTCAAAACACTCTTGAGTCCCATTTCCAACATATGGCTAACCTCTTTTCACTTCTCTCCAAATTCTAACTCTTCCTTCTATTCATATCGTCCCCTGTGCTTTGTTTATCAAGAACCACCCTCATCTTCTCCTTGTTCATTCTGATTTTAAAACATACCACTCTCACCCTAAACCTAACATTCATAGTCTCCAGGACTCCCTACAGTGTATGCCTTATATGCATACATGGATCAATAACTACTGTCTACAACAAGAGTCTTTAACTTTATTACTCTGCAATTAATGAGAAACTAAAAAAATCTGCTGCTGAATGAGAGCTATTTTAGCAGTAATGAGTTTCTAACTTTTTTGAAATGTTGATTTTTAGTCTGTTTCTTGCTATTGTTCTAATTTTTTTGGTACAGTCAAGTGTCTTGGGGGCTAAGAGGCAGGACTAAATTTGCTGGGGCAGGCAAGGAGAAAGTTGCTCAACGTGTGACTATTCCAGACATTTAAAGATAAGCATGACGAATCACCTCAAAAATTCAGTCACTCTCAGACTTCTGTTGTGTCACTTTGGTGAATCTACTTTGCTAAGTTGCCAAACCTCAGCAGCCTTTGTTTATTAAGTGTCTCTTTCCTGTATTGATTCACTTCCTGCAAAAGTCATCACAAAAATGCCATGTCTATACTGTGGGTGGAGTAAACATAAAATCTTCAGATACAGTCAAATATCTTGGAATTACCTTAACTTATGATATATCGTGGGGATTACACATGCAGAACATATATGGCGCAGCATTAAAGAAACTAGGTTTTGTTAAACGTATAATAGGAAGGTCCTCGGATGAAAAAGTCAAGATGCTACTTCGCTCTGGTTAGGCCAAACCTCAAATACGCCGCGAGCATTTGGGACCCTGGTCAAATAGATTTGACCAAAAATATTAATAAAATACAAAAGAAAGCAGCGCCCTTCGTAAAAAACTGCTACCAGCATACATATAGTGTCTCACAACTTTTAGAGGGATTAAAGTGGGAGCCTTTAGAGACTAGGAGGCTACAAGCTAGGCTTAGGTTGCTTGATAAATTCAGAACTGATATTTTTGAGAGTGACATAGAAAATATAATCATGATTCCTCACTGCACCTCTAGGTCTGACAGATGAGATTAAATAAGAGAGATACACTGCCAAACAGATAGTTAAAAAACTTGTTCTTTCCGTGCACAATAAGTGACCACAATAAAAACTGATCTCCTCTAAATACACTCCCATAGTACATGTCACCATTTCACCTCCAAATATTTTACATCTTTACACAGCTGATGACCTAACACCCCGTGGCACATGCCCATGCGGCGGCTCGTGGGATATAATGTAGATATAGATGCCAAAGGCCGAGATAAGGAATCCCATAAACTGTAGAATGCATTCGTCACCCCCTCAACCTAGGCGTTGGCCGGGTGACAATGAGGGGAGACAGGCCAAGAGACTACAATGAGAGATAGTGATGGGCCATTCTGAAAATTACTGTGGTATTTTATGTAATTTACTGCAGCTCCAGAAAATTACGGTAATTTTCAGTAATACGTAGTCACTTCTGTCTCAGATATTTTTCATACCTATACATTACAAACATATTAAGTCAAGTCTATATACATTTAATACAATCTTAATTTTTAATATAGGCAAGTTCATATCATTTGTTGAATATTGGTGAAGATATCATTTTCAATGGTTTGAACAAAAATTTCTCATAACAAAAAAAACCGAATTGTGTGTGGACTGCTATGTTTGTTTTTATTTTCTTTGATTATAATCCATTAACATAGCAATAACAATGGTTTAAATGCCTTTAAACTATTTTTGTTGGGTTTACCATTAACCCTCTAATAGATATCAATTTCAGAAAATTAAAAATTACTGGAAAATTACAGTATTTTTTAAAAATTACCCTAATTTACATACATACATACCAATCATGCCGTTCCCTTCTGGGCTAGGCAAAGTCACAAAGTTTCACTCATAAATCTCCTGTTTTTAAGACTCCCAATATTCCTCCTCCTAAGAATTTCCTCAACTTTATTCAACCACTACTTTCTCGGCCTACCTCTACCTCTCACACCATTCATTTCACTCTTATATATCTTACCTCAAATAAAAATTATGGTAATTTACCTATCTATATTGAGAGAGGCCCTCTGGAACTTGGCCACAGAGTCTCACGGGGCCTCTCTCATTGTGGGCCATGTGGATACCCTAGCTGAGAGATAATTATCTTGGCAATATCGAGCTAAAGCCACCCATTTGGAGGCAGTTCCTCACCCCCCGGCTCTGGAGGACTTCGAACAGTATCAGTCTCACATGAAAGGTGCCTACCCCCCTGCAAATTTTAGTCCTGCCTCATAGCCCCCAATACACTTGAAAAAGGCAATGTTAAGATGTGGCCCCATCTTAGCATTGCCTTCAGCTTCCACTTCAGCACCCCACTTCAGCACCCCATACCATAAGTAATTTTGATAGCTCACATGGAATCAAGCTATCAAAGAGTGGATGAATCTCATGGGTTTCCTAGTTGGTGAGATGCTCCATGTTCAACATTTATAACACTTCAACTAAGCAGCACCAATTGTGATCCATCAGCTATTGGGACAACTTAGAGAAAGAGGGAATGGAAGCCAGATTAATGGAGAGGAAAGTCAATCAAGAATGTTATTTCCACCTTAACAACACACACAAGCAAAAACAAAATAACAATCAAGGTAATGTGATAAAACCAGACCAATAATGTGACACCTTAATGCTGTACTTATAAGTAGATAAATTGACTAAAAAGTAGATAAAACAGACTGATTCTCTCAAAGTTACTCATCACCTTAAGCAAGGTAGCAGAGTAAGCTGTCACTATGTGCGGCATGAAGCTACTCACTTGCATACCAACCCATGAGACCCTCATAAACTTTATATACTGGTAAAGCCTGAAATCACTCCTTAATGAGACAATTCAAAGAGAAAGAAACTTATAAAAACATTTGCCAAATTTGGCACAATTCCTACAAAATTCAGGTCTCCATTTTGAAACTTCCCGTTCTGCCTGAGCATTCAGGGTATGTGGAGCACTTCACAAATTTTTAAGAAAGGTAAGTTTCTTTAAGTATTTCTTCTTAGTTGATGTAAAAAAGGAAAATATGTTACGCAGTGCTGAGACAGAAAGAAAGATAATGAAAGCTATTACCAAATCATCACACTCCTCTTCTGGGCAAATAATGTTATCATCAATTTAAGTGTCACGCATACAAAATATATCATTCATCAGTAATCACCCCTTAACTTTGCCGAGATCCACCACCACGCTCTGGGCTGCCTGACATAAGCATTTGAAAATTTCCCTGAAGCAAAACATACAATAAACTAGTACAGAATGAAGCTGAACCTTAGAGAGGAGTAAAAGGATTACCACAGAGTAAATTAAACTCAAGAAAATTATGGTATGAAATTTGTAGCCATCTCTGTTGAGCTAAACCTAATGACAATACTTAAAATGGAAACACTTCATTTCCTTCCAATTCAGCAAAGTCTACTAATCTTGCCTGGCTCTTTTGAAACCATTTCAGCACTGAAATTTTGAATGCAGGTGGTTTTTTTTACTATTACCCATTTAACCCTTTGAGTGCGACATGACGTGTAATGACGTCATGGTTGTTTTACGCTGTTGCTGATGACGTTGCATCACGTCAAGGGTACTGCGAGTGTTCCAGCATTCACTAGAGAACTTTCACTAGGCCCTCTAGTGAGAGCTGGAACACTCACAATACCCATGACGTGATATCACGGCATCAGCACCCGTGTAAGGATAACCATGATGTGATTTTACGTCATGCCGCACTCAAAGGGTTAAGAGAGTTAAAAATAAGTATGCTTTGTCAGTTGAAGCAGATTGTAGGGATTCATCCAAAGTGTTTGGCAAGTTTTTTTTTCATTAAGAAGGCATGTAGAGGATGTTTTCTCGTCTATAAGAATGATATGTCTATAGTTTCTAGTATAAAATAAACAAATAATATATTATTATTATCATAATTTTTATTTTAGAAGAATTCTCTCCTGTCATTTATTACATTTATTTAAATATTATGCCTTAGGATTTAGTCAACATAATACTCAATTAAAACTTTTTTGCATCCCTTAAAAACCTTAATTTCTCTTTAAATATTCTGATAAGTTTGAACGTGAATGTTCATGATCATAATAATCTTACCTAACTGCATCTTTCAATTGAGAATCTTTAAGAGTTAGTAACCCCTCATACTGCTGCTTCTGTGAAGCTTTCTCTCCATTCAACTGAGTTACTTTTCCAGCAAGCTGATCCAAATGAACCTTATGGTCACTGATTTCAGCATCCTTCTTTAAAAGGGCCGTATGACATTCTAATGAGAGAAAAGAAAAATTATATTAAAATATTATGAAGCTAAATGATGTCATGGCCATCTTTAAAGATTGTATAAGATGGTAAGCCATCACAATTTGTCTTTTGAAAAGCTTGAGAGACTGACTCTGAGTGTGAGGATGGATATGTGAAGAATGTGACGATGGCCTGAAAGTGATTACACAAGGAGGACAAAATTTTAACCTACTAGTTCAAAAATACAGCTAGAATGTTTGATGCAAATCTCAACAGCGAGAGTGAATATTCATCCTGGATTTAAAGATTTTCATATGAGTTCCCCGGTATTACTTTTCTCCAGCTGAGAGATCAAATCAATGAGAGAGAAAAGTAATGCAATGCAGAAAAGCTATGAGACTCGGTCAAAAAATACCTGTCTTAGGTGAAGGGTTCAGCAAAGGGAAATGAAATGGAAGGAGCCAAACAACATGCTTTCACTCAAATTACTATGTTTTGAATAACAATTTTCCTTTTGGTACAGCTTGGGATATACACGTACTTTTAATGAGAGGGAGAGCCTATGTTTACTTGAATATAAGTATTGCTATGCCAATCCCTGAGATAATGTATTAACTATTTTTTTACTTCATAGTAACACTACTAGAATGAAAATTTTGCTGAATCTCCATTACATAATGTTTGGAAAGGAATCAGCCGGTTGTTGGACTTAAGGAAAGCTGGGGCACTTTGCAATAGTGCAGCGTTCAGATTAGAACCATAAAACAGCATCCCCTTGGGCACCCTCCAACATTCAGAAACGCAAAAGGCGCCCAAAAAATTAAATAATGACTTCTGGAAACCCGAGGCAGCCATTTCTACACTCAGAATAACAAACAGCAGCCGAGACATCATCCTTGTGAAAAAAGGTATCCTGAGTATCCCTGGCACACAGCATAGGTGAGTATTCTGGCACATAGCATAGGTGCTGTTTCGTTCACAATAGCAGCTTAGTGCCATGAAAGTTTCTGCTAAGTGCACATGAGTCAAAGATGCACCTAGATGGGACAGTTATTTTGGAAGGCAGTTAACCACTATCATGTGAGCCATTGCAGATTGGTGCGGTGGTTAGTACAGGAATTCTTGAAGAATGAGTGAAGGGTGGAGAGAAATTTAGCATAGCTACCAGCTTTCTCCCAGCAAATGATGCCAAGGGATCAATGGCTCAACGGATGATCTGATCATTTTAGAACTTCACTTGAAGTGCTTCTGTGACGGTATCCAATTACAGATTAAGATTCTCATGAACAATCTTCATACTTACCCCATGGGAACCTGGATCCTCTAATGCTGCTGGATCAAAGAACTATTGGACACCCAGATCCTACTATGTGGTACATCTACATAATACCCTGCGAGCCACCACATTGATGTGTGGCAAGGGATATTAGGTCACCACCCATGTAAAGATGTAAGTTTTTGGGAGATGAAATGGTGACAGGTATTATAGGAGTGTATTTAGTGGAGCTAAATTTTTATTGTGGTCGCTTATTGTGCACATAAAGAACGAGTTTTTGTACCTAACTGTTCGGCAGTGTATCTCTCTTATTTTGTCACATCTGTCAGACCTAAAGATGTAGTGAGGAGTCATGATAATATTCTCTGTGTCACTCTGAAAAATATCAGTTCTGAATTTTTCAAGCAACCTAAGCCTAGTGTGTAGCCTCCGAGTCTCTAGGGGCTCCCACTTTAATCCCTCTAAAAGTTGTGAGACACTATATGTATGCTCATAGCAGTTTTTAACAAAACACACTGCTTTCCTTTGTATTTCATCAATTTTTTTGGTTAAATCTTTATGAACAGAGTCCTGAATGCTCGCAGCATATTCGAGGTGTGGCTTAACCAGAGCGAAGTAGCATCTCTCTTTGACTTTTCTATCCGAGGTCCTTATATTTTACACATAACAAAACCTAGGTTTCTTAATGCTGTGCCACATATGTCTTGTATGTGTAATCCCCGTGATATATCAGAAGTTAAAGTAATTTTTCCAAGATATTTAACTGTATCTGAAGATTTAAATGCTACTCCACCCACAGGGTAGGTATGGCATTTGTGTGATGACTTTCGCAGGAAGTGAACTGTGGTGCATTTGCTGATATTTATTCTAACCCCCACTCCTGGCACCACAAATGAACACTGTTAAGGTCAAATGACAGAGCTTCAAAGTCCGCGTCTTTGCTCATTTCATGGTAGATAACTGTATCATTTGTAAATAATCTTAATTTACTGCTAACTCTAGAACTTAGGCCATTAATATAAATAATGAATAAAAGGGCCGATCACACTTCCCTGAGGAACACTGGATGTGATTTCAACCATATCAAAGCTAAAACTATCAATAACTACGTTTTGTTATCCATCTGAGAAAGTCCCTTATCAAATTCACTATTTTTCTATTAACTCTGCATGATTACAATTTATATAAGAGTTTTTTTGTGAGGAACCTTGTCGATTGCCTTCTTGAAATCAAGGAATATTGCGTTGACTTGCTTAATCGTAGCACAATACTGTATCCAGCTAGCATCGCATAGTCTCTCCTACCCAATTCCAATCCTCACCTCCTTGTGGTGAACCCCAGTAACCTGAGTAACCCTACCGAAGATTGAGTGACCAATCCTAGTGGGAAGTGGGGTCAGGGATGATAAGGATGGGAGAAATGGCCCTCCGAAGAGGGGGTTGGGCTTTTGGCTGATTACCAAAAACTGGAAAAAAGCAATTGTTTTGAAACCTCCTTAGAAGCCTCGTTTTATTTGGACGAGAAAAACATATATGGACTAAGCAAACTAATTGGAGAAGAGTGACAGAGGATGGAGAGGTATGGAGGAAGAAAATTGAGGAGGCCAAGACCCGATTTGGGCTGTGGCGCCATCAAAGAACTGCTCAGAAAGATTAATGTCCTATCTGGAAGTGGAGTGTTAATGGCCTGGAATTGAAACATCTTTAAAATTGAAACCAGTTCAGTCCATGTAATGATCACTTTTAGATCAGATATTAGTCTTTCAGAACAGTTTCAGGCCAAATATTTTACCTGGGCATGAACAAGGTACAGGGAAGGCTAGGTGAAGACATTATAAGGTGTGTAAATACCAGAAGTCAAATAGGTAGCATGTGGAGTATATATATAGGAATGAGTATTAGTCTAGAGAAGCAAACATTTTAGAGTACACAAAGTGTTCTCCCCTAAACGTTGCCACATAGTAGTGAAACCAGGCATGTCAAGATGAGCATAAAAGTCATGAATGCAGTGGTAATAATATACCTTAGAAATTCAAAAGAGGTATGCCAAGAGATTCAAAAGAGGTATGCCAAGAGATTCAAAAGAGGTATGTCAAGATAGGACATCCTGGAGGAAATTATTTAAAGAGACTGTCTCCTCGGCCTGACAGTAATAACTATATCTTTGACTATAGAGACTATGGCATAATGCGTATAGGTGTTTGCCATCCATATGCAGCATAGGCCCGTCAAAACATTTCATAATATATATACTGTATGAAAAACAGTAGGTAGCCTACGTACAGCCCTACGGACGCATCTTGAGCTTTACTCACACCTTTCCCAAAAATTTAGAGATTTTGATCCTTGCGCTAATAGGGGGTGTCCACACACTAGGAACCTCGTGGTATTTTACTCAATATTTTACAAAAAACTGTGGTCCGTCCAAGAATTTATAATAAATCTATTTACAAATGTATATCATACTCTTCGAAATATTTAAAACACTAATATTTTACAATACCAGTGCGGAAACACTTCGAATACTTAAATACACACTTAACATGTATAATATCTATAGAATATATTATCTGCATGTGTATATATTTCGTGCATTCTTGAAAATACGCTTAGATATAAACATCATCGCTGGCTATTCCGACTGCAAAACTCACCATTAAAGATTAACAACATTCGAAGTATAACGCGGGGACATAAATGCTTAGATAATATGTTTCCACTACATGCACAGGAATTCAAAGAAATAGAAAGCATGCTAGCAAGGGATGCGTTAACTACTACGCAGTTTAACCCATGACATTTTTAACACCTGTCCTGTGTACAGATGTCGTAGATGAAATAGTTAAAACGATTGGCACTTGCACACTTGCGCATCATCTGATTTCTCTACCCATTCCCGTTCGTTCCCGTTCCTCCCATTGGTTCCACCAGTTCCGCGTCCCATCGATTCCGTCCCACTTCCGTCCCATTCCCGTTTCAACATTCCGTACTTCGTCCCATTCCCGTTTCAGCAAGCCCATCCTTGATGAAACATGGGTCACAGATCAAAATTCCTCGGCTCCGTGAATGAGGATATTTAAAAAAATTTCTGGATATGAATTTATTCCATTCTTAAAATACTGGAGCCAGTGGTTTCAAGCGGGTCAACAACATTTTTCGTGAAAGTAAAGCCAAATGAACCTGCATGAAATATGACCCAGGAAAGTGAAGGGAACCTCACAAGAGCGAGGGCACAGCAGCTGATTGATGAATCGAGCGAAAGACTTTGTTTTATACCGGCTAAAGGTGGCGATGGTCGAGATCATTCTTTTTCTACTCTCGTTCTTGATGGGACATTAAGGGATTACGTCGTTTGCAATCAGTGTTCAAAAGCTATTCCTTGGGAGGTACACAGAGATACCGAAACCGTGATTCATCAGTGTGAATTTCGTGACGGCGTTCATGGAAATCCTGTTCCAGAGTTTTATGTGAAAGTTTCCCCTCGATCCTACCCCGAGATGGAAGGAGTAGAACAAGAGAGTACGAGAAATTCTTCCCGTATGAGTGCGCGAGATATAAATTATCTCATTAAAAATTCGAGTGACCGTGTCAGGCTACTGCCGAAGATGGGAAAAAGTTTTGTGTGGAAACTATTTTCTCTGATAGAAGTTGATGGACTGCGACAGGATTTTGTGTTTTGCAATAGGTGTAACAGGGTGTGTAGGTGGAAGCCTACGGATGGGACCAACAACCTGAGAGCGCATGTCTGCAGAAGGCATGCCATGCCGTCAGAAATAATCACGGAACTTCTCGCGGAGCCGGCTGGCGTTGTTGAGTCTCGGGAAATGGTAGATCAAAGTGAAGTTGGTCAAAGTAGTGGTTCGAGACCGCTATCAAAACGTGATTTGCAAGTGCTGATCGACTCGTGTAGCCCAAGGGTTTCCTTGATTCCGGGAAAGGGCACGAGCCAAGTTTGGTTGAGATTTTACAAGGTCAGAGTTGACGGCGAAATGACGAACTTTGCCATGTGCAAAGATTGCAAGGCGGTAGTGATATGGAAGTCCAAAGATGGTACTACTGGGCTTCGGAAGCATGCCTGCAAGCGTACCAGACTCTCCAAAAAAGTTGATCTCTTAGAGTTCTCATCTGGATCATCTACGATGAACGTTGAGTACCCAAGAATTGAATGCGAAGACACTGATGTCTCGCCTCTAACAAAGGAAGAGGTAACAGTTCCATATCCTGTCCCAAAAATATTGTCATTCATGTGTCTGAATGATTCTTATTTGGTATTAAGCCATTCCAGTTGAATTCACTGCATTAGGGAGCCCTACTATTTTAAATTTCTTCAAAATGTTAGCTTTATGTATATTCTCTGATGGCAGTGACCCATGCACTTTTATCATGTAATGGGTGCCCCTTTGTGGTAGGCTACATAAGAGGTGGCCATTTGCATTTTTGAATATTCCAAGGATCCCCACGTGGGTTGGAATATGGTGAGGCTATTGCAAAGGCACTTTCTCTTAGTTACTTCCTTCTTTGGTAAAAATCCTCACTGGGGTAGTTCAGGTATTATTTGAAGATGTCATTTATAGAGGCATTTGCAAGTCCTGTGTTTCAGGAGGGTGCAGTTCTGAGAGATAAACTCTCACAGCCAACTTAAATTAAGATTTTTATTACCTGTGGTACTCTGAGATATTAATGAAAGAGTATAGAAAGTAGATTGTCAGCCACATAGGGTATCTGGATAAGGGGCTAGGGAGGCACTTTGAGTATCCTGAGCTTCTCTATGTTTGAGGCACACGGAAATCTCATGCGGATGAGAATCATGACACTCTCTGTGATTGATTTGGTGGATAATAATATAAGAATGTGTTTTGCTTCTACCAGTACTAACTCTGATAAAAAGGTTCTACCATGAAGAGAAAAAATTAATGCACTTGACCACGTGGCATCCTGTCAGTAAACCTTTGAAAAGATATGTATGCTTAGGTAATTGCCTTGGAATAATCAAGTGCTCCAGTAGAATCTTTTAAAGGCAGTTTTACACGGGGAAAAAATTGCAATTTTAAACTGCATTTTTTTCAATCTGGCATGCTATATTTACTGAATTAGAGCATTGGGTATTTGCCATCTTGTGTGATGCATCATTGCATGCATTCTTGCAATTCACTGCTTTACACGACACAATTTGAAATGCATATACATATGTACATAAATCCGACCGTGTGAGTATGAGTCCCATGCAGAGCGGGCTTAAGAATGCCATTAGTGACTGTATGATTATGGCCCATCAGACTCATCAAATGGATGTTGGGAGTGACTTGGTTTGCAATGAAGTTCAGGGTAACTTTTTATTTGTGACAGCATTTGCAAATCTTTTGAGCCAAAAAAATCTCAAGCTCACCAATGTGATTATTATCCAGGACCATTGTGGTTTTATGTAGCAATAGATACTGCATATTGTTCTTTAGTATAGATGTTGCAGCTCTCAAACATTTTACGGTAGTGATGAAGCAAGTTTTGCCTTGTTTAAACTCATTACATTACACTCTTGTACTGAGTTGCTTCTCCCGCGATCCCACTTTTCCCGCCATGTCCTGCCAAGAGCAACATTACAACCAACATGGGCACTCTCAATAAATACAGATGACTAGCAAAATATCTGTCACTGCTACCAACAATATGTACGATTCTTTTTCAGTTTTTATACCCTTGAGATAACTTAAAAAATAATGGAGCTCGCCGTATTTTTCTCGGAAGTTACCTCCGCTGAAAGTGCATGTTAAGGCCCTGGAGCTTAAGTTACTTTGTGGTGCATGTCAAAAGTTGGGTATTCACTAATAATTAGAATGTTCTGTGAAGACTTCTGTGAATTCTCTCATTCATAGGGGAAGGATCTTCGAATAGAGGCTATTTTCATTTTGATAATTTGTACTTTACTGAGGAACGGATCCTCCTCTTATGTACCCTGATAAAAAACTTTCTGAAAGAAGCTAAAAAATGCTTCCCTATAAAATTACCAATGTGGAAATCTCTAAAGCCATTGACACTTGACATTAGTAGTGTATAACAAGCCACTCACTTTGACATACTTCAACCTTCACGTCCTGACTTATCATACTTTTCATTTGAGTTTTTCAGTTCCTGCAAATGACTGAGAGAAATAGTTTTCAATTTGATAATTATTACAAAAGAGTATCCGTCGTGTGTTGTTAAGGAACTCGGGAACCCATAGTGATCAATGTGTCATTTGGCATTGATTTGTTCATGTATGACAAAAATAATTCATAACCAGAAAGAATCATTTGTTTACTGCTGAGTTAAGCAATGAACACCAGGTGTCTTCTCAATTACTCCGCCAACCCACATACTACCTTTGGAGAATAAGAAAAACCAATGGTCTCTGTTCATATTGCCCATCATAAAAGAGTGCTTATTTGCTGAACGCTATTTTTGGCAATCTACTCTATATGTGTAATTTCTTAGGGTATCATGGGTAATCAAAAAGTTCATTTAGGTAGATTGTGAGAGTTTATCTCTCTACACTGTATCCTCCTTTAGTGTTGGACTTACACATTTCTAAAGTAATGGTATCTTCAAACATTTCTTGAAATACCCAACTAAGTATTCTCATTACTGAGGGAAGTACCAAGAGGAAAGTGTTTTTATTATTGGCCTGCCTCATCTCAACTCACATAAGTCCTCTGAGGATTCAAAAATACTGATGTTCCTCATCCATGTTGCTTACCAAAAAGGGGCACCCATTCCATTATAAAAATGCATAGGGCACTACCATTTCCGGTCATAATCAGATCATAAGGTTATATTTTGGACAAGATGTTTTTATAGCCATTTGGTATAAACTTGGGGCATGGCTAAACAATTTGAATACTTTACCAATTTTGGACCACCCTATGGCCACCTCTGTCAGATAGGCTGTACGGCCGTAGCCAGATAAAAGTAGTCTATCCTATGTTTGTGGTGCAAATTGGAAGCTAGAATGACATCTGACCCTGCTAGGGTGGCCATTTTTAGCAATTGAGTCATTGTAACTACAACAAAGGGGTAGTGTCAAAGACACCACCCAAACTCATTATCCCAAAAGTGTGTGATGGACTAGAATATTAGAAAATTAAATCCTGACGGTGATTTTGAAATGGAGTGCATCAGTATCCAATTAATGCCCATGTTGTGTCATATCCGCATATTACAATGCCTATGACTCAAAGTTATTCATACCATCACAATGAAATCTGATTCAATTGGTCATTTATTATAATGTATTAGACGTGTGCTAAACCGCTAAGACACTTCAACCCGAAGAAGTCGTCGTCCGAGAAATATTGTCCTATGAAATATAGTTCATCGCATGAGTAAACCAGAAAACTGAAATCAAATCTCTTGGAAATCAGGGATAGCAGTGATGCGACTGCGACAGGTATTCCAGTACTATTTCCCATCATTTAATCGGGCAATTTTTCCCTTCATGCGCTCAATAAATGAAAATTGCCGCTAATAGCACATGGCAGTGAGTTGGTATGTGGCGCTGCATGTGAGTTACAACCAAAAGAGAATTGTTTACATAATGGAAATACAGCTAACAGAAACTCAATAATAATAAACAAAAATAAATTAAGGGAAAAATTGCCTCAAAAATAAAAAAAAAATAAAAATAAAAATTGCCTACTAAAAAATAAAGATGACAACTTACACTAAAACCACTAGATTTATTTAAAAAGACCCAGGTTTTGAAACCTGGGTTGTTTTTAATAAATCTAGTGGTTTTAGTGTAAGTTGTCATCTTTATTTTTTAATGATGCAATACCACCAAGTGAGACTGACTAAAGTGAGTGATAGCCTCAAGCTACCATCACTCGAGATATAAATTATCCACTACTTAAATGTGATAAATAACTGTGTGACTCAGGTACTTGTGAGAGATGAATGCACTAAAATTAACGCATTTTACACAATTGATAGATTATAGTCGGCAACGATGATTTTTTAGGTGTCTATGTCAGCAAATAGAGAGCTTTTCTGATGCAATTTCCCCCCAAGACTCGTAAAAACGAACTCAGTTTCTCTATGGGGACTGGGTCCGAGATTCGTAATTTTGAAAAATTTCATATTTTCGAACAGCGCCTTGTATTTCACATAGGCTTTTCATCGGGACCCACAGTTTTGCTTCATAAAATCGAAACTTTGTATTTTCGTGCTTCATATTATCAAGTTTCTACTGTATCAATGAAATTTTCTGTACATGAGATTATGACAAAATTAATGTTTTGCCAGTTAAATCATGATGCCCGAGTTGGAGTAAAAGTGACAGAACACCAGGAGTGAGATGAAAAATTTTTTAGCATGGATAAGAAATGGAAGCAGTAGGCTCATATAAGAAGAGCTAAAAAAGAGAATTAGGAAGCATTTAAGACAGTATTAAAAATTTAATTAATCCTTTGGTTTCAGAGGTATTGATAAGTCAATGAATCATGATATTCATGTGTCTACTGACCTCAAAAACACTTTTGCTTACACTCCTGCAAGCATTGCCAGGCCATAGATGAGGAACTATGATTTTGGTGGCCCGTGCAAACTATTTTGATTTAAGCTCATAGGCATGGCAGAAGACCTAAGCATAATTCATATACTAAAAAAAGGGATAGTATATCAAAAAGTTGTGTCACGGAGTAGGTAAGTGGGAATATAGACGAATGAAGGGGAAGGATGTAAATTATTGAATGAGATGGGAGGAATGTTCAAATGATGGAAAAAGAAAAAAATTAAGATGCCAGGAAATTCCAAGCTACCTCCTCCCTGAATTTTATCTGTTGATTTCCCCATTCCAAATCACGAAATGAGCTGAAGTGAATGTCGTCTATTGACGTATAAGGGTGCCAAATCTTCGCCAGTCTTAGTTCTCTCTGTTTTAAATTCCCTGCACCCACCAAAACATTCTTACCGGCTCATTGATTCATTCCCAAAGGTTAGTTGAAGCATTTGGAGCATCTCTGTGGCACTTTGGACTTGCTTGTTACAAAATTAAATGCACTCACGTTGCTCCTCCATACGTTTCATTTTCACTGACAATGAGACAAAAATTGTACCCATGACAACTATGGGCTCTGACAAGTATTACTGCCTTGTGCCTGAACGACTCCACTCAAAACAACGTATCTAGTGTGGATGCAGTGCTAAAGGATGCTGCTAAATGGTAAAACTCATTTCACACCATAAAGTTGTTGGTGAGTAGCGTGCTCAGGCCGGGAACTTTTGAACACGCCTTGTATACATAGGTTCTTTCTGGATCTTTCCCACACCATCTCTGTTTTATTTAGGTTAACAATGAAAGCATCAAGCACGAGCATTCTCCTTTGGCGTAATAACGGACCAAGCACTAATCTCAGATAGCATTTTCAGCCTACACCCAATAGGAATTTGTATACTAAAAATGATCCTTGATAGAAAAACAGATTTTTTAAATCTAACTGCAGTTTGACCTGCCATAGGCCAGTGCCAGGGTCAAAGTTCATCCGATTCAAGATGTGCTTTTGTTCTGCATTAAAAAAACATCCATATAGTTATCACCCAATGTGACAAGAAAATATCTATCCTTTCAATCCCATGTTTTGAGTGTATCTTGTTTTCCCAACCTCTCTCATTTCTATCCCAATTTCACAATCATTTCTTGCGATTGCTTACTATATCTTGTGTGAATTTACCAGTGGCTTGAAAAGTGTATTAATAATTTGTTTTTTTTTTTAGTTTTAATAGAAATGTTTTTGAAAAATTTTTTTTAAGCATTATTAATGTGAAACTAACACTCTTTCATGTAATGTATGAAATAACACCCCTTCCTTTGAAATATAACTCCACTTCACGGTAAAAAAACTCACAAATTTTGTGATAAAACCCTGAATAATATCTTAATTAAATGATTAATGAGAACAAAATGCAACAGAATATAGTGGTAATTGTTTGTAACCCTCAATGACTGATTATAGGTCCAGATGTTAGTTGATGAGTCAAGTGAAAGGATTCGTCTTGTTCCTGGCAGAGGAAAGAGTGATGTTTGGATGACCTTCTCAATGGTTGAAGTGGATGGAAGAAAGATTGAACTAGCCCTCTGTAACCTTTGCAACTCCTTAGTCACGTGGAAATCCAAAGATGGTACAAATGGACTACGAAAGCACTCCTGTAAGAAAATTAGAATTATCTCTCAATTACCCGAAAGTTCTCCTCAGTGTTCTTCCAAAACATCTTCTGTGGTGCCTCACACAGAGTTTGAAGAGAGAATGGCGGTTATGTGTGGAATGGATCTTGTTCCAACTGACTTGATGTCTAGCCCAGGATTTATTAATTTGATTCAGTATGTGTACAGTTTAGGGGCTAAAAATGGTTTAAGTGTTGATGTCAAAGAACTTTTGCCTACTGAGAAATCCATCTCCAGAAGAGTGGATGAAATGGCAGTGATGGAGAAGGAAAACATTATTACTGAGCTTCAGTCTGTAAGTCTGATTTATCACAACTTATGTGAAGGTAGTGGTAGTAAATGATTGAAAGAGCAAATTCCAAGTATAGGTAAAGTATGGTGAGTGAGTTGCTTACATTTTCAATTTGCTCATGAATTAGCCAAAAATTCACTCTCTAATTTCCAAACATATAGCATAGCATTTTGAACTAGTTACATATTAGTGGATACCTACATGGTTTTACATTGCATTGTTTGTCATTGCACCACTCTCAATCACACCTTTTAATTACATTACTTCTAGTGCACATCAGTAGGCTTAGGAATTGACATATGGAATCATGGTTTGACATTAAAAGACTTCATGACCATATCCATGCATTACATGCTTGAAACAGATGATTCTTTGATTGTGAAGAATCGAGTTGTTTATACCAGTGAAATTGAAAGTGAAACAGAAGAGTTTTTCAGAGAGAAGTTGGATATCATTCTCAAGGTAATAATTTCTCTAATATGCGGTACATTAATTAATATTTATTGATAATAATTATATTAGTTTATATCGCTTTTTTTTAGGTATTCCCATCGCATGTTTAGTTTTTCCGACCACAGTTTCTCCCCTCTTCCTGTGTGCGTCTTCAGGTCCATTGGACATTTTGTAATTATAATTGTGTAATGTAATAATTATAATTACAAAATGTCCAACCGAACGGACCTGAAGATGTCCCCCAGGAAGAGGGGAGAAACTGTAGTCGGAAAAACTAAACACGCAACGAGAATACCTGAAAACAGCCATATAAACAAGTAATTGAGTCGCAGAAGCCTTCAAAGAAATAATCATATTAATTACCTATATAAGTATTATTTAATTTTCTTAAACATTGCTTGTATTTAAGGGTTAATCGTTGAATATTGTGAGGTATTTATATTTGATTTTATGAAATGGCATAAGATCCATGACCCACTCTTGTAAAGATACAACTAGCATCTTCTGTCACTAAACGAAGCAGTAATTTGAGTCTCTTTGTTTCTCTTTCTCTCTTGATTAATCCTCTCACACTCATTATTTTCTTGTCTCTTTACAATTATATTATTCCTTGTTGCACAAAACCATTTTTATTGTAGATAGCCTTAGCTATTAACATAAGAGTATGGTAATTTGCAAAAATTACCATAATTTATGGGTAATTTTTAATTTTCTGCAAGTGATAGCTAATAGAGGATTTATTAGTAAAGCCAATAACAATAACCAATAGTTAACGGCATTTAAATCCTCACTATTGTCACAGTTATGTATAAGGCAAAGAGTATAGAGTACTCTGTACTCCTTGGTATTAGGAATAAAAAAAGATTAAGAACAAATATGGCAGCCCCCATGCAATTCTGCATTCTTTTGTTTTGTATGAGAAAATTTTGTTCACACCTTCAAAAATAATATACCCAACAAATATTCCACCACTAGAAATATTACAAAAATGAGTTGTATGTGCCTTTATTTATAATTAAGATTGTATTAAATATATATAGACTTGGCTTCAAATAATGTTTGGAATGTATCAGCACGAAAACTATCAGAGATGGAGGTGAACATTCCCAAAAATTATGATAATTTTCAAGGGCTGCGGTAAATTACTTAAAATACTATAGTACTTTACGAAAATTATCGCTGTAATTTTCAGAATGGCCCATCTCTACACTCTAATCTTTTTAATATCATGTTGTTTTTGCATGAAACTGACTGTTAAAAATTGTGATTTTAAAGTTTACGTCTGTGTGCCTTGCTAAGCATCCAGTCTAGGTTAACCATCAGAAGTTTTTCTCGGAAATTCATGAGGCATGGAAGAAAATGGCTGTAGATGGTTGTCCAACCTTCAATTTTACTCTGCTTCTAGTATGAACTTATATATTATCATAAAGTGTATTCACTAAGGATGACACAATTCACAATTTAGACATTCCTGACTTTAACAAGCCGATGGCTGACATAACAATTCAACGTGATGGAGTAACTAAACAACTGCGTTTAATTAAAAGTAACAAGTCCCCAGGTCCAGAAGGAATACCTGCACGCATGCTGAAGGAGTTAGCGCAACAGATTGCACCATTCTTAGAAATTATATTTAACAAATCATTATCCGAGGGCAAGATGCCCCAAGACTGGAAAACAGCCAACGTCACTCCGATATTCAAAAAAGAAAATAAAAGTGACCCAGGAAATTACCGGCCAATATCGCTAACATTAGTTTTAGGCAAGATTCTCAAACTTATTGTCGTAAATAATATTATGACATTCCTGGATAATCGTAACTTCTTACATGGCAGTCAGCACGGCTTTCATAAAGGCGGGTCCTGCGAAACACAGTTTGCGCTCTTCCTTCAAGATCTCTTAAAATCAGGTGAATCAATTAAGCAAGTCGACGCGATATTCCTCGATTTCAAGAAGGCATTCGACACAAAAAACTCGTATATAAATTGCAATCATGTGGAGTTAATGGAAAAATAGTGAATTGGATAAGTGACTTTCTCAGTGATTGAAAATAAAAAGTAGTTATTGATAGTTTTAGCTCTGATATGGTTGAAGTCACATCCTGTGTTCCTCTGGGAAGTGTGATCGGCCCTCTTTTATTCATTATCTATATTAATGACCTAAGTTCTATAGTTAGCAGTAAATTAAGATTATTTGCAGATGATACAGTTATCTACCGTGAAATGAGCAAAGACACAGACTTTGAAGCTCTGTCATTGGACCTTAACAACGTTCATTCGTGGTGCCATGAGTGGGGGTTAGAATTAAATATCAGCAAATGCACCGCAGTTCACTCCCTGCGAAAGTCATCACAAAAATGCCATACCTATACTGTGGGTGGAGTAAACATAAAATCTTCATACACAGCAAAATATCTTGGAAATACCTTAACTTATGATATATCATGGGGATCATACAAAGAAAACATATGCAGCACAGCATTAAAGAAACTAGGCTTTGTTAAACGTATAATGGGAAGGTCCTAGAATGAAAGAGTAAAAGAGAGATGCTACTTCGCTCTGGTTGGGCCACAACTCGAATACACTGCGAGCATTTGGGACCCTGGTCATAAAGATGTAACCAAAAAAAATAATAACATACAAAGGAAAGCAGTGTGCTTCATTAAAAACTGCTACAAGCATACATATAGTGTCTCACAGCTTTTAGAGGGATTAAGGTGGGAGCCCCTAGAGACCGGGAGGTAACATGCTAGGCTTAGGTTCCTTGAGAAATTCACAACTGATGTTTTTCAGAGAGAGAGAGAATATTACATCACGACACTACATCTCTAGGTCTGACAGATGCGATAAAATAAGAGAGATACACTACCGAACAGATAGGTGCAAGAATTGTTCTTTCCGGGAACAATAAGCTATCACAATAAAAATTAAGCTCACCAAAGACACTCCTATAATTCATGTCACCATTTCATCTCCAAAAAAACTTACACCTTTACATGGCTGGTGACCTAACACCCCCTGCCACACGTCCATGCGGCGGCTCGCGGGGTATTATATAGAAGGATGTAGCTCAGTTAAAGACAGTGCCTACATATGTGTATGCTTGTGACATCCAGTGACAGTGCTTTGCAGTATCTGGGGCAGGGGCAGACTAAGGTTGTTGTTTTGGGTCTGGAGGTTGAGGGAGTATGGAATGGCTTATGGCCAACAATTTCCCCATAAACCGGGTATTACTTGGGGAACAGTCTCCACCCACCTCTTAATTTGCCTCAGTCCTGGGGTCATGTGGTGAAGCTGGTGAACAAGCTCTGAGACGCAACCCACAAGGCACATAATGCAGCATAATACTTTCAGCCAATGGCATGTCAGTATTTCTATGATATCAACAAAATTTGTCAAAATAGTTGAACTTTTCTCAGCAGATTTCTAATATGACATCACCTCTCCCCCAAATATACGTGGTGTGTTAAATAATATATACCTACCTCAGGTTGAAGTGTCAAACTTACCCAGCTCAAATTAATGCATGGAGGTAGGGATATGTCTCAAGGCTACATATAAACGGCCTTAGGTGAGTGCCTTGGCAGCACAAGGAGCATGTTTATTGCAACAAAACATGAAATTTCCAAGATATTGCTTGATTTGGAGCACCAGACTGTGATAAAATTCCTGACTAGACAGGTAAAGAGTCAGGAGAAAATTGTGAGCACAAGTATGCTGTGTGCTTGGACTCTTCACCTATAGAACATCAAATAAAATTTTGGAGCAAGCAATTCAAGTGAGGCAGAGAGTTCATAGAACATGACCCTCACCCAGGCCGACCTTTTAAAGCATTGAAACAAGACACATGCAAATAAGCTGAAGATATTGTTTTGGTGGACAGATAAGTGAAGGTATCCCATGTAGCAGAAGAGACTGGCATATCAGTGGGTACAGTTTGGATCATCATTCGTGAACATTTCAATGAGACTAAAGTCTGTGCAAGATGAGTTCAGCCAATGTTGACACTGTTTCAGAAAGATGCCTGACATCAGAACAGAATGTGTCGACAGAACTTGGGGCAGCTTGGTGAAAACCTGGCAATATTTTTTCATCTTTGGTGACTGGCAATGAGATGTCGATCTTTCATTGTGATCCTGAGTCTAACATGGAGTGCATGAAGTAGAAACATTACGCGTTTCTCACACTCATGAGGTTCGCTCTGTTGACGAAGTCATGGCGACTATTTTCTGGGATAAGGGAGGACTTTTAGTGCTGGAATTCATGCCACACAAGATAACTATCACAGGAAAAAGCTATGCTAACACTATGACTACTTTGCTGGAGTCCATTAAGAGGAAAAGGCAAGGATTTCTCTTCAAGTGTGCTGCTCGACAATGAATCAGTGAACATGTCAGCAAAAGGACGGGCTGTCATCCAAGACTATGGGTTCCAACAGCCCGGACCTGTCTTCCTCCGATTTCCTCTTCCTATATTTGAAAAAATTTCTTCGGAGGACATTGTTATTTGTGGGATGGAGTTTTGTAGTGAGTCTGAATCCATTTGTTAAGAAAGATTTCAATATGAGGGAAGATCAGAATCTCTGTATATGAAAGTAAGGAATTTAATGGATGGTAGCAAGGGAAGGAGAATGGCAGTGATAACATTAAAGAGAGGAAAGTTGATCTTAGAGGCAAATGAGACCTAGGAGAGGTGGTAGAAATATGTTGTAGAGCTCTTTGGTAAGGAAATAAGGTCAAAAAGTTTGGATATAGAATGGGAAGATGACATTGACAGAGATGGCATCTAACTAGGTATATTTGATAGTGAAATCAAAAAGAGAACTGTGAGACATGAAAAACAATAAGGCAGTGGGGACAGATAACATGTCTGCTGAGTTTATAAAGAGTATGAGCCAAAGTGGAAGAGAGGAACTTTTTCAGTAATTCGCGAGAGTTATGAAGATGGAGTGTGGCCGGAGGACTTCATGACGGCAACACTAATTTCGACATCAAAGAAGACCATGGCAAAACTTGCAAAGACTCTAGGGCAATTAGCTTAATATTCAAAATGGCCAATGTAATCCTTAGAATTATAAATAGAAGGCAGGAGAGCAAGGCTAATGGATACCTACGTGATGACCAGTTTGGATTTAGGAGAGGGACAGGAACAATGTGATGAGGGGACTTAGAATATGGGCAGGATATTTTGCTTTGTAGAATTTGAGTAGGAGTTTGATAGGGTGGACTGAACAAAATTTATGGAAGTGCAGAGGAAATAAGGGGTCGATTGGAAGGACAGATGTCTCATCCAGAAACTTCATATGAACCTCATGGTGCTGGTTGGGGTAGCTGATGGAGTATTGGGATGGACTGTGTTAGGACAGAGAGTGCAGCAGGGTTACTTACTATCACCGTAGCTTTTTAAACTGTATTTGGAAGAATTGGTAAGGGAGGCATGGTGAGAGATGGAGGTAGAAATAAAGGTTGGAGGGGAACTGATAAAGTCAGTGAGATTTGCAGATGATCAAGCATTGGTTTGTCAGTCAGTCAGCCTGCTGCTGATTAAGGGGGGTGTGGAGGATATGGCTGTTTCCCTCTCCACCACAATACCTGGTGCCATATGAAAAATCGTGGTCTCTAGGTATGACAATCCCCCCAAGAGCCCTAGAAAGTAGTGATCCCCCTCCCCATAAACAAGGGCCTTAATCCACCCATACCTTAATCACCCCCCTGATATCCCCTTGCTGCTTTTCACCTCCCCAAGAAGCACTATCCCCTAGGGGGCAGTAGCTCCCACTTTGGGAACCACTTCTTTAAAGTGTATATATGACCTTATGATTACAGAAACTTCTCGAAACTATCTCTCTTTTACCTATACTCTTCTTCATTCACATTCTAAGCACTGTTTAATTGATATGTGGTTGAATCAATGCTACATTATGCTCCATCCTAAATGGCCCCATTTTGGTGTAAAAATAGAGTGGCTAGCTATTTTGATCAATTTTATTGTATTTCCTGAGCTGATGTCCTGGTTTTGGGATGATTCATGTGAATTTTAAGGAAGATAGACAAATCACATAATATTCATTAAGCCAAACTACTACAGAACTACAAAGCCTTCTACTGGCTACTGAATGGGTATGCATACACATTGTCATTATGTTACACTCGTCAAGAGGAAGGTTTTTTATAAATTTAATGACTGAAGTGTTTCGGTGTTTTGCTCTACAAAGTGAATTCTGTTTTATGGAGGGAATCTCATTGCATATTCTTGATTCAAACTGGAAAATGTTTTAACTACCAAATATTTGTTCTCAGGCAAGTGCTTGGCCAGGAAAACCATATTAGAGTTATGACTTGGATTTTATTTATTTTCATGAATCCTAATGGGTCTACATCCAACATAATCAGGAGTTTGGAGTTCAGACAAAGAATATCTATATCATTGGCAATGAAAATATTTTAAGTCAAGCTTCATTCGAAGGAACGAGAGTCCACTGTGCTGGATCTGGAATTAATTCAACCCTACGAACTGTCTTTGATGACCTCAGCAGAGAAGAATATCCCCAATTGCATAATTTATTAGGGTCTTGTAGAAAGTTAGTATCATCCATCAGAAGTATCAGGTAAGGCTTGCATTACCCCACTATAAAATCTTTGCCCAAAGTACACAAAATTTTGGAAATTAGACATGGGAAAAATCATCCTCCTTGATTGGGACTCAAATCCAGACCTGGCATTATTGAAGCTTGTTCATATAATCTCCTCAAAGTTTATATGTAAATTCATGAATCACTTGGCGAGTGTTTGTTTGATGCAGTTTTGATGGTGCACAATTCATATTGCTCTGCCCATCCCCCTCCCCTCTCTAAAATCAAGTAAATAATTGCTATACATCAAGTATTCCAAAAAATTAACCAGTTCAAGCACACTGTCAGCATCCTTTATTACATTATCATGTTATTATTTTCTTTATTTACCTTTCTTGTAGTGGGTATCCTTATTTTTCGTGATCACCACTCACAGTAATGCGAGATGACATGCTCTTAGAGTCCATTGGAGATGATAGCTCCATTAAAATATACTCATTTGGCTTGGGAAGAATTGAAAAGTATACAATTTGTTCATGACCACGTGTTTTAAACAAAGGCCACCAGTGTGGATTTTTCGGTCAGATGACTCCCTTCCCCAAACGGCATTGGATGTGTTTACGAATCGGCTGCATTTCTAAACTGTCAACTGCTATATTATCTTTGATGCTTTCTAAACTCTGAATGCAATCCATTCTGCTTTCCTACTTTTAAAATCAATAAAAATGGTCTTGTTTTTTTTGGAAGAGAGACTTCTTTTATTGATTCTAAGTGTTATTACCTAATGTTTCAGCACATTTTACTCTTCAAAATATTCATTCATTTACTAATTGCTTTTTCCATGAATGAATTGCAATGATAAACTCTAAAATCTGGTTCTTTCATTCAAAGTTCTCGCAGGTTTCCAGCATGGTAAGAGGGTCTGTGGAGGCTGATATTTCCATAATAGAATTGCGTATCATTCTCAGAGCAGAGGTGAAAAATTTGGCCTTCGTGGACCCTCTTATCTGGCTCAAAACCTGAGAGAACTTTGAAATGCTGATAAATCACCATAACATGCCTCCAACTATGACTACCTTTCGGCCAGAAGGAAATATATAGACCAAAGGAAAATAAGGATGAATTTAAATGGCATAATTACTTGTGGGAATTTCTTGTACTCATTGAGGTATGACTTTATATTACCCACATAGCACAAAATATCTACTAGATATCTACAGCATGTCTTCAATGTCTTGGATATTTTAAATATCTACTAGATGTCTAGAATATGTCTATTTTGAGCGACGACTCTTATTATATGTCTAGTGCAATTAGCCAAAAAACACCGGAATCTAAAAAAAATGTAACTGCTATGCTTTTTGGTGAATGGATAGATGAAGTCATTGTACACATGTGCACCAAAAAAGCAAGGGAAATCCTTCTGGCAAATGTTTATAAAAGCGATTTAAAGTTAAGAAAAGTCGTTTTTTAAATGATACAATGAAAAATACGAAGTTAAGGCAATAACTTTTCCAACAAAAGTTGTAGAAGATAAAAAATTCTACGAATTGGTAGTAACCCGATCAAAATCCAACTATTAGTTAACCCAGAAGGTCGATTTAAACAAAGAAATCGCTCATTTTTCATTATTTAATTATTCAGCAGGTTTAAATCTCAGCATCTTGAAACAATAAAAAATGATAGACCTACGTAATAGCAATGAGATCCCTAAATTCTGGATATCAAAGTTGAATAGTTTGAACAAAATAATGGGATAAAGGATAAATGTTTAAGCACCTCTATCGATGGCCATAGGGCAGCTGCTTTGTTTTAATAGATATTAAAATGAAGGTAAAGGTTTAAAATTATAGATTCATTTTTAAAAGTTTCTTAATTTTTAAAATAACCGGAGATATTTAAATTGTTTATTAGTATGTATTTTTGATAATTTTGCAACTCTGTATAAACTACATGTTGCTACTAGCAACTATTACTTCTACTGTTATATATGTTCGTTCATGAACTTGTACATGAACACGTACGGGTTAATGTATCGTGTAACCAGGCCTTAAGTCATTTATCCTGAATTTTCCCAGTGGGTCCAATTTGAATATGAATGTTTAGAAAATATCTTCTCAAGATATCTTGTAGATATAGGAAAAGCGGACATTCAGATATCTACAATATGTCTAGAAGATTTCTACAAGTTATTACAAGATGTTTTTTAGATATTAGAAAAAGACGTATTAGATATTTTATAGATATTTTGTAAATATTTTGTGCTATGTGGGTAGTATCTTAAAAGTTAACTAACAAGTTAAAATGAATGTAGTTGCTGCTCATTAACTGATATTTAAATCTTCTATTTTTAGGGCCCATAACAAGTTACTTGATGATGAAATATCACTACAACCAGAGCACCCAAGGTGTTGGAATTCTACTTATAGCATGCTGCATTCAATTTTGCTGGAAATGGCTAAGTTAGAGGAGGCTTTTGGTGGCTCAAATCAGACCAATCCATTCCACAAAATAGATAGAAGTCTCTTGGAAGAGGTGGTAAAACTTCTTAAACCGTTTGATGAGGCAACAAAGTTGCTCATCTGGAGCAACACTCCTACTCTACCTCTTGTGGTGCCAACTAAAGTGAAACTGCAAAGATGCTTAGAAGCCAAGGAAGGAGACTCAGAAATTATCAAAGAGGTAGCTAAAAATGAATATCCTCCAAATACTCTTTGTTAGATTAAAATACATTAAACTTCTTCTGGAATTTCCTCTACTTTTGTTTCTATTTGTGTCTCATGGGTTCACAATTTAAATGACCAAGTGCAAATTTTCTCTTTTTTTTTGTCAATTTTGCATTCTCAAGTCATCACATCCTGTCTGCATATTATAGTAATTTATTGGAAAGCACTGTGTGGTTGTGTAGCATGTAATACTCCTTTGAAATCATAAGATAGTTTGCTGTTTCTACTTGCAAACACATTTTTCCTTCTCTAGATAATGCAGATGGCAAAAATAACTATGTTCACATTTTATTATTTGTAACAATAATTTCCTATTAGACGTCGAAATTAAGACCATTGCATTAATAAAAAACTTAAGCAATTTTCCACAATATAAATTTACTTCGACCTAGGTTTCGATGTTTTTACATCATCATCAGGTGGTGATGTAAAAACATCGAAACCTAGGTCAAAGTAAATTTTAGATTGTGGAAAATTGCTAAGTTTTTTATTTATGCATCATGCATAAGTTCCACACAAATTCACAGGAATCCTCGGATTTTATAGAAATTAAAATCATTCTGTTAATGTATAGACTTCGAGATATCAAGACGAAAAATATCTATCCTTATTTTCCTAGGGGTTCCCTACCATTCTGTTTCCCTGGATAGAGAAAAATCTAAAGTCTATGCATAAGTAATAGAAAAAGTACCATAAGTACAGTGATGGAATATTCATGAACTCGACTTATACTGAAGTATACATGGTTTTAAAATTACAGATTTGGAATGGCTTAGCTCTTCAATTTCCCGATGGTCACATGAGCACCCTAATCCTCATAGGTCTTATATTAATATTTTTGTTTCATTCCATTTCAGCTCAAGAAAAAACTACTTCGGGCTCTGGATGAGAAATTTCAAATTGAAATGGTTCATTGTGTTGCCACTGTATTGCACCCAAAGATGAAGGGGTTTGTTAGACAGTACTTGGGAGAAATGATGTTTGATGATACTAAAGAACAGATTATGAGCATTATGAACAAAATCAACAGACCAAAAACAAAAAAGGAAATCGAAGAACCTCCTGAGACAAAACTTCAGCTGGAGGAGGATCAAAGTGAGTTCTTATCGGAGGTGATGAGGGACTATGCAGCTGGAGAAAGTGATGATGATGAACAGGGAGAATTGAGTTTCTACTTGAACAGCAAGAATACAACTCGCTTTGGTGACCCACTCACATACTGGAAGCAAAATGCTTCTCTGTGCTCTAACCTTTTTAAAGTTGCTAAGTCTGTGCTGGCTATTCCTGCTTCGGGTGCATTGTGTGAAATGTACACATCTGAGAATGGAAAGAAAATGGTTGCCAGGAGGAGTTGCATCAGTGCTGACTCAATCAACAATGTCCTAGTCATCCACTGTGCAGCAAAGTCATGAAAAATATAATTATGTCTTCAAGTTAAAGTAATCAATTTTTCGTGTGTGTTTCAGTGGACTTGTTCATTCCAGTGTGTATAATCATTTCATAGAGTATTGAGATAAGGTATATAAGTGGTTCACGCAGGTCGGGGTACAGAGTTTGAAGTACATTAGTTATCTAAATTTTGAAGGCCTTACTTGGAAGGTCAACACTGAGTTAATAAAACTTTGTTACTTCCATGGTTTAGTGGAATGTACTACCAGTTACAGCAGTTATATCATCAACAGGTATACTCCCAGTACCTCAGCGTGGGCATAACTACCAAAACCGATAGTACTTCCTCTAATAAACTGTGGAAGTTACTAAGTTTATCTTATTACAATATAATACATAGTTATTCTTAGCCTTCTCTCGTAAATGTATGAACTATGGGTACAATTCTAATTATGCCATAGCCAATTTCTTCCGGAGTCAAGTGGGTGCTTTTTCAGGACTTATTCAACGATCTGGTCGCTATGGTAGTTTACTGCTCAACTTTTCATTATATACTGCTGTAATTGTTTGGATGTTTTGTCAAGTATGTTTATGTTTAAAAAACTACATGTTTTTGGGTGTACTTCTAAATACCTAATGCATGTCTGACATCACATAATTGAAATGATTTGTAACTAAGGATTATCTTCTTTCATCCAAACAATCCTAGCATGGCTCTCAATGACATTCTAATATTGTGCAATTATGGTTGAAAATTCTGTGATGTACATATGATGTGTGCCCAAGAACAGTTGCTCTTGGGAAGATATAAATTAAAGAACTTCATTAACTTTAACTGTGAATTTATTCTTTGATTTAGACCTCCACATACTGACTTACATCTTCATGTGGGAAGAGGCATTTTACTGGCATTATCAACATATGCTCTGCGGGGAAGGAAAGGGATGACCTTAATGCGGATATGGACATTTATGTACCTTTCCAAGAGCCATGCATGAGGCAGGAAATGTTACATATACTCTTGTGTTAGTGTCCACTGTTTTTCTTACAGTCATTAATGGTGGGTGGAAAGAAGGGATTTTTTTTACCTATCAGTTTGGCACAGTGTCTCTCTTGTTTTTTCACTTCCATCATCTCTAGAGATGTGGCAAGGGATGAAAATAATGCCCTCCGTCTGTTAACCTGAAATTTGCCTGATGTGAATGTTTCAAGTGATCTAACCTAGCATTTAGTCTCCCGAGTTTCTTACGGCTACTAAACAAGTCTTCCATCAGCTACCCAAGTGACACTTCCAGTTCGCTCGCAGCAGTTTAATCACCAGTTCAGTTCTATGGCTTTCCTTGGTATTTAATTTACTTCATGAGTTTAATCTTTCCATGCCAGGTTCGAAAGGCACTCAGCATTTTTGAGATGATGTCTAACTAGAGCAAAGCTGAACTGAGGGTCACAGGTTCGAGTCGCGCCTGGGTGGGTTTTACACCACCCAGGGCATGGATGTATGTCAAATTCTGTAGGTCTGGTCCCTGGAAAACCTGATGACAGGCTTAACAGCCCATCGTGGGGGTGGCAAACCTATGGCACGCATGCCCAAAGTGGCACATGGAGCAATTATTTCAGCACGTGGAGCTGGGAGGGCCCTAAGTGATACCTCTATCTCACTCAATGGGTTGGCACGCGATTCGAGCAAGTATACTCTTATTTCATAAACTTTGGCACTCAATCGCCAAAAGGTTCACCACCCCTGGCCTATTGGGATCCCAGGGACATACTGGCCAACAGAATCATCCAGCAAACAAAAAAAAGCAGTATCTCTTTTTAACTTTTTCATGGTATAACCTTCCCATGGAATAACCCCTAGTTTCTCATTCAGCACAGCAAATGCTTCAAATGTTTTTCCCCATGCTAGTTCTGAATGTTAGACTATGTACTAGCCATAAAAGGAGAGTATTTGAAAAAGGGTTTTGTCAGTTCTACCAATGTAGAAATTAAAGAATTTCTGTTGCATCAGCCAGAAACTTGCGAGAAATGAAATATCCTTGTAACCTTAGCATAGTCTATGACCTTTAAGGTTCTGGCACAGCTTCTAACCTGGTCTCTGTAATTGTTTTGCCACTCATTAGGTCCAATTAATGTGGATACCATAAAGCTTGGAGGTGAGATCCAAATGGATATGCTTCTCCCATGATACACTGAACTCATAAAGAGCATGATAATATGGAAAATCTTATGGAAAGATTAAGGAATAAATGCATACATCCACATAAAATGGGACATGAACTTGGATAGCTGTCAAGTAATTGGTATAATGTGATGAAGTATAGGAAAAAGTAGAGAACTTCTACCCTTTTGTCCATTTTTGGAGAAAATGACTTATGTCAATGAGGCTTAATATTAATTGACACTAATGTGTCCTTATCATGAAAAGTAACCCAAATAATGTATGCACTTATGAATTATCTTTATGTGAACTTAGGTTTAGACACAAAGAGAAACCTTTCCTATTGTATATTTCATTATTTTGCTATTTTCTGTCAACACAATGTTTCTGTTTGTAGGATCCGACTCTTCCCGGCAAATGCTTAGAATGAAGAGTTCTCGGGTTTCCAGCCGGGTAATGGTGTTAAACTGCACCGATGTTTCGATGACGTAGTCTGCCATCGTCTTCAGGGTAAATGATTTTTCGCCAGAATGGTCCAATATTTATATTGTGACATTTGGTCATTTTCCCGCCATTTTTGTCAGGTTGGCTCCGATTGGTCGGATTTTTCCCACCGTTTTTCCAGCATTCTCAGAGCAGGCTTCCAAGCATAGCTGATTTGGAAACCTTTGTCTCGGATGAAATTATTTTCTCCAGCCTGATCTCCACGGCTTCCTTTACAATGCAATCCCAGTAATCCTTTGTTTTACACAGGACTATGGTGCCGGCAAAGTCAATTCTATGGCCATTTTCCAGGCTGTGTTCTGCCACCGCAGATTTTTCTGGATGGAAGAGCCTAATGCACCTAGCATGTTCTGTCAGGCCTGTTTCCACCGTGCATCGTCTCGCCGATGTACACCTTGCCGCATTCACAAGGGATGCTGTATACTCGGACCATTCTGGCAAAAAATCATTCACCCTGAGGACGATGGCAGACTATGTCATCGAAACGTCGGTGCAGTTTAACACCATTACCCGGCTGGAAACCCGAGAACTCTTCATTCTATGTTTCTGTTTGGCTACCAATATAAAGGCAGGGTCATCTGGAAGAATAAAAGAGATTGGCAGAGCCCCATCATGCCTCCCCACTCTCCTTAGCCCCTTTGTACCCAGGAAAAGGCCCATCTAGGCCTCAATCTTACTGTGTCAGGATTATGCTCCAAGCTTTATGATAATCACATCAATGGTGAATGTGAACTTGATTTGATCAATTGTGTCTCTTCATACTTCATTAAGGTATGCCAATCCCAAGACAGCATTTCCCTTAGACATGAAATTTACCTACAGGGATTATTTGGGAAAGATCTTAACAGCCAAATATTTGTGAGCAGAATGAAAATTATTTCATTTTCTCAGAATGAGAACTGCCTTAGGTGTCATCTAAGGTCACTTTTTCCCCTTTGACTGCCAAAAATTTAAAATAAGAAAAGGAAATGGTCCTACAATTTGTGACTCTTGTGACCAGTTTTAGCATGCATATACCTACATCTAATTTGAGACCACAACAACACACCTTGTAGCTTGACTTCACATAAATCCAAGGCATTATCTCTTTCCTTTAGTAGTTTTAAATTGAACTGAAAATCTGATAACAGCAGTTTTAACTTCTCTTCTAGATTAGCTGTAGTAGTACCATCAACTGGGAAAGGTAATCTTTCTCTCTGGTACTGGAAGGCCATTCTAAAAGGTATACCTCCATTTTTAGCGATATCCAAATTTTGACTCTTTTGAGACTCCCAGTTATTCATCGCAGACCTTAAACAAACACACTAAAGCATTAGTACAGAATTGACAGTTGTTCTTGAAGAAACTTATTAGAAATAAAATCATGAATTGAGTCAAAACACGAGGGATGTACAACATGGCACATAAGTTTATCCACCAAAGAATAAGGATTGGATAGTAAAAAGGGGAATCTTAATTTAGACACTAATCTGAGACCGACCACAATTATAATTAGCCTATATATGGGTCTATCCACACCATATTGACATTTCTGCAAGCAGATTGAATCCTTCCTCTAGTTACTTCTTGGAGCATTGGACGGAATTTTACCGCGCGGTATGTTTTCGACAGTTTCTTTTATTTCAGTAGTTGTATGTGAGCATCTCCTCTTAAAAAAGGACGGAGTTGCATACAGCGGTACGCACGTCTTCGCCGAGATAGATAATTTTATTTCCGCCGTATTTTCAAAAATGGGAAATCTAAGGAAATTGAACAAAACGAAATTACCACCCACTAACTTCTATGATCATCGGTTAGCGAAAATCATATTTACCTCCCATGCCCCGGTTGTCCACTTCCCCACTCGCACCACTGCTCTCCTTCATTTGTTATTTGTTTATATCTTCGAGCGTCGAGTATTTATTTGTGTCTCACTCCAATAAAAAAATCAGTAATATTTCGCAAATAAAAATAATCAGAACGAGTAGTTAAAATAATCACAGCAGAAAGTTCCCCCAATCTCTGGAGACGAGAAAAAACGAGGAAAGCAGTGATTTCTCTTAGCCAATGGCAGTGCGTATTTTGAAAGTTTGTCTCTCGCGGGCCATGTCGTTGAAAACGGTTATTTGGGTTGTCGTGGGGGTTGACAGGGGTCGAGGGTTTCTTGTGAGCGGAATGACTTTCATGTAGGGTTTTCCGTGTTTGTTCAGATTGTGCTGTCGTTCTGTATTGAGAAGCAATGGCTGGAACATCAGAATTCGTATCGGTTTTCAAGCTGAATGGGAAACCTATTCTACCACCTGCTGTAAGTGGAATTAAAATTAGTACATCGTTTCTGCAAGTTCAGGTCCATTGTGAATAGCATCTATTTCTTGCTCTTTCAAAGAAAATAGCACAGACCACTGCTTCAGCTGTTTTGATTAAATTAGCTCTTTCATTTAAATCTTTTTCATCTGTTGACAGTCTTCAGGAATTTCATTGTTTTCGAAATCTTTTTTTAATGCAATAGCACCTTGTATGAGACGATTTGCATTCATATAGTTGCCAATGTATTTACTTAGTTCGAAGGGGGATGATCTAGTATTCCTGACTTTTTTTAATTTATAAAATGTCGTGTTTGGCGAAATATGATTCAAATGGTCGTAACTATAAACTTTTTAAACGGTTACTGAAACGACTGCGGAAACAATACATTTATTCATTGTTAAAATGCACTTTAAAAATGCTCTATACTTTCATACCCTGAGTATGAGTTCTCTTTTGCTTTATTTCTTTTGCTCTTTTTAACTCCACTAATATTTCCCTTTGAACATGGGCTACGTAAAACATTACAGTTGTCTACTAAGGAGATGGTGGACTTCATTCTTGGAAGTTTATTCTTCTAGTGTGTGTGTACTACTCACTGCTGAAGTGAGAGAATTTACCTAGTCATTTTCATCTTCGGTGGAAATCAACTAGATACAAATTTTTATTGTAAATGTGAAATTATGTGATATTCCAGCTGCATGAAGGAAGGTCTCTCTATATTTGGCAGAGCCCAAATTTTGTCAACTACATGCACCGTTCACCCGTTATTATCATAATTAGATATTATTAATCTCCTTACTTGTATCTGATGTAGTCGTTTTTTGGTGACTTTGCTCAAACAACAAACAAATTATTTGTACATATATTTTCGATGTGTTGATAGAACAGGTGGTGAAGCATGCAACTTTTGTGTGACTTGAATTGTAAACACCTCTATAAAGGAATACTGCATCTTAAATATCAATTTCTTTATAATACTCCTACTGAGTACATAATGTAGATTGCCATCATGTTTTCCACTGTTCACTAAAATACATGCTTAACTGCTCTGGGGGAATTATCCGATCATCACATGGCCACTGCCTACTGGCTTGGGCTGCTTATATTCTTACATTCCCACAAGCACCATCTCATTTCCATGGATAGTTACTGGAAAATACTATTCATTCTTAATGTGTTAATTAATTTTTGTGTTTACAAAAATGTATAAAGGTCTTTTTTTAATGCCGATTTTCTCTACCATCAGGATAGTAATACATCTTTTTAATCCCTGGTATTTATTTTTCAAAGAATCGGTTAACTTTTTTCTGGAAGCAGTGTAGTGCTGTGAGATTGTGTTTAAGGCAGTATGAAAATCATAACAAATTTTATGTACTCTCTGTTATCTTTGCACTTTAAATCGCATAGGGATGAATGCTTTCATCATTTTACCTTTGTTCATACTTGATTCATGAATGGATTTTTTTGTTTTGTGTCATAAGCATGTCTTATTGGGAATTAAAACATTCAGCTAAACATGTGTTTGAACTACGTTGAAGGTTTCCAAATTGCAGTGATCAATAGATGTTCACGCACAGAAAGAAATCTTTTTAATTACTTTTTCTTAAAATACGTCACACTAAATATTTGTATCTTGTGTAAGTTTAAGATAAGAAGTGCAATCAATTGATGCTGGGTTGTAAAGCATTTTCGCCCAGCAGGGATTAAGCGTAGTTAGCTCTCCACTTGTAAAAGAACCTAACTTATGACTGTCTATCATGATGCATGACATTTTGGCAAATGATAGCAAAAACTGTATACCACTCTAATACTTTGTTTTGGCCTTAGTTCAGTAATTTTAGCTACACCTAATTTTTTTGCTAGGAAGATACCTCAAAATAATTTGTATATAAGTATTTTACATAAGGTTAAACCTTTTGAAACTTTTCATTTTGTTATATTATTGTTCTTTGCTGAGAGAAAATTGGTGTTTTTTTATTAAATTCATAAAATGTCCATACTGTGTTGACCACTTTGTATGGCACACATTTTCATGGTTTTTGGTCCGGACTTCCTGAAAACTTTTTCCAAGATATTTTTGCCTGGCTTACCATGTAGTTAGTAGCTTTAAATTGTCACAATATCCCTTTTAAGCTTATGTATGTCCATATGCTTTACAGTCCATGCTAATGGAAAACTAGTTATTATGATTTTTTCCCTGAACCTTTGTATGAGAAAAATCACCCTTAAAAATAATAACTTCAGGTTCCTCCTTTGGCCCTGTATGATTCTCTGAGGAATCATAACCTACAAGTAACTGCCTATGCTTCATGGAAGCATCATTTGCTTACTGGTTCTGTGGAATATTGTTTTCAGTTCATCAGGGTAAGGTATTTCCATTTTGTGGGAGACTGACTCATTATCTTGAGATGTTTTAAGTTGCTGAAAGATTTGAATCCTGATCAGCATCTGAATTAGTATTTTTTTGTTTTCATAGATAAGGATAGTAACCATGTAACCATCTCAATTTTTTAATACTCAGTGCCTAAGGAAACTCATTAAATATCCACGGACACATTTTTGTTTTAACGTCTTCTTCAACTACCAACTCCTTCTGGTGAACTATTTTGAAGTGATAAGAGATGTGATTATGTTTTGGCTTTACATGTTTAATATTGAGTATAGCTTGATAGCATGGTGGTAATTAGGGTAATAGTTGGGCTTAAGGGCAAAAGAATGCAGACCACTGATGAGTGTGTGTGAC
Source organism: Ceriagrion tenellum (assembly GCA_963169105.1). Lineage (NCBI taxonomy): Eukaryota > Metazoa > Arthropoda > Insecta > Odonata > Coenagrionidae > Ceriagrion > Ceriagrion tenellum. Next base: position 110,721,208 of record OY720642.1, on the reverse strand, counting down.
AACAAATTGTCTTAGTGACAACTCGTTATCCAGGTTGCATACATTTCAGAAGTATCACCTTCTGTCACAAAAGCTTTACTTTTCTTTCACACGCTCTCAGCTTCTGCTCAAACGACAAACTGTCGACACTCGTGTGCATTAGAGCTGTCATCATGTGCATTAGCTGCACGCACATCATGTGTATTAGCTGCACGCACATCATGTGCATTAGCTGCAGGGGTTTTCCATTTGAAGTGATAGCCAATAATTTTGTCGGAGGGACTGTTCTTCAGAAGAGGCTTGCAGTGCAGTTATTGACTTCAGTGGAGCACCATTGTTTGCAGCAGCAGCATTTTTGTGTGGTGTTTTGGAACTTTGTTTTCACCACATTATTAGAGTAAAAATCTATCTTAAATGTTTGGAATTTTTGGCTTATACTGTGGCTTCATTAGAACTTCAGAGGATGTGAATGGGTGAAATTTTAAAATTGATAAACCCATCATCATGCCATCTTTGAATTGGTATATTCTCAAGTAAACACATGGACTGTCTCGTGCAATCCATCGTAAATTTTCATAAGAATGCTTTTCAGTCTATTAAAATTTTAATTTTATTTAATAATAGAACAATTACTCAAAGGACATATTTTTTTGAAATATCACATAATGTCCTGTAGAATTTACAATAAATTCACCTTTTTTGCCTAATGTTTACTCCCAGGAATGTTTCTCCCTATTGTTTTTAGCTATAATGGTGTGTTTAATACTGGTGTCTATGTGACAGCTTAGTCTTTTATGTGTTTGTAATTCATTGAGTTCCTATGGGAATTGCACATGAGTTGAGCAGTTGAGTTTTGCTACTGTCTACTGCTGAACAAGTCAGTCACTCATTGCTTGCCTTGGAAATAGCACCCATAGTTAGCCGTTGTCTTCCTCAAGTTCTTCTTTACTCCCTATCTTTTTGATAAAATTGAGATAAATGTAAGCAATTATTTTTCAGATGACTCCGAGGAGACGGAGGGAAATGCAGGAGTACAAGATGAAAGCTTTGGAAATTGAGCGACGGCTGAAAGAAAAGAAGAAAGGTGAGCAAGCGTTAAATCTTCCTGTACCCAGGGAATATTTTTTTAAGTGCCTCAAGTATAATGCCCAGTAGTCTTGGATGGTGGATTGACTGTAATTGATTTGATAATGATATATTGAAAGAAGGTAAATGTTCGCCTGACAGGATCCTCCAATTTCCCTTGATTATTCCCTTTCCAGAAGTCCTACACCAATCATTTTGCCTTGTTTTTAACCCAGCAAAAAATATCATTTTCACACTTTTTCACTGGATTTAGATTCAATATTGTCGTGTTTCACCACTTTCCACCAGAAGATATGTCATAATTTCACTTCTACTCCATTCTCTAACCTACCCCACCCCAACAAGCTTGCAGACCTATAGAGTGAAATGGGTGGTGGGTTAGGATAGTATGTGAGCTTGAATTGGCTATTTTGGACTGTGGCAATCATATGCCTGTAATGTGAAAAAACGTGGTACTCAAAATTTTTAAGCTAGGATTTGCCTGTATTTCATGAGGTTAAAAAGGCATTCCCACAAATTTGACAGTTATTGGTTAAATAAGTAGGTTGAATTGTTTTGAGAAATGATTCATGATAAATGTAATTTTGAATTGAGGTCCACATATGTATGTTAATATTAGTCACATTCATTAAATGTATTATAATTGTTTGGAATCATTCGTTCATTATTCAAGTTATTCCTCATGTCAGTTTTTGTATCTGGATTATGTATTTTCAATTTTCAGCTAATTAAAAAAATTCTCCATCCATGAATGATATCTAATGTTTCAAAGATCAAAAAGTGATGGTCTTGTAGACTTTTTACGGCAGTCATCTTAATATTCTTCCAACGTTATAGAATCCATATTTTTTTTTACAAATCCTTTGATAACAGAGTGCATCCATTTGCTACTACAATGAAAACATTCTTTCATTCTCTTTCAGAGGAAAGAGAACCTGCCTGTGTTTTGGATAATTTTGATGAAGAAGGGGACAAGGAAAACAGGGTGGCAGAAAATGCATGTTGTAGTAAAGAAAAAAATTCAATGATTGTTAGAAGTAAAGTGATGTCTGTGCTTTCAGAAATAGAATCTCCAAAAGAAATACTCCCTCTGTGCCTTCAGAAAAGTGTCGAGAAGAATTTCTTTTCAGCATGTGAATATTCAAATGATGGAGATTATCAAGAAGAAGCTCCCAGTGTTGTTCTTACTGAGAGTACAGATCTCCATCCATATTTAAATTCTTCAATGGATGATGAGATATGCTCCTCTGAAACGGAATGTATTACTGAGTGTGCTTCTGCACTAAGAGTTGAAATAAGTGAAGCTTCTTTTCATGTAGGGTATGATTCTAATGAGGGAGAGGATGCAGGGAGAGGTTTTATTGGCATTGGGTCATCAGGGGGTGCTGCCTCTTCTACCTCTGGTGTTTATAGCCAAGATGCAGATGTTATCAATACCATGGACTTAATAAATATTTTGGATTCTAAGTTAGCTACTGGAGTACCTTTTTGTCAGGTTGGAAGAAATGATATTTTCAACTCTTGTAAGTCATCAGAATCTCAAGAAATTGGGATGAAAGTTTTTGAGATTGATTTAGAATATAAAGACAGCAATAAAGAAGATAGAACTGACATATCATTCACATCATCAGCCTTACCTTCATCAGCTGAGGACCATCGCCATGTGGACACAGTTGCAATACCTGCAATGGAGGAGGCTTCATATGAAGGTGATGCAATTGATAATTATGTGTCTTCTGACGTAGAAGACAAGCCTGCTCGGTTGATAAGGACAGGTTCTTTTACCCTTGATACTCCCAGCCCATTACTCATTGCAGCTGATAATTATGCATCTTCTGACATAGAGGACAAGCCTGCTCGGTTGATAAGGACAGATTCTTTTACTCTTGATACACCCAGCCCATTGCTCATTGCAAACATTCAGAAGTTTACAGTTGATACTGTCTCTAAGGAATGTGATCTGTCAATTAGTATGAAAAATAAAACTTTTGTGTGTCAACCAAGAAATAATTCTGAAGCTGATGTAGCAGCCTGTGTTTCACCTGAGAAATTGCCTTCATCCTGTCAAAAGGTTGAGATTCATGCACATCAGAATGAAAGTAAGAAACCAGGTACTATGCAGAAGAAAGGAGAAGCATTTGTCTCTAAAAGGGAACCATTAAAGAAGAATAATCAAAGGTGCACTGTATTTGAAAGGCTTGCGGCTGATGCTGCAAAAAAAGCCGAAGAAAGAAGGAAATTGAGCAAGAAGAATAATGCTGAGGTTTTTAAGGTCCCCAAGAAAATAACAAAGCCATCCTCAAGAGGAATGCGACCTTCAGTATCAGCCTCCAACCTGAGAACGTCCTTGAGTGGAGCTCATAGAAATAGGTAATTCTTTTTTTAAATTTATTATATGATAAATTTTTTTGTAGTTCATATTAAGCCATTTGGTAATGAGGATTGATAATGATACAATATTTTTGTGTGATGTAAAGGTTGTATGTATGCAATTTATGTACTATTTGATGACTGGTCCAGGGCCTGGGTAATAGAAAATTTCTACTCTGAAAATATCCTGTATTATATTGAGACCCAAAGACAATTTTTCTGATCCCAAGCTCTTTGATAATTGAAAAAAAGTTTTTGATGATCACCTCTGATCTAAATGTTTAAAAATAGATGTGGGTATGTATGTACGTTTATTCCAGCGTAACTCTGAAATTACTTGATCAATTGACTTGAAATTTTCATGTGTGCTTATTTTTACCTTGGGACAAACATAGGCTACATTAAATTTTCCTTGGGGCCTCGAACAGCCACTGTTATTTACTCCCAAGAGAAAAGAATTGGATTGGTGCTGAGGTTTATATTTTTGAAATTACTTACAATAGGGATAAAAGGTTGAATTTTTTATCATTGAATGGCTAAAACACAGGTAAATTTAATTCATGTGATCTATTTTGTTCTTCACTTCATGTGCATTTCCTTAAAAATTATGTCTATAGTGCAAAAATTCTCAATTTTTTATCATTTCAACAAGTGCATAATTACTTGATAACCTTACGAATGGCTTTGAATGGGATATTTTGCGTGGGGTATGTTTAATAAAATTGAAATATTATTAATTTTAGTGAAGTTACCATTTTTATCCCATATTTTCTTTGCGTCTTTAACTGCTTTTGCATAGTGTCTGCATTTAGAATGGTTACCATAAACAAATTTTAGTATTTTAAGTTTCAGTTTTATCCAAACCCCATGATGTGCGTTCAACAGCTTTTACATATAATCTGCATTTAAAGTTCATTCACTTTGTTTCTATTAATTAGGGCACTTAGGGCATAATATATTGCTGTAGTAAAATTTTGCACACTGCAAGAGACATTTGTGTAGCACATGTTAGACACTAATAAAGTCTTAAAGTTCAGAGGAATGGCTGACATTCCATTGGGATCTACGGCCCCAAATCACTACGAAGGCTATGGTTAATAACGACAGGGTTGTTACAGGTCAAGGAAATCAGGGAAAAGTCAGGAAATCTCGTCTATGGCGTCAGGGAAAATGTATGTCATGTTGCTCGATCCAAAAGTACTGCCTCGCTGTCGACTGGCTGAGCTGGCCTGGGTCAGCTGGGTGCCAAACTAGTTTGTCTTTCTGCCGCTCAACGCTCTGCCGCTCTGATGAACGTTGCTAGCCATTGCTAGCTGTGCATATGCATAAGCCATCTTTACTTGTCATGGGGTCATGCGGCTTGCATGTTCTCCACAGTGCTTTTAAAGACTGCATGAATGCCTCTGGGTGGGGTATAGTAATGTACATGAGAGCGTCATACAACATCTTCAAAGATGTTGAGCACTTTTTAACCGCCTATGAAACAAACAACCCTATGGCTCCATTTTTGCACACTGATTTATGTGCTCTAGTCACAGATTTGTACAAGATATTTGTAAAGAAAGAGTATCTGCTGCCGAACACAAATGTGTGTGATATTGATGTAACCAAAGAAGGAAACATCATTCCTGCCAAAGATATAGTCCTTAGTTTCTCTATGAAAGAAGCTATCAGAACGGTGGATCAAGTATTGAAGAAGGATATTTTGCAGTTCAGAGAAGGGAGTGTTACTTTTCTAAAAGCATTGGTGGCCAAGAAATTAGAAGAGCCTCCACTTCAGCACAAGATTTGCAAGGCTATCACGTTTTGTGATCTGAAGTTGATAGTGAAATCCGAAGATGCAGCTCTTGCTCGCTTCCAGAACTGCCTGTCATTGCTGCAGCTAAAGTAGTGGTTCTCTGCTTTAGAGTTCGACTCGCTAGAAGCTGAGTTCAAGACTTCAATTAACAAACCTGCTGTCTCTGTGTGCTTGAAAGAATATGACAGACCGAAAGTCTTGATCACTTTTGGAGGTGCATTTTAATGTCGCAGAAGTGCTCTGGATTAATGGTAGATTTGATCCTCATGATTTTAATATTGAGAGGGGATTTTCTGTAAACAAAGAAGTTAGTATCGAAAACCAACTCCCATAGACACTGGTCACACAAAGGCAGGTGTACGATGCCGTGAATTTGGCTGGCGGAATTCTTAATGTGGAAATTAGTGACAAAATTATTTCAAGATTGCGACATGTGCACGCAGAGTATGAAGAGGTACGAAGCGAGAGAGTGAAAGAAGACAAGGAGAAGATACAGAAGAGAAAAGATGAAAGAATGATTGGAGAAGATATTAAAGAATTAAGAGCCAAGAAAACCAAACTTTTGCTATAAATCCAATTGGAGTGCAATGCTATCGACGAGAGGCTGAGAGCACTATGTGGCCGTTTATAGCATTTCTGTGATCTTGTGGTTAGGTACGTTCTACGTCCACATCCGTGAATGTAGACATTTTGTTTGATCTGTCAATTTAAATTTGACACCATATTTTGACTTTCATTTGACTGTAATGAAGTTTACAAGTTACTGTTTTCATGTGTTCATTGTAAAGAAATACGTTTTAAAAAGAATTTTATATTTAATGACTCTTACCCTTCAAAACTGTTATGTAATGATCAAAAGGAGTGCGAAAAATTCAGGGAAAATGAAGATTTTTGTCAGGGAAAAGTCAGGGAATTTGAATTCGGGAATCTTGCAACAACCCTGAACAAGTACTTTCATCTGGGATTTTGTCTAGTATTGAATCAAATGATGAATATTTGTCAATTTCTGTAAGATTTTAGCTTTAACCTCTCCATGAGCATAAATTGGCTTTTTCTTGGAATCTGCATTTAGCACATCACATTGTACTCTCATCGTAGGCAATGATTTTCACATTTTTATACCCCTCTCTGAAATTCTCTGGGATTCCTCATTTTGTTGTTGTTACCATTGTATATGGCAAAAGGAAGTATTCAGATAGTGAAATAGTCGAATTGGTATGATTCCGATTCTTTGCTATCCACAGAAGTTGCCTCGTCAAAATTGTCATGGATTAGAACCTTAAAAAAAAATGTTTGTTAGGAACATATATTCAGCCGAGGAAATCAAAATAAAAGAAGTTAAACTGGAGATCATAAGTTACATACATGAAAAGTATTACCTATTTGACTGTTTATAATTTGAATGTGAATGTGACTAACAAATTTTGCAATTGCCACTTAATCATTTTTTTTTAAATTTTTTTAGGCCAAACTCATTAGCCAGCAGGCGTACAAACTCAGAGGCCAATGTTTCAAATGCCCATAGAAAGAGTGTTATGCCAGCCACCTGTGCCTCTTGGAAAAAGAACTCATCTCAAGTGACATCTTTGCCTCCACCTCAAAAACCTGTAGTAAAGAATGCTAGTTCTTGTGTTAAGGAAAATGCTGAGCCCACTTCTGCAGGCACATCAGAGGATACCCAGCCACTGCTAATTGAACAAGGTAAACATCCATCCTGTCAAAGTTACTACGCTCAAAATTGCCACCTTGTTATCACATGAGGCCGTGACAACATTCATTTTAGTTTTTTAATTTGAAAATACGTATTTATGGAAAAATATGGCAGGTGTCCCAAGGCAGGTATTGGAAGTTAAATTTATTTTAATCTACCAAAAAAATATTACATATTACCAGACTCATGTATAAACATAATGCTGAAATTGTCTTATCGACTGTCTGTCAGAATCAATTGTTGTCAACCAATGACTCTGTATTTGTGTTTGTTTCTATATCAGTGTCATTCAAGTCAACCATTAATGGGAGTCCCCATTCTAACTGATCCAGATTGTCATATCCTCAAATACATTGAAACCGTTGGGTTAAGTAACTGCTCGGGCTTTGAAACGTGGGTATTTATAGTTATTTAGATAATGGGTTCATTCAGGGAGAGTTTGCTGATTACTCGATCATCAATTATTGGGGAAGTTCCTCCTGGATGTGGCTACTATATGCTTAAGTGTTGATCTGAAGTGGATTCCAATAATTTAAGAGCCAAACAAATGATTTTTTTTACTGTGAACAATAGGTTTTGGGAAAAGTAACAATAGATTCAAGGATTTTATGCATCAAGCTCAAATTATGAGTCAGGGGGGTAAGTCTATAACTTCTGTCAATCATCGAAAAGCGTAATTCGTCTCCGTCATGGTTAATTGGACATTAGCAAGTCTCTAAACCTCATTTTCAACAATATGGTGGTGGTTGCCTCTGTTATTGTCAACTTTTTAAACTTTCTTGTGCACTAAGTATGGTCCTCATTTATTTTTTCACATTGTAGAAACTTAACTCTAGTAAGAGGTGGGTAGATCCATAAACCTCTGAGATAAAACTAATGCTATTGTAGTGTGTTTCACATGTAGTTAACAGTATGGGCCATATCAAGAATACTATAGCCAAACGTACTGTAACACTCGTTTTTATAATCTTTTTATTAATATCTATTGTAATTAACACTCCAATATACACTCACTCAGCACCCTCTCTCCTTAGATTCAATGGACTTATTGTAACACATATTTTTTTTGTTATAACCTTCTGGAATTCACACTCCCAAAAAACACTCAAAACCGTCCCCTCTCTCTCATAATCACCGCCGTTCTCTCCCGCTTCTTTTGTTTTTATTTATTATTCTCCCATGTCCCCGCTTACGCACTGCTTAGATACGGCTCTCACACCCCAATCCGCCAATAATCCACCTCACAACAAAGTTGTTTGGTTACATTAGTCCGATTAAATAAAATACAATTGAATGAAAGTTTTTTTTTTTAAAGCCTTCGGAAGAAGATGCCTAATCCTAAAACCTCTATCTCTGTTCTGACTATTATGGCGCCGACATTTAACACCATTAAATTCATTAAATTAGAACACAGGCCGTAACTTATAACATATAACAACACTTGAATAATCCCTCATTAGCACATTCAATGCGGGACATGATTGGATTATATTTATCTAAAGTTTTTTCTTCATATTGTGTTTATAACTTGTCATTACGTACTTTTAAACATATTAAATGTAACATTTGCAAAATTTTTCTCAAAAATATGCACTACATCACTTGACGTGCTCCGTATCTCACACTCGCCAGCACTTAAATCTTTGCAGTGTTGCCTACCTTTCAGGATACGTCCTGATTCCCACTACGATTGCGATGAGCTAATTTAACTAAAATTGATTTATTTTTTACTGACGTAATTTAAATAGAACAAGGAAAGGATACTCGTGGATATTCTCATGGGAGTAAAAAGGTGGATAGTACTTTTGAACAATAAATGAATATTCACAACTATGGTTTTCAATGAAATATATTTTCTCTTTGTAGAATTCACTGTAATGTACAAGAACAATGATATAGATTTTTATTTATAATTATAGTATGTATATATTTTCCCCGGTGGTACATTCAGAAACAGGGATTCAGGCAGAGCTCGGGACCGCCCTTGCAGTCAGGGCAATGTATTCCTGTCTGCTTCTGTTAGCCTTGGGTCTTGCAGACTCTGCAATCCTTTAGTCCGGTTTTTCTAGAGCCAGGGTGGGGAGGTAGTTTGGGAAGTGGGAATCAATTGATATAGGACCCCTTTGTGGATTGTGAACGAGAGTCCTGCTACCAATCAGGTGACCAATTATTGCGGAGGCGGAATGAATACCAATCCGGACGATGACCGTTGTAACGCTTGTACAAAAATGAAGTATTCAACATCATCATCTCCATGATATGAATGCCAATTTTTGTACCACTTTAGGTATTTGTGTTCCTTCGTGTAGTACGCTAAGTATTGATTCATTTGATCAGTACCCTCATGTATTTATTATACTCCACAATACATCGGGGTTTATTCACCGAATATCGGAATATTCACGGGAAAAAAAAAAAAATATATATTGTAAGAGAGAGAGACTCGGTAATTTTCCTTCCACACCTATTCCATCGTGTGTTGCAGTTTTGCCACCCCCCTTACATTCCACCTGCTTCCGGAGAGCTCTCTCGCCTCAGCCAACACCTAGAGTCAGCACGGACTATGTACCGTCGCATGATCGAACATCGAGAGCTCTCTCGCCTCATCCAACACCTAGAGTCAGCACGGACTATGTACCGTCGCATGATCGAACATGCGGCGTTTACGAGCCAATAAGGTGGCCAGGTAAAGTCACGAGGTGACGCTAAGGTGTACAAGTGGAAGGAGACGGCGTTGCTGCGTGGTCAGTTGGCCGCGAGATGTAACGGAGTCAACACAATAAAGGTCTGGTCTCTACCTCGCTCTTGTTCTGTTCCCTGTACTCCCTCTGACGGACCCCAAATCCCTTCGCGGGTTAACAATTGGTGTCAGAAGTGGGATTTGGTCAACATCTGTCCCCTCAGAGGCGAATATATATCAGAACAGGTAAGACCATGGCATCTCGTGTTAGTTTTGGAGGTCGGGAAGTGGAGCTCCAACAAGCCGTTAATGAGCTGAGTACGCGCCTCCAGGAAGTCGAGGAGGAGAATCGGAGGATGAAAGAGTCGGGCGCGGCGGCCGTGGATAGGTCAAGACCGCAGTTCTCATTCTTTACCGCCGTAAGTGAGTTCGGGGGTAGGGCGGAGGAGGATATTGACTCCTTCTTCTCAAAATTAGAGGGGATAGCGGAGCTGAGTGGGTGGTCCGAGGGAGAAAAGCTGAGAGTCGCGAAGCTACGAATGTGCGGGGATGCGGCCGTTTTTATTCGCACGAAAGACCTGTGTCGCGAGACCGAATCGTACTTAGAATTCAAAAATGAACTCACCTCGCGTTATCGATCTAAGAAAACAGCCAGATTTTTCCGGGAAGTGCTTTCGACTCTCAGAATAAATCCGGGTGAAGGGATCGAGCCGTTCGCGGATCGAGTGAGAGCCATAAACGCGCGAACGTACTCAATGGAAGGAACCGCGGAGCAGGTCGCGGAAAGACGAGCAGAGGCGGATGAAAGGGCGCTCGACACGTTCTTGCGCGGGCTATCCGGAGAGATAGGGCACCAGTGCCGATTGACCGCCCCGGAGACCTTCGATGCCGCCATCAGCACTGCCATCCGCATCCAGGAAGCGGAGAGCAGACCGAGGGAGAACCCGCCAACCCGTCGGGTATTCCAGACCACTGGGCAGCGCACCTGCTTTTCCTGCGGACAGCCCGGACACATGGCGAGGGATTGCAGCGGGGGAAGGAAATGCTTTGCCTGTGGCAGGGAGGGCCATTTCGCTCGCGATTGCCGGAACCGCCAGCGAACTCCTGCGACTGGGGGTTTAAACGGAAACGGGGTCGGAGAAGCCGCCGTATCCGACCCCTGGTAAGTGTGGTGCTTCCTCGCATTGGACGAGGAGGAGAGGATCAAGATTTGGTGGCAGTAGTGAACATTTTTGGGAGGGAGTGTAGAATGCTCGTAGACACGGGTGCCCAAATTTCCCTTGTTCTACGCAGCGTGTGTGGGACAAATGGGATTAAATCGTCTTCCGTTAGAGTGTTAGGGATAACGGGCGATAGGATGTGGAATCATGGGGAGAAATTAGTAAACTTTCGTGTGGGAAACACTAGGTACGACTTGCCGATGCAAGTAGTAGATCATCTTTCGGGTATCGAGGGTATATTAGGCTTAGATTTTTTGAGGAAATACGGGGCGGTTATCAATGTGTGCGCCAAAGAACTCAACGTGGGAAACCAGAGGTGGTCGTTGGGTCGTGACGTTGGAACGACTGAACGTGTGAAGGGGAAGGAAACTCATATTTGCGCTGAAGGTGTAGAAGTAAGACTTGATCGCGCAGAAGTAGTCCCTCCGCGCAGCGAGAAACGCGTGTGTGTAGCGATTTCGAGTGATAAGCTTTTTGGGGGGCTCGAGGTCATTACAGAGCCAGCACTGGAAAGTGTCGAGGGGTGTGCTGTGGCGCGAGGATTGTGTAAGATAGACTGTAGTAATCGAATTGTCGTACAGGTGGCGAATTTTGGGAGGGAAGAGGTAGTCCTCCGCAAGGGCACTGTATTGGCCACATTGGGTGACGTGTATCGGGACGAGGCCGCGGTTGAAGGAAGGGAGTGCCACATTAGGGCGGTGGAGGATGTCGCGAGCGACGTCGATTTCGAAGAAAAATTGCGCCACCTCGGCGACAAGGAGAGGAATGCCTTGATACCGGTGCTCGAGGAGTATAAGAACTTGTTCTGCTCGAAGGGTAGTTTACCAGCCACTGACATTGCTTACCATCACATCCCCACGGGGGACGCCAAGCCAATTTACCGACGCCCGTATAGGACCCCACATCACCAAAAACCTCTCGTGGAGGAATTTGTACGAGAGCAATTAGAAGCGGGGATCATCACGCCGAGTGAAAGTCCGTGGGCATCTCCGGTGGTTATAGTCCCAAAAAAGTCGTTGGATGGGAGGCCTAATTTCCGTTTTTGCGTTGACTTCCGCCAATTAAATGCCGTGACGACCCCTGATGTGTACCCTATTCCAAATATAGTGGACACTCTCGATCATTTGGGCGGTTGCGATTATTTCACCACGATCGATCTAACGAGTTCGTACCATCAAATCCCGATGCATCCTAAATCGCAGCAAAAGACTGGCTTCCTAGTAGAAAGTGGGCATTACGAGTATAAGCGTATGCCATTCGGCTTACGAAACGCCCCCGCCACATTCCAAAGAATGATGGACGGCGTGCTCCGCGGGTTAAAGCCAACTCAATGTATGGTTTACCTCGATGATGTAATCGTTTTTAGTAAAGGGATCGAAGAGCACGCTGAGAGACTAAGGCGGGTTTTGGAGAAGTTGAACGGTGCAAAATTGTCCCTAAAGTTTGAGAAGTGTCAGTTCGCACTCGCTGAAGTAAAGTATTTGGGCCACATCATCTCGCGAACGGGTCTCCACCCAGACCCCGAAAAGCTTGAAGCCGTGCAAAAGTTTCCTGTGCCGACAAGTGTGAAGGAATTGCAATCGTTTCTTGGGCTCGCAAACTATTATCGGCGATTCGTCGATCAGTATGCGGAAATAGCCAGGCCCTTGACTAGATTATTGAAAAAGGGAACATCGTTTACCTGGACGCCGGATTGCGAGGGGGCAATGAATTCCCTAAAGAATTCTCTGACGGCAAGCCCCGTGCTTGTTTACCCCGATTTTCAAAAACCCTTCATCTTGTCTACTGATGCTAGCAATATCGCCGTTGGGGCCGTTCTATCACAAGAGGTTGATGGAGAGGAGCATCCGATTGCTTTCGCTTCCCGGCAGCTGAATTCCGCGGAGATGAATTATGGGACCACTGAACGGGAATTGTTAGCAGTGGTTTGGGGAGTGGGTCACTTTCGATGCTATTTATATGGGCAAAAATTTAAAATCATAACAGATCATGCCGCACTGAAATGGCTCTTCAGCATGAAGGACCCGAGTAGTAGACTGATGAGATGGACCTTAAAGTTGGGTGAATATAACTATACGGTAGAGCATAAACCGGGGAAACAGCATTTAAATGCTGATGGGTTAAGCAGGAAGGTAAGGCGGGTGGAGACCACGGAGACTGTTTGGGAAAATGATGTCGGAAAGGCGCAAAAGGGGGATTCCCAGTGCGAGGTGTGGCGTACACAACGAGGTTTTGTGATGAAAGGGGAAATCTTGTATCGAGAGACGGGGAGGGGATTAAGAATTGTGGTCCCTGAGGGTATGAAGACGCAAATTCTATGGCAGTATCACGAACATCCCTTATCTGCTCATACAGGGGTGCCATCTACCTTGAACCGTATTGAGCCTTTATACTGGTGGCCTACCTTGCATTCCGATGTGAAACGATTCGTGAGGGATTGCGTGTCATGCAGTCGTCGCAGCCCATACGGGAGGACGCGGGCACCACTGCAGGAGTTGCCTGAGGCAAGGGCGCCGTTTGAATTAGTGGCCCTTGACATTGTAGGACCTATGCCCTTGACAGACAGTGGTCATAAATATATACTTTCCATCCTAGATCACTTTTCGCGGTATTTGGTGATGGTTCCGTTGAGTGACCAAACAGCAATGACAGTGGCAGAGGCGTTCGTAAAGCGGTGGGTTTTAAGATTTGGGGTTCCTAACACACTACTGAGTGATCAGGGGACAAACTTTACATCAGAGTTGTTTACGAACGTGTGCAAATTGCTTAATATTAAGAAGCTTCGCACGTCACCTTTTCATCCGGAAGGCAACGGGAGAGTGGAGAGGGTACATAGGACGGTGGCGGTGATGATAAGCCACTACATAAACTCAAAAAATTCTGATTGGGATACGTGGCTGGCCTTTGCCGTGTCGGCCTATAATACAAGTGTGCACACTAGTACCAAAGCCTCCCCCCATGAAGTAATCTTTGGCTTCCCTATGCGGTCCCCTTTCGAGTGCTTCGATCCAAGGGATAAGGAAATCAAGGGAGATTACGTGGTCGGGCTACGCGAGAGGTTAAAGGAGATTTGGGGAAAATGCCGCGCAAGCGGTAGGAAGGCTCAACGGGAGAGTAAAAGACAATACGATAAGAGGAGCAAAGCCGTTCATTACCGCTGCGGGGAGTACGCGTACTTGAGTGACCCCCAAATAAAATCTGGCCGAGTAAAGAAATTTCACTCCCCGTGGGCTGGACCTTTTCGAGTGATTGAGGTAGTGTCGGACGTGAATGTGCGGTTGGAGCTCCCCTTCCGTGAATTGTTGGTACATAAAAATAGGTTAAAACCATACTTTGGTCCTATCCCCCCACCCTCAACCGGCAGATACAGAGAGAGACGCCGAGGCCGCCCAAGGAAGACCTCGACGGTAGTGGATGAAGCGACCAGCTGTGCACCCGTTCCTAGTGTTGTGACGCCTCCCACTTTCTTCCCGCCCATACAGAGTGCTTCAAACCCCTCCAGCCCTCCCCTCATTGAGTCCTCGACGCCCGACGTACCTCCGTCTAGTTTTCCCCTCGACGAGACCCTCACCTTGACGACGGAGGCACATTCCGAGGAAGGACGCAGGCCATCGGAGAGCATCACAACAAACCATATCAGCAGCCCGTCTCCCTCTTCGAGTGCCCCCTCCCCGAACTTCCCTCCCAGATCGCCTTACCCCCTGCGTTCGAGGCAGGCCGCCCAGCAGACGTCATCGGCAGAGACCACGGACAAGGAGCTTCCTCGTGGGAAAGAGGAGGAAGACGCGGCTCAGCCAACTGAACGCCCGTATAACCTGAGACCCAGATAGTGTTAAAAAAAAAAGAAGAAAAAACAGCATGTGTGGGGTAGCGCTGTGTGTAGTGGTCGTGTTTTGGGTGTTTGCGATTGCTTGGTATTATTGGTATGACAGCCCGGGCGCCATATGTGAGGTTGTAGAGGAAATACAATGATCATGGGGTGGGCTAGGGTTTCATTGGGTCTGCTGAGGGTCGCAGAAAATGGATTGGAGGGTGTTCTATTTTGTTTTATTTTGTTTTGTTTGGGGTATTTCTGTTGCGACAAATTGAGTATATGTCCGTGAAGTGAATTGATGATTACATTGTGGTGAAGGGTTTTACTTATTTAACCTCATGATGAATTTTATTGCTTAATCAAATAAATTGTTGCATTAATGGGAAGGGGCTGTTCTGTACGTATGACTTATTGAAACTTTATTGAACACCATGTTCTCGGGAAAATGACATTGTATGTATTGGGTTCTTTATGTATTGGGTTCTGGAATGTACAATAATTGTAATTGTGTTACTGAAGAATTTGAAGTGGACGTAATTGTTTTGAATGTAATTGTTTAAAATTGTCTGTAAGCCAATTTTAAATTGTGAGGGGGAGTGGTGTAAGAGAGAGAGACTCGGTAATTTTCCTTCCACACCTATTCCATCGTGTGTTGCAGTTTTGCCACCCCCCTTACATTCCACCTGCTTCCGGAGAGCTCTCTCGCCTCAGCCAACACCTAGAGTCAGCACGGACTATGTACCGTCGCATGATCGAACATCGAGAGCTCTCTCGCCTCATCCAACACCTAGAGTCAGCACGGACTATGTACCGTCGCATGATCGAACATGCGGCGTTTACGAGCCAATAAGGTGGCCAGGTAAAGTCACGAGGTGACGCTAAGGTGTACAAGTGGAAGGAGACGGCGTTGCTGCGTGGTCAGTTGGCCGCGAGATGTAACGGAGTCAACACAATAAAGGCCTGGTCTCTACCTCGCTCTTGTTCTGTTCCCTGTACTCCCTCTGACGGACCCCAAATCCCTTCGCGGGTTAACAATATATATATATATTTTTTATATTTTATATATATATATATATATTTATATATATATATATTTTTTTTATATTTATATATATATATATTTTTTATATTTTATATATATATATATATATATATATATATATATATATATATATATATATATATATATATATATATATATATATATTTTTTTTTTCTTTTCCCGTGAATATTCCGATATTCGGTGAATAAACCCAAATAAATAAATAAATATATATATATATATATATATATATATATATTTTTTTTTTTCCCGTGAATATTCCGATATTCGGTGAATAAACCCCGATGTATTGTATATATATATATATATATATTATATCCTGGATATACTTCGAGAATATCATAAGAACATCTCTCTTGTGCTTCCACTTCAAAACACAAATCCCTTCAGGTTGGGTCCATTGCTGGATCACTTCACCTCTGTGCAATTGAGCTTGGATGACCTTAGGAGGGTTCCCTTTTCAGTCTTTCCGAAGCGTCCATGTACAGTATCAGTACTCACGGAGCAACAGCTCTCTGGCAGGAGAAACACTGTTGTAAAAGTTGTCCATACAAATTGAATGGCCTGGGCTGAGACCATTCAACAATTTATGAACAACTTTGTCCGTGTGTCAACACCACCAACTTCAGGGTCCAGCCCTCCTGCTTATAGAATAAATCGATGAGCTAGCCCATCTGGCTCTTGCCAATACATGAAGTTTCACACCTAATTTATGGTGTTTCATTTTTATAAACTGGCGGAACGAAAGCCTCTCCCTCCAAGCCACCATCGATTCATCAATACACAGATTCTGCCTTGGGTAATGCACAGTTTCCATAATTTGGTGGAAGTACACTGCAATAGGCCTAATCTTGAAAATAGGGTCCTCAGATTTTCAGTCTACGGGATTTCTGGCGAAATGAGGAGCTTGTCTCATCATCATGAATCGGTCCCTGGACATATTTTGGGAGAAATAATGAAACTCGAATTTCGCATCAGTACTCCATTAGTCAGCTAGCCAGTGTAGAGGAATAATTTTCATGTGAAATACAAGCCCAGGAAAACTTTGTATTCCTCCACTAATAGTGCTTTCCAGTCAGTAATGCGAGCCCTCTCGAAGGCACCCCTGAAAAAGAGTTCCTCTGCAAAAACATTTGTTTCCTCGATTACTAACCGAAAAAATCTATCAGTAAATAACAGATCAAAATAATCCTGTGGCCTGTCCCTTATCAGCTGAATCTTCAGTCCACTATTTTCCAAGAAAAGGATATTTGGAGATTCCACCAGATTATCAACCCATACAAAACCACTCGGCTGAGAGGGTGTTAAAGGTCGAGGAGTGGGGGTGGGCGAGGGAGAAGGAGAAGGGGGTGGGATGGGAGAAGGAGCTGAGGCTATGGTTAGGGGTGGAATAGCGGGACCACTGGCTCCAGAGAAAGGGACCGTAGAAAGCTAGACAATAACAGTTGCCTCCCTGCTAGATGGGTCCTACACTGACTCTCCGTTCTCTGCCTCTTCTTCCCCTCACCCTGCCCCTTTTTTGGAGAAAATACAAGATGGCATCACTAAAACAGTAACGTGGTAGGTTGTAAAACTGAATCAAAACATTACATAATACTTCTGATTTACAGACATAACCAAAGATTGTATTACATAAGTGTAAAAAATAATGAAGAGAATGAATGCATATTTGCTGACAAAAACAAAACTACATGGAAAAAATGATACATTTACATCAAACACCTTGCAACGGTAGATAGATAATCCGATTATCTGACCAGGTTCAATACACCAGCATATAACATTCACACATCTCAATTTGTGAAACGCTTAAATTTAGTGAGAATTAAAATTAGTTTTATTCCGCATAGGGAATTAAAAATGATTGTGACTAAATTTCAAGAACAGCTATTGAGTTGATATTGTGTTAGACAGCGAATTTCTGGCGTAATCACTCCCTGCCAACCAACGTTTAGGCAGATTTCTAGGTTCTACATGTATTTAGAAGTGCATAGATAAGGAGATGTCCTTTTAAATAAAACTAATGCATATTTTACAAACCAGAAAGCAGGGACATATGTTGAAGAGTCACAAAAGAGACATTTACATACATGCAAATTTTGCGTGAATAGCTACATAGTACATATACACCTCCACTACACTCAATGCATTTGATCAAACCGCTACTTTTAAACTAGCTGTAACTATGCCATCATTTCAAGCATCATAAATCTTTTCATAAACACTTTAAAACTAAAATTGATATTTACGTAAATTTAGGATTAAACTTCCCCCCGGAATGTGTTAATACACGTCGGCACTTCTTTTCAATTCATGTGTTCTCATTCATTCATCTATTCACAACTTCCCAACCCATAATAACACCACAATATACTCCAGGCTCAACATTTCACTTTTCGTGCAGCACTTTTTCCATTTTATCCCCAATCACTTTGTTGTAACCGTTCACTCCATCCCTGCTTGACACCTGTTCATAGTTCACTCACCATGCCCTATTTCCATCATCTTTTAAGTAACTTCTCGTTTTTCTTTGCCCCCATTCTTCTCAGCTGTTGATGCCGCAGGGCTCATCGAGTGTCATGCCACGATTAGTTTTCCGAATTCCATATCTTCCGTCTCTCTCCTCTCCACCACCATCGAGTACCGTCCTTTTACTGAGTGTTGTTCCATCACTTCCTCTCGTCTCTCTGCGTTCCTCCCTCGATCCGGCGGATTGTAAACTTGCACATTACCTCGCTCCTGATGTGGGTAATAAATTCTCCCTTGATGTGCGCCTCTCTCTCCATATTGGCTCGACCCTGGTTGTCTTCTCCTGTCATCTTCCCTCTCCTCACTGCTTCCGGATGCAGATAATAACCCTGTCCTTGGTAAGGGCTCCTTCCTCTGTACTGTCTCAGCTCTTGATGTCTTCCTTGCTCCTTCCTGGAATCATCTTCCCTTCTTCTCACCGTTGAGTCCTCACTGGGTCCTTTCTCCTGCATGATGCGGTCATACCGGCCCAGCAATCTCAAGAATTCTGGCAGCGTCGCTAAGTTGTGGGATATCATCCCTGCGCTTACCTCAGGACCAAAATGCTCTTTCAGACGCTAAATAATTTTGTCGTCCCCCATCGGTAGTCTTAGCTCTTACACCGCACTTATTTTTACCGTGGCATACTCCACCCTACTTCGATTCCTCATCTGGTTATACTTTCCCATGTTCATCATTCTCCTGACGTCCATCTGCTGTTTGGCTCCCCAATACTGTTCCTGGAACATTTCTCTTAAGGTATTAAAGTCTCTACGAAGGTGTGATGTCGCCGCGAACCATTCCCATGCCTGTCCTGTGATTCCTTGCCTCATAACCATCATCATGTCTGCCCCCGATAACGGGTGTATTTCCATATATTCCTCTAGTTCGCTAATATATTACATCGGTTTCGAGCCTCTCCGTCCGTCGAAATTTGGCATCTTTATTTGGATCATTGTTGTCGGTGTTGCCATCGAACCCTTGTTACACTGCTCCATTCTCTTCGTTATCTCCTTCAACGTAATCTCATGGATACGCCGTTCCATTTGTGACCCTTCTTCATTGACCTTGGTCGACAGTTGCCTCACTACCTCTTCATTACTGTCTATCCGGCTATGGATTTCACTTATTACCCCTTTAATTACCTCATTGGTTTCCTTCGTCTCCCTTCTCAATTTCTCAATCTCCTCTCAAACTTGTTTGTCCTTCTTTGGTCTCTGTCCTATGGACTCCGAGGTCCTTTCTTTGCTTTCCCCTCATAGTTTCGGCATTCTCATTCATGGGTGCTATAATCTCTTCCTTTTGTTCTTTCAGCTCCTTCATCTCTTCCTTCTGTTCTCTCAGCTCCTTTATCTCTTTCAACAGTTACTGGAGTTCTTTTATTTGTTTCCTCTCTTCTTCCTTCTCTCTCTTCTGCTCTTCATCCCTTTCCCTCTGTTCCTCTCTCATCTGTCTTAGTATTGTCCCTACATCATTCCCTTCTGCTATTTCTGTCTGAACCTTGAACTCATAGGTTTGTACGTCTATCCCTTCTTTCTCTAACACTTGTTTCAGCCTTTCCTGTAGCTCAAACTTCGCACCTTGCATCGCTATTCCATGATCCCTCAATTGATGCTGTAATTCCGCCTTCTTTAAATCCCATACTTTCTGTATAACTTCCGCCATTTCGAAAAATTATTCCGCTAATCTCTTATCTCAGGTTTCCCGTAGTCTCAATCCTATCGAGAAGTCATAGCCCCGCATTGGGCGCCAAATGTAACACTCGTTTTTATAATCTTTTTATTAATAATTCTGGTAATTAACACTCACTCAGCACCCTCTCTCCTTAGACTCAATAGACTTATTGTAACACATTTTTTTTGTTATAATCTTCTGGAATTCACACTCCCAAAAAACAATCGAAACCGTCCCCTCTTTCTCACAATTGCCGCCGTTCTTTCCCGCTTATTTTGTTTTTATTTATTATTCTCCCGTGTCCCTGGTTACGCACTGCTTAGATCTGGCTCTCACACCCCAATCCACCTCACAACACAGTTGTTTTGGTTACCGTACTCTCCATGTGTTCACTTACTGGCCGTTAAGAACATTTTTTCCAAGACCAATGCAGAAAGGACATGGTAAAGGTACTTAAATTCTTTCTTGCTACTATTGGCTAAATGGCATCATTGGTCTTATGGAGATTATGCACGAAACCAATCTCCATAAGATCCCATACTATCTATAAAATGTGGAATGCACTCCTGGAGCACATATGTCTTCGTGTTCCCAATGCACTCTTCCTCCCAAGTTTACATAATACCCCACAAGCCGCCACGTGGGCGTGCGGCAGGGGGTGTTAGGTCTCCAGCCGTTGAAAGATAAAAGTTTTTGGGAGGTGAAAGGGTGAACTGTATATTGGGAGTGTCTTTAGTGGAGCTCAGTTTTTATTGTGGTCGCTTATTGTGCACGGAAAGAACGAGTTTTTGTACCTATCTATTCGGCAGGGTATCTCTCTTATTTTATCGCATCTGTCAGACCTAGAGATGTAGTGAGGCGTCGTGATGTAATATTCTCTGTGTCTCTCAGAAAAACATCAGTTGTGAATTTCTCAAGGAACCTAAGCCTAGCATGTTACCGCCCAGTCTCTAGGGGCTCTCACCTTAATCCCTCTAAAAGCTGTGAGACACTATATGTATGCTTGTAGCAGTTTTTAATGAAGCACACTGCTTTCCTTTGTATGTTATTATTTTTTTTGGTTACATCTTTATGAACAGGGTCCCAAATGCTCGCAGTGTATTCGAGGTGTGGCCCAACCAGGGCGAAGTAGCGTCTCTCTTTTACTCTTTCATTCTAGGACCTTCCTATTATACACTTAACAAAACATAGTTTCTTTAATGCTGTGCTGCATATGTTTTCTTTGTGTGATCCCCATGATATATCATAAGTTAAGGTAATACCAAGATATTTTACTGTATCTGAAGATTTTATGTTTACTCCACCCTCAGTATAGGTATGGCATTTTTGTGATGACTTTCGCAGGAAGTGAACTGTGGTGCATTTGCTGATATTTAATTCTAACCCCAACTCCTGGCACCACGAATGAACGTTGTTAAGGTCCAATGACAGAGCTTCAAAGTCCGCTTCTTTGCTCATTTCACGGTAGATAACTGTATCATCTGCAAATAATCTTAATTTACTGCTAATTCTAGAACTTAGGTCATTAATATAGATAATGAATAAAAGAGGGCCGATCACACTTCCCTGAGGAACACCGGATGTGACTTCAACCATATCAGAGCTAAAACTATCAATAACTACTTTTTATTTTCAATCACTGAGAAAGTCACTTATCCAATTCACTATTTCTCCATTAACTCCACATGATTGCAATTTATATACGAGTTTTTTGTGAGGAACCATGTCGAATGCCTTCTTGAAATCGAGGAATATCGCATCGGCTTGCTTAATTGATTCACCTGATTTTAGGAGATCTTGAAGGAAGAGAGCAAATTGAGTTTCACAGGACCTGCCTTTATGAAAGCCGTGCTGACTGCCATGTAAGAAGTTACGATTATCCAGGAATGTCGTAATATTATTAACGACAATAAGTTCGAGAATCTTGCCTAAAACTAATGTTAGCGATATAGGCTGGTAATTTCCTGGGTCACTTTTATTTCCTTTTTTGAATATCGGAGTGACGTTGGCTGTTTTCCAGTCTTGGGGCATCTTGCCCTCGGATAATGGTTTGTTAATTATAATTTCTAAGAATGGTGCAATCTGTTGCGCTAACTCCTTCAGCATACGTGCAGGTTTTCCTTCTGGATCTGGGTACTTGTTTCTTTTAATTGAATGCAATTGTTTGATTATTCCATCACGTTGAATTGTTACGTCAGCCATCGGCTCGTTAAAGTCAGGAATGTTTAAATTGTGAATTTTATCATCTTTAGTAAATACACTTTTGAAGTAGTGGCATAATAAATTGGCTTTCTCGATGCTGTAGGTGACGGCTTTGCCGTTTGTGTCCAATAAAGGCTCTACTGTTGAAGATTCGCCCTGGAGCTCTCTTGCGTAAGACCAGAATAACTTGGGGTTTTCATCTAGTAATCATTTCATCGATGAAAATTAATTAAGCAAAATTGCCCATTCGGTGTGTACAGACATCTTGTCCTTGCAGGGTTCAGTTTCATTTGAGATTAGGAAAGTTTTTTAGGGTCACCCTCTCACACAAGGCACTTTGTCATAGTTGAAAAATGTCAAAATATCAGTACGCATTGTGCAAAAACATCGTAAAATCAAGAGTTGAGCTCACCGGTGGCCACCCTGTTGTCAAAATAAGCTTTTTTATACTTCCCAGTGTCCATTTAGGCTGCAAAGAAGACAATTGGCCCTTGTTGACAAAAGTTACAGACTTACCCCCAAGGTCATCTGATACAATACAGTTTGATGTGACAATTTTAACTCATCTGGTATTCTAATATGTTGGCAAATAAAATAAAAATACAAGCCTGCACCTGAAGTCCACTGTTACCCTAGTTTTTCCGAGAATGGCTGTCCTTAAATAGCTGTTCTTCCTCATACATGCTGAGAACAAGTTCAGTTAAGCTCTAGATGTTCATTTTTGTCATAACTCCTCAGCTCTTCTGTGGCAATTGTCATTGCTCCTTGCACTTGCACTCATGCAATCTTTGGATCCTCCTGGCACATCACAGGAGGCTTAAGTTCTTTTGAAATTTCATTTGGTTTCCCTCCAAAAGGGAGAAAATATATAGGAAGAGTATGTGCATCATTTCTCATTGAATATTTTTCATTTACCATTCAAGTTTATTGAGCATATATGAGGAGAACAGCTATCATGGGGGAATTTTTTAATTGAAATTATATTCCTTTTTTATCCTGTAAGGTAGTGCCTACTGTAGGTTGGATGAGTTTGGTTCTGTTAATTCCATGAAATATTGGAAGGAATGGTTAAAACAATTTTTTTCTCATATATCTCTAACACGCTTACCTTTTCTCAGTTATACTTTGCTTAAAATCCAGTGAATCTGAAACTTTTCTATGTTCATGTATGATTTGTGTTGAATGCCTTCCCAACTTGGTAATGGTTATTTGACTAAAATTTTCTTTCCCAGGTTTACACCTGGTTAACATCTCTGATGAGAGGACATCATCTGAGCTACCTGGTGCTCTGAATCCATCCAAAGCTGCCGAGGAATGTACAGAATCCCATTCAGAGAAAATTATTTACTGTGTTCAGACAAGTCCAATATCTCCACCCCAGCCAAACCAGTCAAAGGCATTCACAAATGCTGAGCAAACTTATGAAGACGGAGAGTGTCCTGCAGCCTTGCTAGGAGGAAGGAGGCGACGGCGTTGGTCTCTAAGCTGGAGTGGGTGGGTGACATCTGCTGCGGAGCAGTCTGATTCAGACTATAAGGAGGATGAAAGTGAAAGTTGCATTAGTACAGAGCCTGTGGAGTCCAAGTGTGAGGAATGGGAAGCATCTAAAGTGGAATCTCAGGCTGCTGTGTATGATGTTTGTAATCATGTGTCAGAGACAGAGGTGAATATGGCTGTGCAAGATGACCTGAATGGTGAAGAAAACCCAGAAAAGTATGTAGAAAAAGAATTGACATCCCTCAGCGTAATGGAGAGCCAAGAGCAGAATGAAAGAACAAGTGAGCATATGCTGGAAACAAGTCTAAAAAGTGACATTTGTAACTTAAAAGGTGAAAGCATTTATGGCACCAAAAGTTTATCAGCAGATATTAAGGAGCCATTAATTCCTACGCCTGAAAATACGTCTATTGCTACTGTGCATCAAGGTACTCCTGTCTCAGAGAGCAATGATGAAGGTCCTGCTCTCAATACCCACCCTAATGAGGAATCTATGTATTCATGTCAAACTACTCCTCAACTAGTTAAAATTACACCTTCTGTTCAAAAAACAATAAATTCGTTACCAACTTCCTCTGTCAGTTCTGTTGGCATTAAAGAGACTGCTCTAAAACTCCTATCACATTTGGTGGATGAGCAAGATAAGGCTATGGCCCAACTTCTTGAGGATCAAAGACAACAAGCTGAGAAAATGAAGGAGCGATTTATGTTGCAGCAGAAGTGTCTTGTTGAGAGGGTTGCCCACCTTGTGAGCTCTCTGTCTACTCCTCAGATGAGGAAATCTAAAGCTTCACTACTCAGTGAAGACGTATCAGTCACTAGCAAAGAAACCATGACTGCGTCAAAAATCCCCGCAATGTTAACTGTCCCTCTAATATCTACCCCTGTATCTACTTCAAGAGGATCCGAGAATAATGGAGATAAACTCACTCGTGCTATTTTTCCACCAGAGCGAGAATCTTTGACGCATGCATTTAATGATGTTTTAGAAGAAAAGTCTTCAAAAGACATTGTTAATGAGCTGGAAAGCAAATTAAGTAAATTTTCTGAGGAAGGTAGTTTTTCTTCTATGGAAAACAGTGTATGCCAAGTGTGCCTTTTAATGCCAAGTAACTGCCGCTGTTGTTCACAAGAAGAAAGTAGTTGCTCCTCTACTGTTAGAGAGGAAATCACTGCTCTGTCTGTAGGTTCTTTGGGTAATGATACTGTTACTGCAGGAGCAGTTGGTGAGAAAGAAAACAGTACAGCTGGAGATAATAGGGTTTGCTCAAGCTCACCCTTACAAGAGGTTAATGATGGTGAACTGAGCCACTCTCCAGCTAAAATTGTGGAGAAAGTTCTGGTGAATCCACCTTTGGATCAATCCAAATCAACAACACGGGAAGATATTCTGGATTTATCTGAAATTCTGGAAATGGAGTTTAGATGTAAGGCTGGTAATGCTCCAAGCCATACTCCACCCGTCAGTATTGACAAGAATGAAAGAAATCCAGAAGAAATCCATAATGTTTCTCCCTTGTCCACGGCAGATTCACTTATAAGGACCAGTGACAATTATAATTCCAGTCCTCTGGAACATTTATCATCATACCGCGAAATGTATGAGCAAGACTTGTTGCGACTCAGACCATCTGAATCTGGAGCCAACAAAAAAGGTCTTGATGGACTATTGACTAATGAGCCAGAGTCATTGTCTAAAAATGGTGAGAAGAACTCAGGGAATTGGTCCCAAATACCAAATGAAACACCTTGTCCATTGGGTAAGGTAAGTGAGATTGAGAGAAGAGATACACAGTTTGACATGTTGCCTGATTTGAAAAGTGATGTTCTCCAAGCCTATCTTGGGTCACAAACTCCATCCACTGGCCCTGTCTTCCTCCAGACTCCTTTGGCCTCAGCATCTCAGCGAAACCAAGAATTGCCCACTTGTTCCACTCCTGCTGAACTGTTGGAAAATTCCAAGATAAACAGATTATCTGCAAAAGAGGTCCAGTGTGAGGAAGATGATCAAAACTCCATGCTAATAAGTCCAGTGGTTGGGGGAAGCCTCGAATGCAAAGAAAGGTTAGACTTGAGTCCGGGTGAGCTGCATATATCAATTAGATCATCTTCAAGCAACAGCACGTCCTTCTCCCATGAGCCATCTCATCCTTCATCAGGAAGGTCTCCTGCTAGTTCCCGTAATACCCACAGCTCTGATTGTTTCACTACAGCATCTTCTAAGTGCCAAAGTGATCGTGTAAGTGAACATGAAAAAGAAGTATTTTTGAAATTTGGGAAGCTTTCTGCATTTGTAAAGGGTTATCTTACAAGGCGACTTTTAAAGACTGAAAAAGTATGCAGGATAAAAATGACAATTCGAGATTTGATGATGACTGCTTTGAAAATTCATTCAGAAGTTTCAAAAGAAGACGATGTGAATGAAAGTGATGTGATGCTGCATGGCCAAATTCTAGCGGAGGTAAGTGATGTCTAAAGTATTTTAACATCCTTTCCAGATTTCTACCATCCGTGACAATGGGGAAATATCCTTGAAATTCCTAATTTGTGGGAAGCTTTGTAACTCCTGGATTTGGGAATTCGTTCTTGATTTTCCTCGATTTTCTTGAAACATGGAATAATTCCATGGTAATTTTGCAAAGTTATGGGTACAGATTTTTCTAGTATCATTCTGTAGCTGTCAAATTCATGAAATCCTCATTTTGGCTAGCATTAATGTCTTGTTCTTTAGACTAATTTATTAATAATTTACCCTGATTTCATTTTTTGCCAAAGTTTGTCAAAGCACCTCTGCTGCTTTCCAATAAAATTGTATTGCAAACTTTTCCACCCAAAGCCAGCCCCATAATGCCGCAACAATGTATGGTTATTGTTGCCCAGTCAAGTTTATTTATATTAGTCATGGGTATTGTTACAAATCCTCTCAATTCAACCATCTCCATTAGTCACTATTTACACATTCCAGTCTCCATTCCTGTCCTATGACGCGTCCTGCGCATGCGCTCTAATCTATTCCGGGTGGTGAGACCCAGAATAGATTAGAGCGCATGCGCAGGACGCATCATAGGACAGGAATGGAAAGGAAACTGGAACGTGTAAATAGTGACTTACTATGAAAGAGTATGTTCTGACTAACCTTTCTAATTTTATCTCTAATATTATCAAGCCTTTAGAAAAATGAAGATATGAATATTAAACTTTTAAAGTTTTCTTTTGTAATCCATAATAGGCGTAAAGGGTATAACTGAAGACTTTTATGTTATTTATTATTATGGATAGGAATATAATTCATCATTTATACCTAAAGGGATTATTTATCGAAGTATTGATATTAATGTAACTCTGAAATTCATTTCTGAAATTCCAAAGTGCATAGCTTTAAATGGTTGGCCCTCTAAGTTTTATGCATTTCAGAAATATTAGCCATATGACTTGCGTAATTGCCAAGTTATAGCTGAGAAGGTAAGTTAGTAGTCAATTATATTTTTAAAGGTCTTCAATTGTTTTAACTGATATTGGAACTCTTAGATATATTTTTCACAGTTAATAAAACAAAGTTTATTATCTGATCTAGTATCGATGTGCATTGAAGATATTTCCTAACCTTTTAGATGGACTATTAATCTGAAATTCATCTTATTTGTAAGCAAGTTGAGTCCAGAGGGTTTGCTTTATATTATGAAGCTTTATCTTGAAGTGGAGACATTTTATTTCCTTTCTTCAGTTCATATGCATGGATTAGTTATAAGGGGCCATTCAAGTATTATGTAAGACATTTTTGAGGGTAGGGGGGTTGGGATCATCTTATTTTGTCTGTCTTGAATTATTGTGTTGTTTCCAAATATTCTGTGTTTTTTTTCCTAATATCCTTTGATTGTTAACAACTTTATCCGCTGTAGTACTGTTTTGCTCTTTATGTTAATGAATGTGGTACTTAAATACTGCATAATTGTACGATACCCAGTGCTCAGAGCTGTACAATGGCTTCTATGGAAAGATGTAACAGCAGAAAGCAAGCATTTATCGAAGAGTAGATACAAAAATCTAATGTCTTATGTAAGAGGTGAGGGTTGGGAAAATCTGTCTTACATAGGGGGATGGGTAGGCCAAAAATGGCATGAATTGTCTTACGTAATACTTGAATGGCCCCTTAGCCCTGGATATCTGCAAAAGTGTATGTGCTGGAAACATCTAGAATTCTAACATAATTTTTGTGTGTTATCCCTGATTTAAGGGTGATTGTGTCAATTTTATTTTGAGAAATACCCAAAATTAATATAGCAGGAGACTATTTTTGCTTAGAATGTTTTTGTAGGTAAATTGTGATATCGGTAAAATATTTGCTGAAAGTTAAATAAAATTTGTAATTACTTGCAGCTGAATTCCACCTGTGAAGATTTTCACCACATATTCTTTGAAATGACCACAGCTCAGCAAATGTCAATCATTTCTGCTGATCGCCAAAGACTAATTTCAACAGGGTCCTCACTCATTGTCAATGAAGAAAGAATCACTCCTCGCCCTGCATGGCTGTCTGCTGTAACTCTGAAAACCATTCAACGTCGCTCCAGTGTCTATAATCCTGAAAATAGGTATGGAATCAAAATATTTATCTTCTCTCTTTGATAGGAGGGGTAATCTATTAATCACATTATTGTCCATTATAGGGTAGAGAAAGCACCACAATCCAAGAGAGTGGATAAACAACCAACCCAAGGCAGAGTTTCCTCTGTTGTCAAGGCGGCTGGACAGAGGAAGGTGAAAACGGCAAATGAAAGGGAACATAGTTGTAGGAGATCTACTAGTAGAACAATATCAATATCTGAGGGTGTCAGTGAGTATATGACTTTAATTTTTTCATAGTAAATTTTCAACTGCAGTACAACCTTGTTTTTACCCTCCTCAATTTTATGTTGTTCACAATTTTGCATAGTGAGAGTTAAGTCCAGCTGGGAACTTCTGGGAATTTCAATGGTGAATACTTGATTTTACATATAAGAAGATCAGCTTTTGGGATTCCCTCCCCGTGTTGTCTTTCATTGATGACAGTTTCTCCAGCCATCCTGCCCGCATCTTCGCGTCAAAGTGGCGATTCATCACAGGGTCTATCCTTTTATAGCTATGTCCATGTATAGGGCTGCCTGGCTTCTCTCTTTTTTGGTGTGAATACTATCTTCCAGGTGTTTGATAAGTTGTAGCCATCTCCCTGGTTGCAAGTATTCGGGTTCTTGGTGATTTCTATGGCTTTCAAAATGAGTCTCGGAAAGTAGTGTCTTTCGTTGTTGGTGATTATTGGTTCATTGAAAGTTATGCTATGGCCAGTCTCCAACCATACGTGTTCGGCAATGGCAGAGAGTCAGAACTGCTTCTTTTCCGTGGCCCGTTTGTGTTCCCATATTCTGCATCTGATGGTTCATCCTGTCTGTCCAACATAAGATTTTCCACGGGTGCATGGAAGTAGTTGCACTCCCTCAAAAAGTGTGCAAGGGAGCTTGTCCTTGGGTTTCGGTAGGTGGTCGGCAGTCTTTCTGCAACAAGTAAATCTCAATTTTGTTTACTTTTGAAAGTATCCTAGCAATTCTCTCCATGGTACCAGCAACATAACTTTGATTTCACGAAGTTTCTTGATTTTAACAGTGCCAAATTAGTCCATAAGAAGACCTGATGATGTCATTACGTGACGAAACACGGGTCGTATACAGTAAAAATATTTGTGGACCATTACTTGAAAGTTTTTGATTTCTGATATGGAGAGGTTCCACAAAGTGAAGCCTGAATTTATTAGTTATAAAATGGGTACAAATTAGGAAGAGGAATTTAAGCGCAGATTAGAACACATTTGAACGTGAACAACGATGAATCAAGCAGTATGTGGGGTAGAAACATTCAGTAACCTGCAGGTGGATATCAAGCAGTAATGAAAATAGTCAGCCTAATGTTTTGTATGTGATTAGCAAATTCATTCAAAATGTGTAGGTAGATAAAAACACACGTTTTCACTTGGTATCTAAAAATTTTGCACTCTGCAGGTGTCTATCATGCCTATTTTGGAAATCAACAAAAAAAAAAAACAATCACGGATGCAATTACTAAATCTTTTATGGCCCAGCACTTATCAATTCCTTGTTTTGACAGAAGCTGTACAGAAATAAGTTAGTAATGGAATAAAGTGTTGTTGGAGAGAAAGGCTTGCAGCTGCAATTGATACTGAAGCTGAATGTTTCATCTTCTATTCTGTTCCAGTTGCTCTGCACATATGGCTGCCTTGCTGTTATAAGCTGTAAATTGTTGAATTAGCATCTGCTGCGAGCAGTTGCCATTTTATATAGCCATTTCTTGTTCATCCATCGTTGCCAATATATGTAATTAGAAATGTGAAGTATCATTCATGAATCCAAATGAAATTATTTTATTTGTGCCAAAGGTTTCTAATGATCTTGAATGTAGGTCTCCCAGCAATTTTCTTACAGCGCTGATTGATCACCTGTTGTTTGGTGTGCCTCTAGCTGTGGTCTGCTTTGGGGTGCTTCATGGAACTGTTTCATTTTGAAACTGATTTGGTTGCGAAACAGTTGCAATGACACTCATGTTATGTTAGTGCCACCACTAACCAAGATATGTAGTTACACCTTTAGGCCCCTGAGACATCAATGGGGAATTTAGTTGCATTTAACCTTAAAATTGAAGTGAGGAAGAATCACAAACATTTCTCAAATGTTTATTTAATGTGGACTCATCTGCAAACTCTCCATTACCCTACAAGTCATAAAATTTTCTTTTTACATACAATCTTACTACTGTTGGCAATTAAAACATTTGTTGGCTCTTGAAAACCTTTAGGGTTGCCTGTGTACAGCAATTAATTATAATATTCCATTGTGATTTACATGTCACTTTACCACATCCTATATAAGCATGAACTTTGGATTCATTCAAAAAAATGCGAGTAGTGATCCCTCTAATTTCTAACAAATCCATTTCTCCTGGTGAAAGTCCTTTCAAATGCCTCCTGGTTGTACATATAATTATCTCATTAAAAAAGAATGCCTACTTTTCTGTACTGTCCATGTTTGTTTACTTTCAACAATTGAGTCGGTGGTAAAAACCTTTTCAGAAGCAGGTTCAGGAATCGGCAGCCTTTGAACTACGATTTTGTCCATGGTGTGGTTGAAACCTGTCTTGCTAGCAAAAACCATAGTGTATGAGATTTAGGCGTACATGGTTCAAATCATGGTTTATACTTCAGTCTTGCAGTCTACCCTAGAAGTTTTGAACCATACTGTGAATGTATTCTGTGTTGATTGTTATGTATGTTGCACTTACTGCTATATGCTTCCACTATTATTGAACAGGGGTTGCTAGTTAGACACTTTTCTGTTTTCTAATAGGCTGAGGAATGATTTTTCATGTTGTACCTCCTTTTTCATTCTGCCATATTATGTAATTAAGACATTTAATGAATTAATTCTCCACAAAAGTTGTTATCATTGCTAGGTGGTAAATCATATAAAATATGGGCTGGAAATGTGAGGCTATCTTTTCCTCTTATTTAACATCCAGAATAGCTTAATAATAATAATCAAGGGTGGTATCAAGGGCTCGCTGATACAGAGCATCAAGTGTATTCCTGCTTGCGTGGCACAGGGGGAATCATTTGCAGCCCACATCCAGAAGGCCATCCTCTTGAGGTGCTCCGTCTGCTTCATGCGCTTGACCCGAACGCAGCATAGCCACTGATCCGATGGGTTTCGTAAGTGGCTACGAACTCTGCACCGCCCCTCTCGAGTTCTCGGCCATTATGACAGCAATGAAACCTGACATTTGCTGGTGACTCGGAGGGGAAAGTTACAGAAGTAACAAAAAATAATAAATTTATTGATCCCAGAACTATAGTACATGTTTAGGACAAGTCATAAAAATACATATAACACTTTACATAGCCAGAAATTCACTAATAGAATAGAAGGCATTAGAGAGTAAATACCTTTTTAGTATAACTTTAAATGCTGATAGGCAGTGCACACCTTTGATATTGGCAGGTAAGTGGTTATAGAATTTACAAACAACATACCATGGCCCTTTTGCAAACAAAGAAAGAGTGTGGCACAGTTCTGAAATCCCTGCTTCCCCTGGTGTCATATGTGTGCACATCATTATTAACTATCAAACCCAAGGTTTGGTGCTGCTCCTTGACGTATACAATAGCATAATAAATATAAATTCAAGGAAGAGTCAAAATGTTAAGCTCCTTAAAAAACTGTCTACAACTGGTATATTTGTTAACACCCATCAGAATCCTGAGTGCCCATTTCTGAAGCCTAAATAGCCTAGGGGAACAACTGGCATGGCCCCAGGCCACCACACTCTATTTTAGACTACTAAAGATAAAAGCATAGCACACAGACAAAGCAACATTAATATTGGTGATCGGAAGAATCCTCCTAAGAAGGTAACACCCAGAACCCACACGAGAACATAGAAGTCAATATGTTTTTCCCAATCAAGGGATTCATCCATATAAATACCCAAAAATTTATAAGAGGAGGAGGAAATTATTGACTCGCCCTCTAACCTCAATAGAGGAGAAGACAATATTTTCTTCTGATATGGATGGAAGAGAATGTACATAGATTTATCACTATTTAGTGCATTCTGTTTGAAATACACCTAGCAGGCATGTTGTTCAGTTCAATCTGAGCCACCTCAGGCAAATCCTTATCACACGAGATCAGGTGCTTATAGGTGGACTTTTTTCTCTCCACTTCTTTCTGTTATGCTCGAGTTAGCATCTCAATCCAAATATTAGCATTTTGTAAATGGTATCCTGGTTAAGTAATTGCAATATATTTTACAATTAAGAAAATTCCTGTATTCTTCTAATATTTTTGTCAAAATATATTGGAGACTGGATGGTTCCATGGCTTTATAGGCATGCAGACTGCCAGATTTTAGGGTTTCAGCAACTCGCTCTTGAGATAATTACAAGATAAAATAAAGCTTCAGATATTAACACCTCCTAGAAAATGTTTTAAAGATGCCTGTGGATAAGTTCATGTAGTCTCCGGCCAAATATAGGTTGGACAGCTCTTACTATGTATAATAGAGAGCGACTTAGTCTAGCTCGGGCACAGCCCACATGAGAATATGTGCTCACCCAACCAGAACTCAAGCACTATCTCCAATATGTAAATCTCTGATAAAAAATTGAGTGCTTATTTGTGTGTCCTGCTGCTTGAAGTGATCTATCTCAATTTGAAGCAGTTTTAATTAGAAACTTTAGTCTCTTTATTGCTACTTTTTGTAATAATGTGATAATCTTATCCTTCAGATTCTAAATCAGGAAGAAATATGCTGCCAAGCAAAGCGACTGTACCTCGGAGAGTATCTGCATGTAAAGCTTCTGATGTGCAAACCAAGTCTAGCAGAAGAAAGAGACGTTCTGCCAGTGCTGGTGAAATGAACAGGAGGCCTTGGCGTTAAATGTTGTAGAAATACTTCCATTTATTATGAATCACTTCAATTGAGACACTTTTCAGGATCTATTTTGCAATTACATGTATGTTTTGAAATGCTTCTCAAGTCAGTGCTTTTTCATTTTTTTCATTTCCTCTGTACTTTTTATTTGATCTTTCATTATACTTCATTTTTATCCTGTTATTCAAGTGCCTTCATATTTGAACTTTTTGTACTTTTATATCATGTTAAGATTGTAAGAATAAATCACTTTGTGTTAAAGAGGCTTCTTCATTGAAAAGAGTTTTAAACTCAAAACCCCAGCTATTTTCAAATCATCATCCTTAACCTGGAAAACATGTAATCCCCATCATTCCTACTATCAAACATTTGACTTTCCCATGCCGTAAAAATAACTCTGGAATCAAGCTGTATTAATCTTTCAAAAGAAATAAGCACACACTGTAGATCATCATGTCCGCCATTTATATTATTTATTAAACTGGTTTATTGAAAATTTTTGTTGTTGAAAAACAAGTTTTGAATACCAGAAGAATGTGCACCTAGCATAGAATGCATTTTAATCATTGCTTTTACTACTCTGCGGTAATTTTCTTGAGACCAAATTTGTTGCTCCATCATGCCATGGTTTAACGTGCAAATAAAAGGAAAATTACCTGGATCTAGTCATGTTAATAGTTCCAATAAAGGATTGGTTAACTAGTAATGAGGTTGTAACCTCAAATTAAAATATGGTGAAATTAAAATGCGCTAAGACACAGAAATTGACATTCATGAGGCCAAATGTTGAAAGGGAAGAGATAGTTCTCTCCTTATCACAAAAAGGTCATCATATTCTAAATATGATCATTATAATGACATTAACTGAAGTCTGGGTTTGAAACTTTGTTGCACCAATATGCGGTATATTCTGATGCCATGTCCCACAGTTGCATCTCCAAAGCCACTATCGAACTGTTGTAGTGCACATAAAAATTTTCAGATTTAGCCAGAAAATCAGTAAAAGCCTGCAATCTAGCAAAATAATACATGGAAAGGTTTTGTAACACTTAATTGCAAAATAGCTCAGTACACACAAGAATATGTTAAAAGATTCAGTTTTGTTCACTTAACTACATTTCTCTATTCCTAACTGAGATAGTGATGGTCTTAATTGTGAAACAAATTTCTATTCAGTTTTATTGTCTTTTTTTCAAGCTGAATAATTTTATTTTAGCTTGAGAGACAAACTAGAACAACATAAATTCATTCAACATCCATTCACAGAAGGGATGGAGACTGCCGAAGGTAGACAAGAATGGAGGCAAATCGTTGGAAAAATTGCCAAAAACCAACAAATTGTCTGGCCACAGGAGTAAGTAGTATGTATGTTACTATTTATTTATGCGTTGGTAATGATTGAGAAACTGGGAAATGTATTCAGGGAAAGCAGGATTTGGATTCAATAATGATAGGCAAGTCAAATTCAGGATTCGGATTCCATAAATTTTGGGTTCGACTCATCACTACTAAAATGCTACTTGCTGGAAATTGAATGTGAGAAATCATGTGATTCCTTTGGCATACAATACATTCAGGAAATGCTGTTGGTTGAGATAAACTGATAAAAATGTAGGTACTTGTGATATAGGACTTGGAACCTAATGTAATGGAGCAGGTGGAAATTTAATAGAGAATGAGATATCATCATTTGCAGTGCAACATTCCGCATCCAGATTCTGGGGGTGCCTACGAGACCACATTATTTTTTCACTCATAGTTTTGGGGAATCTGAGCTGTTTAGGGTAGATAGACAAGAAGGGGGTGTGACTGCGCTCATGACTACAAGGTCGTTAAGGATGACTAAGGTCGTTGTAGGATGGGTATTTTAACAGACTGGTCCCTCTTCTCATCGAAAGAAAAGAGGGGAACTCTCCTTGGTTTGGGGAATTATAAAATTTTAATCACCATTCAACATGGTGCTCTTCAAAATGCAATGAAGTGAGGATATGAACATTGACTGCAAGACAATTAGGCAGAAACATTCTGTCCATTTAGCTATTGGCTGAATTTTGCCTGTATTGAGTTGAACAAGTCCTTCAAAGTTAACATGATTATCTTTAAGTCTTATGTTTTCACTAAACAAAGTAGTTAAACCTCCTTTAATGAGGTAAGGAAGATTAGAAATGGCAGCAAGAAAATTAGCAATTGCTGACTCTACCGGCTTCCAAATTTTCATTCTAGTGGGGTACAGTAGCAAATAAATAGCATCAAACAACTAGCATCAGAAAAAATATTCCTAGATTATATTCATGGCAATGAATTTTAACAGCCCCCAATCAATACTTTGGCAATACTTATGGATAACTAAGCAAAATGCTAAGTTTATGAGACAATTTCCTCTCTGGGTAACTGAATCTAAGATCAGATCAAAACTGCTAGTTACTATAAATAATTTGAAAAACCTCATCCTCAGTTGCTAGGTTATGTTTACTGACTGTGGTCTGATCTGTAGTATTTGTGAGCCAAATGGGAAGAAAGGTGAGTGAAAGAAGACTCTGCCTGCTTCTGGAATGGAAATATTACCTCAATGAGTAAATGGCTTTAGTTCACCAACCATTAAAGTAATTTTGTTACAGACACCTTGTATTTTGAGAAGAAGGGACCCCAACTGTGTAAACTAAAGCCATTGAAATCCATGATTCCAATTGTGAAATACTAGGTGACATGCTCATTTCTTCCAACTTATCCCGCCTAAACCTCTCATCCCTCCCATCCCTTCAGCATTCATTCTTTATGAGGGTCCTGCACTCATAACCCAGCTGATTCCACCCCATCCACCAATACCCTGATGTCCTCTCCACCATTCTTTATCTGGCGACCTATGACCTTGAACCTCCTCACCCCTCCTTCTAACGAATTGTCAACATCTTTTCTTAACCTTCCTCCATCCATGAACAATAGGTAAGTTTGAAAACCTATAATTTCAGTTGATGATGATCCCAAGTGTTGATAACAATCATGATAAAATATTTAAAGTTTCATTCCAAGTGTTTACTCTTGGGATAACATACTAATAAAAACTAGTAGTTATGCCAAACATCTTTATTAGTTGCTATATTAAGCACTTTATTAGTAGGAACTACTTTCAGTGTCGCAGTTTTGGGAAATTCTTAATAGTTAACTGCCCGAATAGTATACTGATAAAAGCTGCTGGATTTTTATACATAGCATAGTCGTAAACTTATGAAAACAAATAACTTTTAATAATTTTTTTCCTAAGGGTAAAATCTGCAGTTTGGAGATGAATTAAAATGAATAACTTGTGTCAATCACGTTTTCAAATACAATGAAAGGAAAGCATTTTGCTTAAAAAATGAGAATATAGTTTTTATGTAATTTTACTCAATAGACTCTCAAGGAAAGTGTGGGATTGGTCAGTGAACCTATTTGAACACCCATAGAGAATACCATAATACATTTCCCTCCCAGTCATTTTTACGGCTGAATCAGAGCGTAAAATGTCCCTTTTCGCTTCTGAATTACTATGTTTATGTAACCAATTTCCATCTTTGCAGCGTTTTGGGCTCAAAATAGTCTCTGACAGGCAGGGGTGACTCCCTGCCTGTCAGAGACTATTTTGGGGATACATCCCCCCCGAAAATTTTGGGTTTTACTAATCAATTTCAACAACTTTTTTCAACAACAACAACAAAAAAGTCGGCCCCGGTGTCGGCGGGGTATAGTCCTCGCCTTCTAACCCGAGGGTCGTGGGTTCGAGTTCCGCCTGGGTAAGATTATTCACTGCCCAGGACATGGGTGTTTGTGTTCGTCTCATGGTATATTAAAACACTTGTAATTGGGGAAACCTGTAAGTGTAAAAGAAATTATTAAAAAAAAAAACTAGACGTAGTTATCAAATACAACATTAAACACTCCGATAACTGATCTGAAAAGTATAATAGTTATTATTATGCTCATTATTATATAGATGTAATGATGTAACAGATTTATAGTTTTATAGGATGACTGAAAATTGCCATAGTTTAATGGTAGTCTCCCACCCCGCAATAAATTCCTGGGATCGCCCCTGCTGACAGGCTATATTGTCTAAGTTTTTGGAAATAATGGGAAATACGTTCGTACTACCCGCCATGAAATCGTAACATGGTTTCGCTACTCAACTGTCATCCAAGCTCGCGAAGTGAGAATTGCCAAAATTTGCTCGTGTGTTGTTGTTGGGTTTATTTGACGTTAGTGTCTCGAATGATGAATAGAATAATTATGACTTGACAGTCTCTTTTTATTAGGCATAATATACTCGGCAGTTAAACCATTCGCGTATGTTGACAGAAGCAGACGAATGAACGGAACTCATTGGGAATTCGGATAGCACCCTCACCTCTCTTTATTTTAATTTGTATATGAGAGATTTACAATACTCCAATGCGGAAATGTTTTCAATGTCCATTTATAGATACTTGTTTGAACCCTGGAGGTAATCGCATTGGCGCTGAAATGGAAGAGGAGATTTACCACGAAAAACAGGTGACTTTTCTAATATTTACTTGAGCTAATGTTTCTAATTTAGGGTGTGTGGAATATTTACATTAGAATTACTGTTACCTCTGAATTCCTCAAGTAAATTCGATAAAGTTCGGATCTTGCGTCACGGTAACTTTTCTAGTTCCTTCTGCCTCTCAGTATATCCGCGGGTATGGTGTTGATATCCGAATTATTTTCTGGGATTTTGATTTATGACTTATGGACCAGTGTTTTCAGTAACCAGTTGAATAACTACCGCTGGATTTATATCTCTGATACTTTCGTTTTCCACTCTTGTCACTGGATTCGTGCGCTTAATAGGGTGATTATCATCGCCAAGTTTAGCATATGCCTCTCTTAGTATGTAGTAAAATGTTGGACTCGTGAGACAGAAAGTACCACAATGATAACTTTACCATTATCCTTTGCAGGTGAAGGAGCTATGCTGCCTACATGCCCTAAACAACTTGTTTCAGGAGCGAGGTGGAGCATTCGGGCAAGATTCGCTTGATGCTCTTGCTCATTCTCTGTCACCATCTGCATGGCTCAATCCGCACAAATCAATCCTTGGAACAGGCAACTACGACGTTAATGTGTTAATGGCTGCTTTGAGGACCAGGGGATCACATGCTCTTTGGTTTGACAAAAGAAAGTGAGTTCTAAAGGGTGTCACAGAATTTTTTTTCGTAGCATATTTCCCATGGCATTCAACGCAATTTATGGAATCTATCTAATATTTCTCAGTAATAAAATTGTGGGAGGTAGTGTATTCAGGAAGCAGAGAAGCTAGAACTCTGGGATTAAAAAGTGTGCGTTAATGAAAGGTCATGTCACACTGTTGAAAACCTTTCATTTAATTGCGACTTGATTTACTTTCTAAGGTATCCTGGTAAATAAAATAATAGTTGTACATTTATGTCCTACCTTATAGTTGCATGCTAATTGCTGTATTTGTTGAAAGAGGAGTCACATTTAATGGAGTGTGTTAGAAAATATTTGCTTAAAATGAAGTGTTGGGAGGTCAGATAATCAGGTTAAACAAATTTGGTGTATTGAGGATGTGAATGGTATAGCCTAAAGTTATACCGCAGAGTTTGGTTATTATCTGAGAAGGAGAACTAAAAACAGTTTTTCAGATACATTTTGAGATAAGGACTGAATGTCCTTTCCTTCCAAACAAAACTGTCATTTTGATAAAAAATAGTTTAGATTTGTGGTTGATGGAGCAATAAGGACATTCGAACCTCCCTCTAAGGGCAGAGAGAAACATTCCACTGTTGTGTTGATATTCCCTATGTGATTCCCAATGCTGCTGGAACCATGGAGAAGATACCCTGTGCACTCGGAAAACACAACACAGTTACGAGGTTTGATTGTCTCTCCAAGTCCGCCAATTGTTTGAACATAGTCAAGGACCTGATGTCCAATGAAATTTATAGCAGGGTGTACTATGAAGTCAAGTGCAGCTGTGGTAGCTCTCATGTTGGACAGACATGTAGTGCACTGAAATGCTGCCTGCGAGATCACCTGGGGGTATCAATGAAGAGACAACTATGCCTGTCTTGGCAGAGCATTTGTGGATGGCTCCCTCTCGTAACTCTATCATTAAAGAGGCAAAGTTATTTTTCAAACAGAGACTTTACTTCCTCAGTATTGTATGGGAAGTTTTTGAAATCAGTAAAGATCCCAACATCTTCAGTAGAGATGACAGTTACCAACTGTCCAACGCATGAAAACACATGCTGTGTGGGAAACTGAAAATTACAGCAACCAAAGATAATGGGCATAACCCCTTTGGACAAAGTACATGTATAAAATGACCAAACATCCTGCTTCATTTACCCAAAGATGCCTAGCACAATTTCAGCAAGACTGAATTCCTTGAATGTGTAGTGGAAAATCAGGAAGACATAAATATTTGAAATCAACAAATCTAAGAAGCCGTCAAATGGATAATGCTCTTATGCTGGTTGAAGCACCAAACAATGAGGCAGCGGTGATGGGGCTAAATGTTTGCATTTGTTATACAGTGCTGGCTTATGTGATTTCATGTCTGGGAGTGCTAGAAATTGCGGTGGATAAAGAAGCTACGTGGATTTCTACTTGAGGAGCATATGAAGTCTTATGTTTGTTGCATATTGTGCGTAAACTTGCAAAATTAGAAAGACATTTGCCACTCATTTAGTCTTTATAAATGTTTATGACTAGTTACCCACCCTGTCATTTTCTGTCAGGGTAGACACAGTCGTAAAAGCTTTATCCCTGGTGTTAGGTCAGTAAAACTAGCTCCATTATGATGATTCTTACCACTCTTCCTTCTCCTATCACACCTCTTTTTCATTAGTTACACTCATACCTTGCTCTACACCTACCCTCCTTGTCCTGAGACTCGTATGTTCCTTCTCTTAGGAGTATCTTCCTCCTCATTTGCCTAATTGTTTCGTATCACTTCCCACTTTCTCTCCTATCATTCACTCCTCTATCACATATGTATCTGCCTCGTTTTTTGAGTATCTTACAGTTTCATCTCCAAACCAACCAACTAAACAAGCTAACTACTTGCTCTCCTTTCATACATGTCCTTTATTGGATCATCAATTCCCCATGATCCACTCATTTCTAAGCAAATCCCTTCTGCTTTCTCTGCAAATGCTTTTCAGATACCCACTACATTCACCGTCCTCTTGTGCCTATCCTGGCATACCCAAATTTGATTCCATACAATTAAGTAGGAAGTAATGCATTTTTGTCAGTGATGTGGCTAACAATGTGAATTGATGTTATTCAGCTTTATCGGATGGCCTTGGGTCATATCCCTTAAGCATAATGGCATAATCCTAACAACATATTTATTTTTTCTCCATAAGCAGTTTATGGTGAAGGGTATACTCCGGACCAAAATAAAAATAATTTTATGTAAACATGCTTGTTAAGTGTTGGAACTAATAATTAAAACAGAGACAACAATTAATAATTGAGAAATGACGTTTTAATGTTAAAAGCCAATAAAAGCAGGGCTGCCAGTGATTGACTGCTCTTGGTATAATTCTTTTGATGATTTTTTGCTGCACTCCCATCCAACAATAATTGCTTTATGTAATTCGAAAGCCAGATGAGCCAGTGTCTATGTTTACTCCCCTCCAAAAAAACTAACCACCTCAGAGCTGAAAAATTTTCAAGTCCCGAGTTGACATTGATGTGACAACATGGTTGAACTCCTTCCCTACATGAGAAAGCAATAAACAAATGGAATAGAACAAGGGCCTTCCTCTCCACAGCTGGTGAGGAAGTGAGAATATGTATGACAGGAAACTTTTGACCTGTGAAAGGATTTTTCTAGTGGGTGGGGGAGGACAGCCTTCTGTTCATTTAATGTGGGTGCAATAATGAAAGGAAGATGGCTCGTTTCGGTTGCTCTGGGATCTCTCATTGATGACAACTGCTGGAAGATGCGGAAAGCCCAGCCTTCCTCTGCATTCCCACTGCTTGTTCTATTTCTTTTGAATGTTTTGTTTCCAACATGTAAATTTATAAAAATTAAAAATTTTTGAAGAATTGGCATTTTTGGTTTTTCTATACATAATAATTTAATGTAATAAGCTCCACTTTTAGGTGTCAGCAACACTGGTATCAAATTTTTTTTTGACTCCCAGTTTTCTAAACTTGTTAACCCTGCATTGTCCAACTGAAAAGCAAAATAGTCGGTCTTACTTTTAA
The DNA here is from genome assembly GCA_963169105.1 of Ceriagrion tenellum. Lineage (NCBI taxonomy): Eukaryota > Metazoa > Arthropoda > Insecta > Odonata > Coenagrionidae > Ceriagrion > Ceriagrion tenellum. Next base: position 110,679,891 of record OY720642.1, on the reverse strand, counting down.
TGGTCACATTGACCTTGTCTTTTCAGAGATGTGGGCCTCCTGAACCTGGGAAATATTTTAGGTTTTATCTTAAATGTTCCCAGTGAATATCGTCTTGGAGGTGTTCTTCCTCTGCCATTGCACCGGAGACATTGGGTGGCTATCAGAGCCATCGGCAACACTTATTATAATCTGGATTCCAAGTTGAGAGCTCCTGAGCCAATTGGGGAGGTTAGTAATAATTACTGACGGAAAGAGTCTGGTGTCATGAGCGACAATACGTTTTTCTTTACCTCTAAGGCTGTAATGTGTGCATCAGGTTGAGCCATATTACCTTCTGACTGACTAGTTTGGTCTGGTGTATAGTATACCATTTTAAACTCGGGAGAAATATGTAAGGAAATGGTGTTGATGATGTTATCTTAGATTCTGCTATTGGAAAAAAGTATATTAACCAATTAAGTCCCCTTATCTGTCCCTCTTATATCATCTGATTGGTTTAAATAATCATTGTAGCAATCAGGCATAGCTGTGCCCTTAGCATCAGATGTTAACTCTGATATCCTCTACCTTTCTAGCTGTCTATACCTTGCTTTCTTTAGTCCTCATTGAAATTATTCCTATCCTAGATTATCACATGACATAAATTGAGTATAATGAAATGTCTGGTATTGCGTGAGCTGGAAGCTATTGATACTGAGATGGAATGTAACTGTTTGATAGTTGTCTCAAATTTGAATGTTTAAAGGTTAAAAAATAAACTGTGATTGTTTTGCTCACTGCATCGTCATTTGCAAAGATCATATAATGATCTTGATTTGTTTTTTTACTCTTAGACTTTGAAGTATATTGCTAAATTTTAATTTGTGTTATCACTGTTTGATGTGATACTTTTAAGATGGTTTCATAAACTCACAGCCTTTTCATAGTTTTTCCTGGAGCATTCAGGTGATCTGAGTATCTTTTTGCATGGGTCCAGCCATTTCCCCAAGAGTTGTAATATATTGCCATATATACTGTGACGTTTCTCCTGACCAGTGGACTGAGATGGACTGCACAATAATATCTCTCACACTTCACTGTCCCACGAATGGGCGCGCGAGGCAAATCTACATGTCACCTCCAGAATCTAAAATTAGAAGGAACTTTACCCATGTAGAATAAGATTTCGTGGGGGATCCTCAACCCACCTTTGCTCCTCGCGATACCTCCCATCTGGGACGTTGAATGGGGTAGGATGACATCAAACATGCGAAAGAAATCCCGACTATCGGATTTTGACTTGGAAGAACTATATTCAGATTTGAAACAATTACACATAAAACACACTAGCCTTAACCTAATGAATGACTATGAATGATGGGGCGAAACGGTTTAAGCTACCCAGGAAGAGGATGCCTGGGTAGCTTAAATGGTTAGTGCATTCGGCGAGAAATTGAGGGATCTGGGTTCGATTCCCAGTCCAGGCAAATGATTTTTCCACTGTGAATTTTACACAGTTGTGGAACCCATAAACATGTTTTTCTTCATATGTTCAACTGAAAGTTTTTTCATTTCAGGAAAATGATCTGTTAGTGTACTTGCGTGATCAGCTCCAGAGTAAGGAGAAGGAGCTGTTTGTGGTTGTGAGTGATGAAGTGGAGCATAGTCATTCGTGGTTGAACAGCCCCAGTGAAAGTGGAGAAGGTGTGAATGAGAGGGTGGGAGTTGTGGTTGGAGTGGGCCAAGGGGGGTCAGGGGGGGAGGAAGACTGTGGTGAAGGCGTGAGACTGCAGGAGTCGACTGCAAACAGTGACTGGAGGTGAGTGCGAAGCCATTGTTAAGTGCCATCGTCATCAATATTCCCTTCCTCTGCTCTGCCAACAAACAAAAGACTGCTTTTCAGAGCCAATCATGTGCATCAGCGTCTCACTCAAAGAGTTGTAATCTCTTCCAAATTTTACAAAACTTGTTTTATTTTCTCCATTATTGTGGAAGTTGAGAAAGGTGATATGCATATTCTGAAGTCATCTCATGGTTTAAAAAAATGGTATTTTCAAGGACATATAAAGGCATGAATGGTTTTTTTTTATGTAAGTTTGATCTTGTAATGCTATTGCTCTGTGAAAACTGCAAGTTCCATGAGATATGAAATCTCAGTGCAGTTTTCTTTCATTCTGTGCAGATGATGCTTCCAGGAAATAAACACTAATCCTATACACCTTCTGTGGCCTTAAAGAAGACATAGAGTTATAGAAGTTAGCTGGTTGTAAAACCAGAAACTTTCAATTCATTCAGCTACTTATGATTAAAAGAAGAATTTTTGGTCATCTAAATATATTAATATCGAAGCTGGTGGCTGGTTTAATTGAGATCGGTGATTCTTTGCTATGCTGGGGACACATGGAAGAAAATGCCTTCCTCCAGTTATTTAAGCTTGGTTACGCAGTCTTGGCTGCCTCCTAACACAAAAATAACCAAGAATGAGAGTATAGGCTAATGAAGAGTCCTAAAATCATGTATCTGATTACTTACTGATAAAAATATGGTGCTTTATTCCTTATCATCACTGACAAAGCATACTATTTGTCTGACAAGTTTTTGGTGTTACCCATTTTATATACTTTCAAATGTATGAGTGATGTAAGTCTAATATTCAGGATTCTACTTCAATTTCGTCTAATAATCTTTACTTCAATTGACCCTGGGCATTCCCATCTATTTTCACCTCTGCCCATTTGTTCTAGGCAGTAACTGGATGTAGTTGATCGTTGTGCCCTCATGACCAATGAAAATAAATGCAGCTAATAGTTTATGGGTATAAAAAATGATAGTGGAAAATCTTGGGCTTCAGTCCAAATAAAAGACTTACTACAGTGAATTTGATGTAATCCTGAATTATATTGCCATTGTAAATTTTCTTATTACATTAATTTTATATTTACCATTTTGAAATTTTTTGAACAACCTAGTGTCACTTTTATGATCACTTAGCCAGATTCCATGCCATTAAAATATATGCCATTTGCTAACCCTAAAAAATAATTCTAGTAAATCATGAATTGTTAAAAGAGTACTGTAGATGTAAATTCTCTTAAAGTATTTATTTTGAAACAACTTAAAATTTCTACAAAATAAATATTTTAGAAGTTTAATTTATGAAGTGAAATTAAGAGCACAAAGTCTACTTATTGTTGCCATTCATATCTGTTGCAATGTACCCCTGGATTTTACATATATCCCCTATTAACAATTCCTACAATGGGGATTGAATAAGAGTTGTACTATTGTTTATTTTGTGGCAAGTAATTTACTTAATTTGTAAAAATTTATAAATCCAATTAAATCATGTGAACTCTTATCATAACCTTAGCTAATAGTTTATGGTATGAAATTATGAAAATAGGTGTTTGGTTATGGGCTTTGTTATGGCTGAAGTTAATGCTGGTTCATCTTTTCGTTATCATCTCCACCTAAAAATCCTGAATCCATAAAATATGTAAATTCTCTCATTTAATAATATTGAGAATTGTCATAAGAATTTTCATTGGTGCCATTTTTTGTGGTTGAATGTTATTTCATTAGCACTAAATTGTATAACTTTAGTCAAGATTATCTGCTTCATCTTTATGATGAGGATTTTGTTACACAATATGCAGTCTACTTGTAGTAGTCCTGCATTTGTATTTACCTGTTTATTAAATTGAAATGATAAAATGCTCTGTCTGTTTTAAATCATTTAAATCAGTATTAATCCCTTCATTGATGACTGACCTGTAAGCTCCGTGAACATGACTGTCAATTGATACATTGAATTTTTGTTACTGTCAAACTCTTTATGTTAAAGTTATTTGTTGATAATACCATCTGATCAGATTACATACAGTAGAGCACTGATTATCCGTTTATGTTCAATTGTGTGGTAGGTGTGGCCTTGGTTTCAGCACCATGCTTTGTCCAAGTCTTTCTTGCATATTGTGATGAAATGCTTGTAATCCTATAATATAATTTTGTTCATTCCATTTACTTCTCCAAAATATTTCACCTACGATAATTGTGGTCTGTTGGTTACGTGCAATAAATACACTCCATCAATTATTGGAACTTGGGATGTTGAATCTTAGTTTTAGACGTACGATGCATTCCATTTTTATATACCTCCTTGTGATATATGCCTTTGAGGAAGCATTTAAATTCTTTTTCACAACTTGTAGAACTGATTGTTGGGAATGCGGAATGCCAAATTATATTTCACAATGTTTTTACTTCCGAGACTCGCATCAAGGTAGCCACACACGCTTGCAGCTCCTCAGCATCCATTACCTGCACCCCAAGGTATAGCTAACCCAGGCCCATGTTTATTCTGCGGCTATTAGTGATCACCCCGGAGGAGTTATGAGTACCATATCTTTGTGCTTACTTATCCAGCTCTCCAAGTAAACAAGTCAAGGTCACCGACCACCCCAATTCAGTGGTGTGTTTACTTTGCGCCACTGAAATCGAAGATCTGGATGCCCATTCGATTACAGTGAAACCTCTCTTTAACACTTTTGAAGGGGAGCAAATAAATAAATCGAGGGAAATCTTAATTTGTGGGAAACTGAAGCAGAATCATGACCGAATGTTTCATAATTATATTTGATTTGAATGCACTATAGTGCATGGGATAAGTTGACTATCAAAGTAGGAAGGCAGGGAGGGAGAGGGTGGAGCCATTAACGTGATACTTAGATCATATTCTGGAGATTATACTTCAATAGGAAATGCCTTACTGTTATATGAAGGAATACTAGGTGACAGAGGAACACTCATGGTAGCATATGCTTATGTACCTTATATGTCACCAATGAGTTCTTCTAATATTATATACTTAATGGTTCAGCATAGGGCCACATACTTTTATATGATGATGATATTGTTTTAAAAAGCAATTACTCAAATTATTAGATGTTAGTAATAGATTTTATTATTTGTTGTTATTAATATTATTTATTTATCATCTATTGTTGACATAGTTACATCTGATTATTAGAGTGTTTAGGTGTGTCATCTGTAACCACATGCTAGATCTGTTTAATGAAATCTTTGGCATCGAGTGTCAGTATTTAATCAGGAAAGAACCATACCTGCAAGCACATTTTAACAGATATTTCATGGATACTTTTTCAATCCAATCTACCAGTTTTCAAGTACTGGTGCAATATACTATAGGAAATGTATTTAGTATTGTGAATACTTCTCCATCCAGTGCTAGCAAACATCGGGAGCACTGGTGCAACAAAATAGTACATGGTTCTAGTATTGTGAATACTTCCACACTGAGTACTTACCAGCATTGAAATACTGAAGCCACAAATAGTACACGGTACTATTATTGTGAATACTACTTTGAGGAATCCCAGTACTAACTATGAGCACTGGGTGGTGGAATCCGAGTACTTGAGTACTGAGATTCATGTACTTAGTATTCGGCCTCTTAACTTAATATTGGGCTCCGAGTACTACTTTTTCGTAAGGGTATACCTAAAATATAGTGTGTACCTCTGGCTGGCACAATTAGCGGGGAAAAATAATTATTTATTTTTCTCTTTATCTCGAGTAAACAGGATGTGGAGGGCACTGATCTAATAACAATTGGATTTTTCTGTTTAGGCCCCCAGTCTTTGCATCAAGGGCATACACTTGCCCTTCAAAAATACTAAAAGCCATCCATGCCTTGGCATTGGCTGCATAGGTTGTAGACAATAAGTTCCTAATTTTTTTTAATATTGTGGATATCTTGATTTTCCTATAACAAAGGGCTTAAGTCTCTCACTTTAATAACAAAATTAGTAGAAACTGTGGCATTACTAAATATTTTAACAGACTGGAAAACCTAAATTGATTAAGACAAAAATTTGCATGCTCACTTGACATTAAAACACCTGGACTTGGTCACCCCCGAGAATGCCCTTAGGGTATCCTTTCCACTCCACCTAAAAGAGGTATTTTTTCTAAGGAAAAGCAATCTGATCAGACTGGAAGTATTTTATGCACTCCTTTGTTTGATTTGTATGATGTTGTGCATGTTCACCAGCCACTGAAGACAAGCAGTATTAATTAAATTTCTAGAGCATGCTATATCAACTACATTAGAGATGAGCCACTCTGAAAATTACTGTGGTATTTTATGCACGTACATACGTACCAATCACGCCGTTCCCTTCCGGGGTAGGCACAGTCACAAAGTTTCACTCATAAATACATAATTATACTCCTAATTCTCCTTCAATAACTTCCTCCATGCCGATCTATCCTTGCAAACCTCTCTTGCCACATTTACCCCGTACACTGCTCCATACACGTGCTCCTGTTTTTAAGACTCTTAATATTCCTCCTCCTAAGAATTTCCTCAAAAACATTCAACCACAACTTTCTCGGCCTGCCTCTCACACCATTTAATTCACTCTCATATATTTGTTTCGTTATTCGACTCTCATCCATTCTCTCAACATGGCCAAACCAAGGAAGCACACTCCTTTCATATATGTCCATTACTGGAATATCTAACCCACATTCATTTATTACCCACTCATTCCTGACCCTATCCATCCTAATTTTGCTGCAAACACTCCTCAGATAACTCATACTCATGGCGTTTTGTCTACTCTTATGTCTATCCTGGCATACCCATGTTTCACTACCATATTACGAAGTGGGGAGAAGTACACTTTTGTACATGGCAATTTTCGCTTCCTTAGACAGGCACTCATTCCTTGATATGCTCCACATGCTACCTACCTCTTTCATTCCAGCATTTTCATGTCTCTTTATCTCATCTATCCGTCCATCTTTCGCAAACATCCTATCTAAGTCCTATCATTGGTATTTTATGTAATTTACTATATTTAACTTTTTGTATTATTTTAAGTCGTCTATATACATTTAATACTATCTTGATGATTAACATTTGAAGGCACATACAACTCATTGGGGGATATTTTTACTTATGAAATATTTGTGAGGGTATCATTTTCAATGTTTTGAATGAAAAATGTCTTGTGCCAAAAAAAGAATGCCGAAGTGTGAGTGGGCTACTGTGTTTGTTTGTAATTTTTTTTATTTCTATGGATGGGTATTAATTTCAGAAAAATTGTAGTAATTTTCCAAATGTACTATAATTTACCACGGTAATTTACCTCAAATGAAAATCATAGTAATTTACGTATCTCTAAGCTATGAATTTCCATTATTGCCAGCCGTTTCACTCCTGCCTTGATTGGAGTAAAAAATTTATTTTCTCTATTGGTGGGCTATCGGCTGCTTAAACTCTATGAGAGCAAGGGGAGCACAAGTCAGTACTTAACAGGCTGACTGTCCATCTCTCAAAAATCAGATTTTTACCCTTCCCTCCCCTATTTTCCCCTCTTACAATATTTCAGCACACAACAGGGAGCTGCGACAGAAGTAGGTGGGTGAAATGTTCAGAATTTTCTAATATTAAGCACTTAATTGAATGCATCAAGCTGTTTAGGTTTGTAAATTAAAAAGCAAATCTCTTCACTGAACCATGCAGCGATGCTGATTAAAATACATATACATTCTCAAATGAAAAGTAGTGAACATCCTTTGTGTATTTTTCATCCATTAAAATTATTTTCTCAGTACATTCTTATCTTTTAATCCCACTTGAAAGATAGTTTATCTACCCTCCATATCCTAAGCTCTTTTGTCGCTGAATATGTTTGACTATGCAAAACATTTTATCTTTATGACCTTAAATATTTGGACTGAAAGAATATATTCGAACTGAGTACACATTTTCTTGAAATTTCTAGTTTACATATTTAGTCAGTCATTTTCTTGATGAACGTAGTATTTGTTATTTATATTCAGTGTGTTATGAAGTTTATTATTTTTCAATACTTCCTCATGCATTAGTTCCTAATATACATTGAATATTTGTATCCAATGTATTTATGTTGGACCAATGGCTTAAAGAGAAATAATTCACAATAAATGAGACCTGTTTTAACTGGGTTAATTAATGATTTAATTATATTCTCTTATGGACTGGCATCTTGACATGTGGTATTGAGTTTGTAAATTTTATTTAAACTTTGCAGTTGGGAACCAGCTGATCATTACGTTGAGCTTAAACAATACTGACACCTGTTTTTATGAATTTCTGTTCAAGATTTTCAGACTAAGAACTCCGGTATGAAACTTTATGGCTAATACTCCTGTTAACCAATTCATTTGATTATGAAACTTCTGAAATCTGAAGTGTTAGAAGTCACAGTGTAACATTAACCCCAAAAATTATCACTATCAATGCTGATGATTTCTGCAAGTAAATTTTAGCTAATCGTCCTCTTTCTTCAAAGTTTTTTAAATAAATTGTTTATTTTGGTGATAGGTACATGGAGTCATTTACATATATACTGCAACATATTTGGTATCAAAAGTCATACTTGGGCGATGGAATTAATTATTACTTGTGTTATAAGGCACTTACACAGTTAATAAATGCATGTATGTTGCTCACAGCTTCACTGAGTTTGCAAGCTGTCTTTAGGTTGGTGTATGTTATTCATGTGATTAAAATTCACTGTAAATACAAGTTTGGAAAGCCTTTCAAATGAGAATAAAAATTTGTCATAATTATTGCCAACATAGAAATTTTTATGAAACGATTAGTCTGTCGTAATAAACACATTTTTTTATGGCAACAAGATCCCTGCTGATCTGATGGATTTTTCCCATCAATAAAATTATTGTTGCAAATCTCTACTTTTATCTTTTGACACTATTGCCAACTTTAAAATTTCCTTTAACAACAATATTTTATATTCTTATTTATTTCATAGATTTAATATAAATTGAGAATTAAAGGCAACGTGTGAGCACAAGGTAGTGTGTTGTGTGTTATTAATTTAGAATATACATGTATTTTTCATTTTCTTCCTTTTACTAGGTAGGGCTGTTGGAATCTTGCATATTTCTCAAACTCCTTTATCTTGTGATTTATTTTTCTTCAATGATTCTTCCATTTTCATTTGCTTCGTGGCCATATTTCGTCTGACTTCCCCCAAATGTGATAAAATGTTTTTATTGCTGGAATCCTGAAACACAAATGCCCTATCCTGAGCAAAATATATCACATAATTAGTCATCAAATTTAAAGCAAAATATATAAACGATTACCATCTCTACTCTGTGCTGGAAAAACTAAGAAAGAAATAATTACAGGAAGCATTATTGATCTATAGCTAGCAGACCAGACAGACGTTGCCCAAATGTTGGCTTGCTATAATTAGCAGGATTACTCTGTGACAAACCAAAGCAGGAGTGCCATGGAGAGTTTTAATTGTATTTTATCAATTCTCTACTTCAAGAGAATAATTGTGCAACAGGCAAAGTGGAGTAGCTAGCGGAGAGGAAGATTTGGAGCGGAGACTTTTGCTGCATACTTTGCTCGGGTAGGACATCAGCGTAGTGAAACATGCAGACAGTAAAGCACTGCTAACAAGAGTGGTAATTAGTTTAAATGGTTATGCTGAGGGTCTATTAGATGAAGTACATTGAAAGGGGTTCTAACTAGTAGTTACAGTATGAGCAGACATCATTCAGTGCCTAAGAAGTAAGGCATAATGTTGAGTTGAATTGGTCACAGACTCAGAAGTCTCAGGATTAAATCTACTATGTACAAAAAAATGTATTAAAACATTAATGCATGAAACAAGAGGAACCTTAACTACAACCATATTGCCCTGCAAGTTTGAAACCAGTTAAACATGGCCATGAGCGACTCGAATCTAATGGATTTCTTCCTGGTTCTTACTAAATGTGCAGACTAACTCAGACTGGAGTTTTGCTCACATTACAGCTGATGTCTTTAGGTCAAAGGTGACCAACTAGGATGCTGGCCATCTATAGGTAGGCAATAATTATAAATCAGCTGAAGAACTCTTTCCATATATTGGCAACTGTAATCTCAATTGATGTTTCCTAGTGTTTTTATTATTTTTATGGCTTTCTGTACTAATCAATAATAGTATCTGCCCTACTAAGCAATTACTTTAATAATAAGAGTGGCCTATATCTACTATGGCCTTTTTTATTCATTATTTATATCAATGACCTAAGTTCTCGAGTTAGCAGTAAATTAAGGTTATTTTCAGATGATGCAGTCATCTTCCATGAAATAAGCAAAGATGCAGACTTAAAAGTTCTGTCATTGGACCTTAACAACTTTCATTTATGGTACCAGGGGGGGCTTAAAATTATATCTTAGTAAATGCACCACTGTACACTTCTTGTGGAAGTCATCACTCAAATGCCGTAACCACATGGTGGGTGGAGGAAACAAAATCTTCAGATACAGTTAAATATCTTGGCATTACCTTACCTTCTGATATATTGTGGGGAACACACATACAAAACATGCAGCACAGCACTAAAGAAACTGGGTTTTGTTAAGCGTATAATAAGGTCCTCGGTAAAAGTAAAAGAAAGATGTTACTTTGCTCTGGTTAGGTCACACCCCGAGTATGCCGCAAGTATATGGGATCCTGGTCATAAAAATGTAACCAAAAAAATTACTAGAATACAAAGAAAAGCAGTACACTTCGTTAAAAACTGCTACGAGTGAACAATAGTGTTTCACAGCTTTTAGAGTGATTAATGTGGGAGCCCTTAGAGGCTACATGCTAGGCTTAGTTTGATTGAAAATTCAAAACTGGTGTGTTTCAGAGCAATTCACAGAATATTATCATGATGCCTCACTATATCTCTAGATCGGACAGAAGCGATAAAATACCAGATACATTGCTCAACAGATAGGTAAAAAAACTCATTCTTTCCATGCACAATAAGTGACCACGATAAAAAGTGAGCTCCACTAAATACACTCCCATAATACACATCACCATTTTGTCTCCTAAAACCCCATCCCTTATATCTTTACATGGCTGGTATCCTAACACACCCTGCCACGTGCGCATTCGGCGGCTTGCAGGGTAGTATGTAGTAATTTTAGTAATAAAAAATGTAGTAATAAAAAAGTAAAAAAAAAAGTAAAATTTTGGCCTCTTTGAATGAAATATCATGCACCAGTTTACTCCACATGTGTTCAGAGCTGGTGGACTGTCATCTATTGTCATTCTTTGAAGTTTCTGCATACGAAAATGGATTTGCATGCCTTAATGATGTGTAAATCAACAGTCCCTCATTGGCTATTGCATTTACCATAGCTGCTACCACCCCTGGGGAGCATTGCTATTATTGAGGGGGGCTAAAAAAGATAAGAGAGTGCCATGGGAGTGCAGGAGGCAGGGTTCAGACCGAATAGCACCATACATACATGTCGTATAGATGAATTATCTATCCTTTGGAACTGAAGAACAAATTAATTAATTCTGTTTTAGCTTAATTTTTATAAGCATCTTGATGTGGTCATGTAGTCTTTTTGTGGCGAGTTGGCTTTTCGTAGTGTTTTTAAGCTTGTGAACGGAGGACATTGGGTAGAGCAGTGGTCGGCAACCTATAACCCGCGGGTCACCTACCCTATATATATATACCCTAGTGACCTACTGGAAAAATTTTAGTGACCCATTTTGGATTATCCCATCTGTATAATGTTTTTCACAAAACTTTTTATGAAAAAAATTGAAAAATGACCCACTTGAAAAAAATGTTGCTGACCACTGGGGTAGAAGCATGTTGAACCACGGAGGCAGTGGCTTGAAAAAGTTTGAGAAACACTAATCTACAGGAAAGAAACATGTGGGATTTGTTCTGGCTCGGTAACACTACAAATTACAAGTAATATCACTCCCAAATGCTCATGTTGAGGCAGTGGCAGGACTGTGATGCCAGTTTTTGCAGATTTTCCCAACAATATGTCATGGGAGGGATGTAACACTGAGTCACTCCTAATCAGAGACTGGAACCTTCCTACTTTGAGGAATGTTCTCGGCCTTGAAAAATTTCTAGCGCGTTAGTACTATTTTGTTTGTGTGACAGAGTTTACTCTAAATGATAGCTGGTTCATTGTTCATGATATCTGTTCAATACACAAGTGTGCATAGGCTGTTGTGATCATTTATCGTTTTATGAGGCTTCTGATAACATAAGGTCCTCTGACGTCGTGTTTCCAGTCTTGAAAATGCATTTTGTGACAGCTGAATTATAAGAACCGTATGAGTTCCTGGAACCTAATGGTGGCATTGCCCTTGGTTTGTGCTAATTTACGATTGGCTTCATCAACATGTAACTAGGTAAACCTCTTCGTAGTTGCCTAAGATTCTGTATGTGGGTCTGGGAATGTATCAGCTATATACTCCATACTGCCAAACCCATTGATGACATCGTACTTCCCATGAACTTAAATGATTTAATTGAACTATGACCGAAATGAATGTAAAACCCTGAATTTTCTCAGCTGCTCTCGAAATCATTGGGACTGTGGTGTAAGCTTAGGATTCAGGTTCCACACCTGTCTTTCTTGGGGCAGTTATAATTACCTCTTAAGTTCTACTCTGTCACAATATATAATGGTAAGTTACAATGGAATTCTGTTGAGTATTATAAAATTCTTTTATTTGAATGCTGGATTTGCTTCCTCAGTGAAGAATGTCCGTAAGAGAAACCATGGGCATGGGCTTATGCAGTCTGTTGGAATGAAAGCTCTTTGTCAAACTTGGCATGTCACCAAAATTGAAGAATCATTGAAAAGGAAAAGCCAACAAACCATATGAAATTAAAACAAAAAATGCAAGGTGTTATGAAATATTTAAAAAATTACCTTTTCTACTAATTCCTTTCTAAGATGCTTTTCTTTTACTCTAGGTCTCTCCAACTCCCAGCTGTTTTCCTTAGGTGACCACCTATTCTTGAACTCTTCTCCCTGCTTTTCCCTCTTCACGTTTCTTTCAGCTGGAATTCTATTTTCATTCTGGTCACGAATATCTCGTACATTGATTACTCTAAAGCTATTTAAGTTCAAGTGGCCTTGATCATCTTTCTCCTTCAGAAGAGAGGTCAACCCATCCATGGCACCATTATTATCAGCCTGTCGGAGCAGAGATTTAATACCATTATTACTTTGTGAAATAACACACTGTTTACCAATCTCTCCGGGCGAAAATTTAACATGACACTGCTCTTTATACACCAGGATTTAATGACATCAGATCAGTTACCTTATCAAATTTAAACCTAAACAAATATAAAGCAAAAATATCCACCTTAATCGATGAGTTGCTTTCATCGGTGTTAGTGGAGGCATCTCTTTGTTCTCTGTCACTCGTCTGAGTGGCAACTTCTTTACGAACACAACTTGAAGCGATGCTGTCGGGAAAGGTATGACTAAGTATGAATTCTTGAAAAACAATGACTGGAAAAAAACAATACGTGCATGACCCAGGAGCCATCATACGAAAAAACTTACTCGCCAAGTTCACAGCTGATGCTCGAATACGGTGTAGATGGTGTACGAGAGTGAGAGAGAGAGCTCGTAGAGTGGGACCCATTCTCGGTATCGCTGTGACAGGTTGTATTCAAAGTCTGGAGAGTGTCGCAAATTATTAATAGCCAAAACGGATTCCACAACCAGATAAATGGTTTTAGTTACCTTTTGTGCTAGGTATTGTTGATATTCAAGCTTTCTCTGCTCGTTGTAATATTTTCTCCTTTCTTCATATTCACCGAAAATTCCACTTCTGGTACCCTCAACCGACGGCCTATTTCCACGATAATTTGGTGAATATTCTCCAATACCTACCATACCAAATCTCCCGAGTAAATCTCAGAAATACAGCTTACGATCTGTTTTGATAACACAAACCTTGGCGCGAATGATACGGGCGGCGACAGGTGACGAGTGTGCCAAACAAAACAGCCTAGCAACGACTAATCGACAAATTAATTGAACATCTGACTGTCGATGGATATTGTGCATTAGGGATGAAAATTCTCCAAATTTGTTCGTACTGGTTCGTACAAACATAATACACCGTCGTTTGGGATGGTAGTTGACTAGTGTTCGACTCAAATCTTGGAAATGTAGTTTTCTAAGATCTGTGATTTTCATGGAGTAGCTACCGCATGAAAACAAGAAATTCAACTGTTTTCAATGTCGTTATGTCGTCTGTTTCACACCTTTGACATCAATGGAAGTCGCATATTCTTGTGCAATCTCGTAAATATCAGACGAATAGAACTTCGATGTTATGAAAGCGGTATTTCTGTGATGTATTGATAATATTTGCAATTTGTTGTCGATGAGGTTGAGATGAGTAAGAAATCCGCGGTTGTTTACGCTCGCAATCCGTGAGCAATACCAATGAGATGGTCATGATTGACTCACAATAGAAATCAATGAGGCCTTGGAACATCTCCCACAGTGTTTATTTCGACTAAATTGTTCTTCCACAATGGGTGCATTTGCAAGTAGGCAAAATGCTGGTGTAGAAGAGGTTGACATTGTCTCGAATCACGCGTATAAGTATCCTCCAAGATCAGGTAAACGTGCTGTTTTTTTTCACTATTGGTGTGTCATTAATAGTAATTTAATGAAAATCATCATGCTTGATTTCCCCCCCTTAAATAAATCGATTTCAGGGAATTATTTTGGAAGTCACTTCATAATGGGAGGAGAAAGATTTGATACACCTCAACCAGAAGCGTATTTATTTGGTGAAAATGCTGATCTTAATTTCCTTGGGAGTCGACCAACCCCTGTGAGTAATTGCTCTAAATTGGATTCTTAGGATTTTTCCTAGCATGTAGAAAAACTACGCATCCTTCATGTTCATGGAATTGCTTCTTAAATTGCCATATATAGTCTACAATTCAAGTAAATTGCCATGTCTAATGTCAACAACCTTGCACTGAACCCCTACCCGTACGACATAAAGTATCTTTAAATTATTTTGTGTTAATGGTTGTATTACTCTAGCCATGAAAACATGGATGAATGTGTGAATGGAGTATACATTGGCTCTCCCTCTTGCATTTATGGTGTCCCCCCTTTCTTTAAGCAGATTTTTTAAACATGATTACTCTACCGCATCACCTTGTTGAAGTATCTATTTAGAATGATAAAGTCTTACACTTTTCCTCAGAATTTTAATTTAGCTGGGTACTACACTTTCCACCAACGAGCAGCATCACCGGGAAACATAGAAGCTACAAAACTTAGAAACATTCAGTGCAGGTACACATATACAGCCCAGAGTTGGTTAGAGGGAAGGTCAAAAGATAAGAGTTATCAGACACTGTCTAATTCCCCTCTTCCCCCCTTTCTAGTGGAAATCATCCTTAATTTGTTTTCCTCCTTGAAAGAAAATCTTTTCAATTCTATCAAAATGTAGATTTCATAGCTGCCTGTGGACGATATGCTCTGGATGCTGATGGGAACTATCCATCAGTTAGACTCCTCAATGCCCTCACCCTGAGCATTTCCATTTCAATAGAATATACATTTACAGAATAATCAACTTCCTTAATGTCTAATTCCATCCCAAGAAAGAGGCATGGGTTATCAATTTACAGGCAATCAACTTATATGACCACATCATTCCAAATAATTCCTTTCACCATTTTTTCCCAACATGCTGTCATTAAATTGATGCACTGCCTCCTACACGTCCCCCTTAATCTGTAACACATTAATATAGAGTATGGAAATTAATGATGTAGCTTCCAACAGTGGGTAAAATCTTAGTCCAGTCCTCAGGATAATTCAGAAAAAAACAGAAGACAATAGCCATGGGAAAGTTTTCCTCTGTGCGCCCCAAGGAACTGAGACACTTTGGAATGAGAAACCAAAAAAGTAATGCTCTCTCCCATTCATGGAGGATATAATCATCATTGGTAGTCGTCAATAGGAAGATTTGATTGCTGCACTTCTCACTCTCTTCTCAGCCAATCGCTTCAATCCCAATGAATTATTTGAATTTGATGTCCTTCATGGCTGGCTTGATGTTTTCTATTCCTGGTCTTCCTCTAAAATTTTTCCCTTTCATATCTCCTTTCTGTTTTCATCTGGCTGTTGTGCTTTGAAATGTGTCCTATTAGTTTCTCTCTCCTTTGTAGAGTTTTCATAATGCTTCTTTTCTCTCCAGCTCTTTGTTGATTATCCTCATTAATGTATCTCTCCATCCATTTTTTATATCCATAATTCTTCTGAGTCAAATTATAGGCATGCGGGATGGATGTTGTTAATTTTGCAATCCTTCTTATCTGTGCTGAGTAGCTACTATAGCTACACATTGGAGTCAATTGGCAAGTGTTGTTTGTTTTCACGGAAAGTTCATTACGAGAGCTGTAGAAATATGCTCATTAATATCTCTTAAAGATTTCAGTAGAATGGGAAGTGCACCTCTTAACTATGTTGCTGATTCACAATTTACTAAGCCAGGTAAAACCATCCACCAATGTCTGCAGTTGGCAAGCAGCACTCAAAAGCTCCTCAGTAATGGGAATGGTGGTCAGTGCCATCTCTTGACCGGATTTACTGTCTTTCTATTCAACCTAGACTTGTAATGCATCGTGAAGATCACAACTCCTCTCAGCACATCAGTCATGACCATATGTGTCAGTATGGACCAAATGGAAATTAAATTTATTCATTTTTCACACTGAAGAAGTAAATGAATGAAGGAAATGAATTTTCAATGAAGTAAAATTGCTACAGTTGTATCAACACAATTTTTTCTCAATAATCTCCCATTGACAAAGAAATACATTAAACTCCGCAAACAACAGCAATGCACTTATCTTCACGTGCCCTGAGTTTCTCATCTGTTTTTTGATTGGTCTCACATTTGGGTGTGCTGAGCAGAAAAACCTAATGGAAACAGTCTTGCTGAAACCTTAATTAACCTTGCAATTCCATCCTTGTTTTTTAATGCTGCTGAAGTATTACATTGGCAATGTTGCCAAGGTTTTTACAGCCTCAATGCAGTGCTGCCATGAGCTTATGTCGTGATCACTTTAATTGCCAGCAGTATTCATTCAACTGTTGCTTAATGAATTCTGGGGTTCATCAGGGACCCATTTTGTGACATGTTTTTATTATGGATGTACCTGGCGTCCTCATCTCACTCTAAGGTTGCCAGACAATCCAATACTAAGATTTTGCTATTTGATCTGATAAGTAATAGGTTGTGTATAAGTGAACTTGCTCTTCAATAGGTTTCTAGCTGGCACAAAGCTAACTTAATAAGTCTGAATGCTGCAAAATCTCAAGTGCTGCATTTTCACCTAAACCCAAATGAGATAGTCTGCTTTGTCAGTCTGAGTATCATTCTGTTAAAAATGGTCAATGTATAAATTTCCATGGCATATTTCTTGATGCCCCATTAAAATAGGAAACGCATTCTTGGGAGCTAGCCAACACATTATTGAGCTCTACTTGTTTTGTTGTTCAGGTGTCTAAGGAAAACAATTCGCATTCATGTCCCTTTTTTTTTATATTTTTACTGTCATCTGTCCTATGGAATTTTTTGCTGGGAGTTTCCATCTCAGGGTTATAGAATATTTGTAGTTCATAAACAAGTTATGAGAATCATGGCTGGCTGACCTCCATGCACTTTCCGTACGTAACTATTTAAATAATTGAAACTTCTATTTATTCCTTGTATGTGTCATTTTTTCTGTAGTACTCATTTGGAAAAACAGAAACTCACATGCTAAAAAATTGTAATTTCCACAGCTTTTACACAAGAAGGAAAAATGGCTTCCACCTATTCTCATTTGTCAAAGAAAGTCTGCGTAAGGTCCTCGGCAGATGAATGTTAGGTTATTTTCCAAACTTCCCCTAGAATTTAAGAGGTGCAAGCAGTGTAGGTACCTTTAATTTGGAGCTTAAGGTATTTTTATTTAGTAAACTTCATTCTTCCTTGAATGAATGCATTACGGACAGATTTGGGATTAGTAGTAGTCTATTGTCTACATTGTATTTTTGACTTGTCCTATTCAGCATATATTTGTTGGCACAGGATCAATAAATTATTATTACTAAAGAGTCTATGTGTGAATGTTTGATAGAAAAGTTCTGATTTGGTGTTTCAGCCTATATGAAGGAAAATGCAAAATTTTCCTTTGGCTGTGTGAATATGAATATGATATTGGCAAATTTTGAAAGTAATGAAATTCATATGTTAAAGTTTAAAATTGATGAAAGATACACTTTTATTGAAGAACATTTTAATTATGCTTTCAGTTTCCATATCCTCCCCCTCAAGCAAATGAGCCTACAAAAACTCTCAAGAGTCTTGTCAATATTCGTAAGGAGTCTTTGAAATTCATTAGGTTGAAGGATCCATGTGGTAAGTTCACCCTACCTTCTATCGTTCATTTATCAGTTGTCTCATATATTTTACATTGGAATCATTTTGAACATGCATTTGTACTTCATGACTACAACTAGCACTTAACCACTGCATTGGGTACCTATTTCATCGTATTACACATCACTGTGATTCAGTGTGTTAATATTGGTTGGTGTTACCCTATGTCTGTACCAATAACTGGAGCCAAGCAAAAGTGTTCAATGAAATATATATTCATGCTCTTCTTTCACTGTTTCTTTATCTTCAAAGTTGTATTAGAGTGCTCAACCCCTGCAGTAGCCGTTAGAGATGAAGTTGCTGTGTCACTGGAAGTTGATGATGTCCCTCTAGTTGAGGTGAGGAAGTTTTTATTTCTTTGATGTTTATATTTTGTTGTGTTGCTACTTTACATGTAATTGATGATTGTGATGAGTATATGCTTGAATCTATAGCAAAACAACTGTCTTGTTTCTTCATTAAAAAAATTAAATTGTTGTTAAAATAAGAAATGCCTTTTCAGCTTATCTAGCTCTGAGAACTCATATTTTGCATTACTCAAAATTGATGGTGGTCGTCATTTATTCCTCTTAATATAATATCCATAAAAAATTGTATTTTTGTTGCTTTTGAGGGCAGTTGTTGTTTATAGCGTGCCTCTAGCTCATTTATGGTAATCAATTATATCATTGGTAGGCATGACTTTTTAATGTGCATATGGAGTCATATCATATTCATGATCACCATAATGATCCCTGTCCTATTTGTTGGATTGGTTGGTTACTTGAGGGAAGGATCCTACATCTGAGTTCATTTTTGCCATTTAGGTCAGGTATGTGGAATAGTGATGTACAGGCAAAAGGGAAAATAGGGAAAAACCTGCTGTGAAGTAAACTCGAGCACTGGTATTAGCCCACTCATAATGAAAGGAATTTATGGATAAACTGTTAAAGATTCCATCCGAAAGGAAGAGCATTTTACTCTTAAGTGCTCTCCACATTGCTTCCAATTATGGTTTGGAATTGCACTGAAATTTCTCCACCATTACTGACATTTCTTTGCCCTCTGGACAAAGTGCCCTTATAGGATTGGATAGGAAGCCTCTGGATAGGAATTTCTTGTAGAAATGGCCATCCGAACCCACGAATCTTCAAGTCCCTCAAATATTGAAAAAGATTCAAGATTAAAAAACTCGATTCTTCGTGCTATGGATTGGAGAACCTTTTAGGATGCAGATTAGGGCTCGCATTAGAGAAAATATAGAATTTGTTCCACCTCTACTCTCTACCTCACCATCGTGATCCTCTGCTACAAATGCATAATTTCTCTTGGTGACATTGACTGTGTCTGGTATTTTATACACATATAAAAATTCCATATTGATGGGCTGTGATTGAAATATTGTTGCTCAAAGAATTTGAACCAATGACTAAATTGCACTGTTTAAAATTATGCTGATATTTTACTCTATGTTGGATTATTTCCATCAATGACAATATCATTGATGGTTGTCTATGTATTTATTTCTACACAATGTCATTTTAAATATTTCTATTTTAGGATGGGGTAACTCCTACCATGCAGGCAGACATGGGTAAACCATTGGACCGCTTTGGAATTGAATTTACATTTGATTGTGACTCCCGTTGTGCCATCACTATTCATTACCTGTGCACTGAAGACATTACTTCTGGAGGTGTAGTGTAAGTTAATATTAAAAGAAATGAGTAAATTAGTTTTATTGCAGGTATGTTAATTGTGAAATCATGAAAATATGAGCCAGATCAATAGCAGAATGTATAGGAGGACTGCATGTAGAAAATGATTTTTAAAGGATGTAGGATATTTAACAGAAAGCGATACAGTTCTTGGAGATTCTGAAAACATGATATGTTCATGAAGATACTGAAAACTGTGCAAATGATATTGTATCTTTGCATGTGCAAAAATATACCCTGAAGAGAGTGAAATTCACCATGAAAAAATCATGACTTGACCTGGATTTGGACCCAGATCTCCAAATTAAGTTTGCTTGGTACTTTAACTGGCAAACACACATGACCGACTCTTGGAAGTGCCAGGTTGAATCCCAGTTAATCCTTTGTAGTCAGATTTTTTGTACCCCTTTACTATGGATCACTTGGGATTAAATTTTAAATACCCCAGAATTCAAAGATGGTGTGCATAGTGATACTCGACATGTGAGTTGCTGGCTTGCTTAGCCCTATCAAGCTTCACTTGATGCTCAAGTTCATTGGGTTAAAGGAATTATTTTCTTATGGGTGAAGAAGTATTTTCTTATCACCGAATTCACTGTCTTTGATGTATAATATATGTGCTTGAATAATTTGGTAACATCAGCCTTAGTGGTGAAGATGTGAAAAGCCCTCTCCCTCTAATCTTGAGGTCATTGTTTGAGTTCCACCTGGGTGGGTTCTTCATCACCCATGGCATGGGTGTGTACAATAATAATAATTTGTAATAAAGTTTAGTGTAAGAATGGTCTGTGAAGCTTTAAATGTGCTCAATAAAGTGAAGAAAACATTTTTGTTGTCATCACCAGGTACACTCCTCGTGATCCTTCAATGAGTTCTGAAACTTTTCGTTATGAGCGAGGAGCCAATCAACACTTCAGCCAGCCCTCTCATTGGTTTGAACCTGGGAGATACACAGATGGCCAGCTCATGTACCATCACCCATATGCCCGTCAGATGAGCAACCACCAGGGGCAGGTGCATGGAGCAAATGGTTTGCACAATGCACCGAATGGAGTCCACCACTCTTCTACTACTGTACAAAGTGGAATAACAAACATGGCAACGTATGATCTCCGGGAAGTTTATCCCATTGTTATCCATTGTGTTGCCGAGGAAGAAGGTGAGAGAGAATATTTTGGACTAGATTACACTATCATTCAGCTCAAGCATATACAGAGAAATAAAAAGAGAAATTTCTTATTATCGTGTTCCATAGCATTAATTACATTGGAATGACAGATTTTGTAATCCAAGCTAATTATGATAAAGAATAAATTCATGCATGCATTCATGTCCAATGGAAGCTTTCACCCTGATCTCATTAATTAGTGAACTTGACGTTGCAATGGAACCATAACTTGGGAGTCAAATCTGGACCGGATTTTTCAATAGGTCTTTTCAATCATTTCTGGAATTGTGTAATAAAATTAGTGCATTTGAAGGGAGCTTTTTAAACTCTTAGCAAAATATGCGCATTTATTCTGGTAAAATTACCATAAACTTGGGTATTCTTGGTATCGGCCTGGGAATTGAGAAAGGTAGCAATTTGATAGTATTATGGTTTGATGCAGCTGTAGGAAGTGTCATTGGTGGATGCTAGATTGTACTACCTCAGAATGTATTTTTTTAGATGATTCTTCTTCGTGACCTGTTTTTTTTAATATGAAGTTATTTTTCTGGAGATTGTAGATCATAATTCATGTATAAACTGTTACTCTTTTGCCTAGGACAAAAGAGTAAAAGTTTATACATGAATTATGACCTACAATCTCCAGAAAAATTACTTCATAATATAGTTTTTATATCAGGAAAAGTTGTGATATCAGTCTAGCTTGTTTAAATGTCTATAACCTTACCGTAATGTGTTAATGAATGCTTATGTCCATTAAAATTGACCTTTGAAAATAATTATTCAATCCAGAGTTCATTTTAATATCATAGACCAACCAAGTGTTAAGTTATTAATTTTTGTGATCATGAGTTAGTATGCGGAAGCTTTTCTTTAAATTACAACTAACATTGGTACGTATTAATTTTTCTTCATACGTAAATGGGAGAAATAAATGTGGTCCCAATTATTTGCATTCATGTCCAATGGAAGCTTTCACCCTGATCTCATTAATTCTGAGAAGAGCCTCATGAACTAGTCTAAAATAGTACCTATATTTTTTAGTATTAGAGTGAAAAAAGATGCTCATTTAAACTTAATTGATCATGCCTTAATTTTAAAAAGTTTGAAATGGTGGCTTATTGGTTATAGATGGAGTAT
Source organism: Ceriagrion tenellum (assembly GCA_963169105.1). Lineage (NCBI taxonomy): Eukaryota > Metazoa > Arthropoda > Insecta > Odonata > Coenagrionidae > Ceriagrion > Ceriagrion tenellum. Next base: position 110,657,590 of record OY720642.1, on the reverse strand, counting down.
GTTCTGGAGGAAGGCAGTCCCATGCAACCATTGCTGTAGTGGAGAGGCATTCTGATGGCTCATATGTTTTGAAAGCCCTCAAGCAGAAACTCTTTGTTGATGGACTCTGCTACCTTCTACAGGAGATTTATGGAATAGAAAATAAAAATCCATCTGCACAAAATTCAACTTCAGTAGTTACCGATTCCCACCCTGAGGTGAGATGTATTTTCTATTTAGTTGCAGTTGCTACTTATTCTGGTCCACAAGAACTTCATATCATTCACCCAGAAAATTCAACTTGTCCAATGTGCCTGTGTTCTGCTTCTGAATGTTATATGTTATAATATGCTCCTCAACTCTCTTTGAAATGTCAAAATTCAGTGATTTGATTGATTCTTATCTAATCCATGGATCCTAGATTCAAATTGAAACCTTACAAGAAAGATTTGAACCCTGGTTGTGCAGGCGGCTTATGTGTACTACATTGGTGTAAAACTCATTATTGTTCGAAATGTCACTCTCTAGACCCTTGCTGATCCAGACAGACCTCAAGTATGTAGTACTAGTAATTTGTTAAAAGGTTGTGATATGGTGTTTTCTCTGCATAATCCAAAGCTCCCCTAAAAAAATTTGTATGCAAATTGCAATCATGAAATGAAAAATGAAATGTAAATGAAAACATTGTGAATTGGGTACGAGACTTTCCCCGTGGTCACAAACGAAGAGTAGTTATTGATGGAGCTCTGATATGGTTAGTCACACCCAGTGTTCCACAAGGAAGCATGATGGGTCCTCTCTTATTCATTATTTTTATAAATGACCTAATCCCTCGAGTTTGTAGTAAACTAAGGTAATTTGCAGACGATATGGTCATCTACTGGGAAACTAGCGAAGATGCTGGCTCAGAGTCTTTGTGTGCATATTCCCCGAGTCTGCTCATCAGCAGAGGGGTGACTGTGGCACTGCTGTGTTTACACGCTATTTACACATTAATCAGCTGGTAGTGCATTTGTTCTATGTTTTTCGGCAATTATACAAGTTTTTTTGGTAAGTTTAATTTTAATGCGATGAACTTTGGAATGCATCATCTTACTGTACTTAACATAGCTGTGAATGCTTTATCATTGTTTACTTGAAAATTTCATATTCTTCCTCACTATTTGAGAAGGTTACATAGTGTAATTTATTCTCATTTAATTGCAATATTCAAGCCACTATGTTACTTAAAAGGGCCTCCTGCTTCTTGGGAAGTAATTTTCAGTCATCAATGACCAGGAGTCCATAAAATAATCTCAATACATGTTTCTTTTGAGACACACCTTATTAGTCTGGACTATCCCTTGACATCTTCCATTTAGTCTGGTTAACAAAGGTGAATGGTATATGGTAAATGGTACATAGTAAAAATTAGAGTTTTTTTTTGTGTTGACTTGCATCATGCTGAATTTTATGCTTGAAAGCAATTCTAATGTTTTTGGTTTTATTTTGTGCTATTTTAATAGGCTCCTGCCAATAATCCTGTGGTGAGCAATGGTGTGGGTAGTGTGACCAATGAAGATGGTGTAACGTTGTCAGATGCAGCTCTTCCCCTTCGTGTGGCTCTAACAGATGAAGGGGTTGAAGGTGGGGATGGAGGCGAAGGAGATGATGAGGAAGGAGGTGGCGATCGTAATGGGACTGTGGCAGGAGATGCTCCAGATGATGATGAAGAAGGGGAGGACGGTGGCTCTGAGTGTGTAATATGTATGTGTGACCCCAGAGATACGCTGATTCTACCTTGTCGACATCTCTGCTTGTGCAACTCTTGTGCTGATTCATTACGTTATCAGGTATTCACACTTCAAAAATCTCTAGATAAATGTATTTCCTCCCATTGCCTCTACACATTGTTTTCTGGTTTGCACCTCGAAATGAAAAAGTTAAAAAGAGTTAGCTTTACTGGACTAATCTGAATGCATGCTTTTTACTTATTTACCGTAAATATTATTCTTCATTGAAGAATATTTCCCCTTTAAATGGTGCTGAATGTAATTGCTCCTCTCTCCATTCACTATCCTGCATGGTCATTGATATTTTCCTTGACTCATGAGGAGAATATTATCATAGCTTTGGATGACTTTCTCTCTCTTGATTATTTAAAATTAGAATTCCATTGAATTAAAGCATAGGCCAAGGTGCTCTCTCATTGGTGACTTAAGTTATCGATTCTGAGTCCATTGTTGATGATTAAGTTTTGTTTAATCATGCATTTATAATAAAGCAGTCTACCTCCTTTCATGCCAAATTCTTGAAGTGGAAGGCACACTGTACTTTGACATAGTAATACATCATAAGCAAAATTCATGAATAAAAGTCGTAGAACTAAGGAAATAAAATGTAATGTTTTACAAGCATATATGTGCAATGTAACTTATTATTTTGTTTGCCTATATTTATCTGTATTCTTCCATGACTGCAGGCTAACAACTGTCCAATCTGTAGAGCTCCATTTAGAGCTCTTCTTCAGATCCGTGCCCTTCAGAGAATAGCTCCTGGCAGCACAGCAGGAGTTGGTGTTCTCACTAATGCAACTGAAGTAAGTTGCTCTGCCTTAGTGAACAAATTTCACCCTCTTTACCTTTTCCCAGAGAAGCTGTAGTCGAATATATCGGCTTCTAACTCTAAGCTCTAAGAAATTAATCATCCCACTGTATGAAACTCAATGAATGATAGTATTTTTTACTACATGTTATGACTTCATGATTGAAGTTTATTGGTTAATACAAAACTGGTGCTTACAGGGCAGCTGTGATAATATACCCTCTGGCTATGAAACAGTGTCTCTAATTGAAGCCCTCAACGGACCCTGCCAAAACCGCTCCACAGCATTACCGCCATCCTCTCAACTTCCATCAATCACCACAGCGAGTGCTGGTAACCAAGCTACAGCATCTCCACGTCATGGCGATGCTTTGGAAGGGGCTGTTGAGGCCGCTCGTATCCTCAATGCAAATTCTGGCTCTGAGAGGCGAGGCCTTTCAGGAAGAGGAACCGAGGGGAATGGGGGAGGAGGTGGCAGTGATGGAATTAGTGATGGACAAAGTGGGAGGCCTACATCTGAGGTTAGCAAGTGTCAAATTTGTGTTTAATATACATAAATCCTTCTTGGATTTTCTACCGGGTCAGGATTTCCATTCTGGCCAACATTTTGTTGCTCAAAACATACATATTCTTTGGAACTGATGTTCGTCATCATGTCCTAAGTGGTCATTAATTTACCTGTTGCCAGTGTCATATGATTTGTCAGTTTTGGAGGGGCATGTTGCTGATTTTTTCACTGTGAACAGTTTGTCTGTTTTTCTGGTAATCTTTGGATTCTGTGAGTATTTTTTGTATTATTCTTGCAACAATTTTGCCGTGCTCTGCTGCCAGCTTCGTCGGGCTTTTTAAATTTACAAAGCTTAATATTAATGGATATACAAAGAAAGCCAGAATTTCAAAGAGTATTTGGCAAAAATAGGCTCTTAATAGTAAATATAGAATACAAAGTTGATGGATATATTAGTGGTCCATGCACAAGGGAGAGAAGTATAATGTATGGTGGCTAAATGCGTAAATTATAACCCAAAAAAAAAGCTTTAATTACTATTAAGTGTCTATTTATGCCAACTATGCTTTGTAATTCTGGCTTTCTTTGTAAAGCAGGCAGCATAGCATGGTGAAACTGTCGCAAGATTAATACAAAAAATACGTCACCCAAAGATTACCAGATATACAGCATCAGCTGCAAAAATCTACAAAATAAGTTGTCTTGTTTTTGTGAGCTTAAATGTTGTAAAGGGTGGTTTTCAAGTCTTGCTCTGGGAATACCGCAATTCCTTCAGAAAAACTTGCTATCCATTTTTATTTCAATTGCTTCCTTTAAAACTTTATTGCAGTAGAATTCAGGACAGAGACAAGTCCTTGTGTATGCATTCTTCAGCTTAAATCTTAAATTTAATATTGGAATGTGGAAATTTTTTTCATGATAATGGGAATGTTAGAAGAAATTATCATGCAATGTAGTTAACTAGTAAGATTAGATTACTTTTAATGTTGAATAATTAGCATATTCGTAAATGTTGAAGCTTTTTCAGGCTAACTATTACGTGAGGTGTATACCATATATCTTCAAGGATAGGTTGAGAAATCTCTTGCTTGTTCTGCTGGTCAAGTCCTACCTTACACTCTTCCACAAGTTGATAAATTTTTTGGTTTTTTTTTGGGTCATAATTTCAGCATTTAGCCAGGATACATTATACTTCTCTCCCTTGTGCATGGACCACTAAGATATTCGTCATCTTTATATTCTACATTTACTATTAAGAGTCTATTTATGCCAAATACTCTTTGTAATTCTGGCTTTCGTTGTAAATCCATTTCTCTTGCTAATATTAATTGTGTTAAGAACTTTAAGAAATCCTTGATTATTTCTTAATTTTCAGATGATGCTTGAAGTTACTCTTTATAAAGTACCTATTGATATGCATTGCATTTTTTACAACTTTGGGAGAAAATAACTCTGAGGTAAATTACATTAAATATGCTGACCTAACCTTTGATATGACACTTACACTTCTTTACTTCTCATCATGTAAAGGTTGGGGCAGGGACTGCATTGTAATTAAGGTCATGTACAACAATGGATCACATCAAAAGAGTAGTAGCCATTATGAAGCTAGTCAATATAAGCATATGAGGCAAATGGGAAGGGTTAGTACTAATAATAAAATAGCTGCTGCTCGATATGCAATGGAGCGCAGGAATCATTCTGTGGACCAAAAAGTATTTAGTGGAGATAAAAAATGTGGGACAGGCAAGCCCCACTACCCTGCATTCAGAATGTCTGTACATTGCAGTTAGCAATTAAAGGGCCTCATTGTGGTGGATTAATTATAATGGAGAAGTGAGTTAAGTTTGTGTGCTATTCACAAGTTGAGGATGTTGCTGTGTCATCCAGCATAATTTTCACTGAGTGACTTAATGATCAATGCGCTTACCAAGTGCACCTCGGAAGTAATAGAGATTTTTTTCTTTGGTGCAAAAATTGTAGACCTTACTAGATTACTGATCTGTAAGGCCTGCTATGCAGTACAAACTTAGTTATAAAATTGAGGCTTTAGAAATTGGGACTAAATGTAATCAAAAGAAATATTGTATCGTATTGATTGCTTAATGTGTAATTTGAATTTATATAATTATTTTAATATGTGTATGTACTAGTTCTGAATGTAAAATACTGGCTGTCATTTTAATGAGAATGTGATGACTTGCTGATGACATTCCTGCTTGGTAGGTAAGCATGGTAGCTGTACTTTCTAGAAGACTTACTAAGCATGGGTTTGTATACCCCTTGGTGTAGGAAATAGGATAAGTATGGGTATTATGTATTTTGATTGTGAATTTCATGTTGGGTGTGCTGAAGGTTGTAGATGTTAGATATCAGAGCATAAAATGATAGGTTAATCCTGATAAAAGATCTTGGAGAATGTAAAGACCCAGGAGAGGCAGAGGGCATAGAAATGTTCTTTGTTCTTTTGGCTACAAATTTGTAAGATTTTTATATTATTCTTAACTGTTCATATATCATGCTGGAAAAATATTTATAGTGACGAATTTATGTACCTAGACCTAAAATAATTCTGTGAAATTCACAGTGGAAAAATCATTTACCTGGACTGGGAATCGAACCCAGATTCTTCGGTTTCACGCTGAGTGTTCTGACCAATTTAGCTACCCAGGTTTCCTCTTATGTGAATCTCCTGAGGGCTTTAAGGAACAAGTTTTCCTCACAGGTACTGTGCATGTAATGCCAGAGGTACCTGTATGCGAGTGCTAAGTGCTACCGTCCATTGGGTAAAGCCCAACTTTAAACACAAAGGTGTTTACTTTGGATATTTTCAAAGAACTATGGAACTAGCTACGCAATAACTTTAACGGGGTCACCCACTGGTGTTCACACAATTCTGTGAAATTCACAGTGGAAAAATCATTCGCCTGGACTGGGAATCGAACCCAGATCCTTGATTTCACACCAAGTGCTCTGACCAATTAAGCTGATGCCTGGGTAGCTTAATTGGTCTGAGCATTCAGTGCGAAATTGAGGGATCTGGGTTCGATTCCCAGTCCAGGCAAATGATTTTTCCGCTGTGAATTTCACACAATTGTGTGAACACCAGCGGGTGACTTCAGTAAAGGTAATGCACGGCTAGTTCCATAGTTCTTTGAAAAAAAATAGACCTAAAATAATGTGCCTGACTAATACAATTAAGCATGAGGGGTATATAGACATCCATTGAGTTACTTGCTTCACAATTCATCTTAGTTGTTATAGAGGAGAAAAAAGTTGGATGTGCTTAAGTCAAGGAGACAGCCATTGCTTCTATGTGAATTTTTCTGCATTTGCCAGTATTACTAAAGTGGCTGTCGAGGAATGGAATCCATCTTTTTCGGCATGCTCTGATTGGGCCTGCTCTACCACAGATAATGTTGAGTACTGATTTGAAGATAATGAGATGCCTTTTCTGATTAAATCTGTCATGCTCTTTTTTTATGGTGGCCTTTCAGTGAGGATGCTTGTGATACATCTTGAAATTTCATATCTTGATTTTTACTAATTTTTGATGTAATTAGACTTCTGGGCTAGTTCTTTAGTTTGATGCCAAAATCAGTTCATACAATATTGTATCAAAGCCATTAGATACAGCAGAAATTATGACCATGCCTGAAACAGCCACCTGCCACCAAAGGCTTTCATTGTACCTTGTGCTTGAGTGGTATCTACTAAAGATGATGCTGATAATGTCTTATGTAAATACCTGATGGAAGAAGATTCATGTTAATCATGGTATTTCTTTTTTTTGTATGAAGATTCACACGGGTTCTTAATCTATAAAAAATAATGCTTCGGAGATATTTTCTGCAAGTTGTTCATTTTCAGGAACTTAGTTTTTCACTCCTGGTATAGTGAGGAGAATGATGCTAACAGTACGGGAAGTGAAATGTTGAGCTCTTTAAAATGTAAAATATGTGGCAAGTAACAAAAGAATCATTTTTAATTTTTAGTGTTATTTTTTGTCTTCTCTCACACATTTTTCTGGAAATTTTGTTATATTCCACTATTCACATTCTGAATTGGATGTGTGCTCTCCTGAATTGCTCTTTTGTCCATACAAGTCATACTCATTTATTATTTACTGTTGTAACATTTTGTCTTATCCCCAATTGGTGGTGTAGAGATTCAGCTATTGTGCTTCTACTCAGATCACCTCCATACCACACAATTTCTTTCCTCCTTGTACATAAAATCTCACCACTTGACAATATGTTTCAAACAATTTCCTCAAATTCGCTTCCACTCATTCCTCTGCATTTTTAAGCCACTTTCACTCATCCTTCCAGACCTTACACTGCTGATTTCTCTTGATATGGAGGTTTCACACTCTTTTTTAAGGTGGGAAGCATTATTAAATAATGCCATTAACATGATCATTTGCAAACTCTCAGAAGAATTCTTTTCTCTGGAATGCTAAAAAATGTTACACTTTGCCTTTCAAGGAACTGCAAGCCTGACTCTGATTCTGGATCGCAGTTATATGTAATTCCAACTACCCACTAGATAGCCAACATTAGAAATGATATGTTCAACCTCCCCTCAGACACCTGCTTTATCAACCTGTTGATTCTGATTGGAGAGGGTATGTCATGTAAATTTACACAATACAAATGTTGCGAACCACATATGATATCTCCCTCCAAACACGTTGAAGAAACTGAATACATTGTAGCTATTCATTCCTTTTTCCTAGAAGTTGCATGAACTGTGATAATTAATTTTCTTGCTGACAAATCAATATTACCAAGGAGAAAAATATTGCAGCTGTAACATCTAAGTCACCATCCCCTCTCCTCATGAATGATTCTTTTTGTCCGACTGTCATGTTGATGTAATGCTTCATTGAGACTGAATTCAGTAACATTAGTATTGACAAAAAAAGGAAGCAAAAATTGATGTATGCAAGTTACTAGTATAATGTCATACTTGGTATTGTCTGTTGGGTGAATAAGTAATTATTCTCTATTAGCTATTTATTCTAAAGATTTCAAGTACTATGTTCAAGTACTAAAGATTTAGCCTTGTGGAGGAAGCCCATTGTATGATACTGTAAGACTCCGGGAAGTAAAATTATCCAAAGTACGAGGTTAATTATGGAGTAGAGCTGACTGAATATGTCTTCACTGAGAATGAATAGAAAACAGAATTTAGTTTGGCAGAAAGATCTGCTAATTTAGAGAGTCCAGTACAGCAGTCGCAGTTCTGTCTGAATCATAATCCGTAAATTTTACATGAAGCAGAGTTTTTGAATTTTCGGCAACTCTTTAGGGTAATTTTACGATATGCAACAAGTTCACTAACATCTTTGAGTGTCTTTTTTGTTTTAATAAATGTATTAACATCTCTTAAACATGAATTAATAATGGAATTAGAAAGATAACACTGTGCAAAACTGACCTGTCGCCTTCCTCTTAATTTAAATCTTAATAATAACAATAATCATTTATTTTCCCAGAGATCATATTACATTCAGTATATAAAAGATTTAAGGCACGTCACATTTACGTCAATAATCATAACACATTATACAAACACTGTTTGTCACAGTATATACTCAAATGTATGGTTTCTTTTTAAATTTATGTTAAAAAATTCTTTCAAAGAATAAAACATTCTGGAGTGAAAACAATTTCATACATTTTTTCTAAATGCTTCAATGCTAATCTTAGATTTGAGGTCCGATGGTAAGTGATTATAAATCTTTAAACCCATGGACATTGGTCCATGCTTAGCGATGGTGGTCCTAACAAAGTTTGGGTGGAGGTCCATGTGCCTTCTGGTGTTGTAACCATGAATACCGTTATTTGTCACATAGTCTGCTAAATTATTCTTAACAGACACACAAACAGTATACATATATACACTCGGAATTGGCAGTAAGCCAAGCTTCTCAAACAAAGGAAGACATGGTGTGTCTGCCAAAACATTACATATTAGCCTAACTACAAGTTTTTGGATCTTGAAAATTATGTCAGCATGGTGGGAAGAACCCCAAAACAGAATGCTGAACATCACTTGTGAATAAAACTTGGTCTAACAAGCTTTCAAATCACATTCTCCTTAAGTCAATGGGTTAATTAGTTAATGGTGAAGTTCATACTGTTACCTTTGATCCTTCAATTGTTTGAATTGTTTCTGTGTGTGCATTGGATTTATGATAAAAATTTTAGCATTATTAATGCTCCTGTTCATTAATCCTATATATGCTGTTTTAATGTGTTCTTATGTACATATGTTATTTTTAATATCGTTAATTGCTCTCTTGATCAGCTTTTGCTGGACTGTTGCTGTTGTCTATTTTATATGATTATGCAATCACTTAAGTCCTCATTTTACTAACATTAAAAAAAATGTTCTTTTATTAGTGGATTTAAAATTTTAGCTACAAGTATTATTAATTAGGTTTTTGACGTGATTAAGAAATGCCTTTACTTCATTCAGTGAAGTAAGGCAATTTCATGGTAATGATATGCCATAATTTCTCCGTATGTATTGACTACTCAAACGAGGTTTTTATTCATGGGAGGATGTGGTTTTAAATTGTTGTGTTTATGTTGCTCTGGATGAAATGTTCTCCGGTATTTTTATTTCGTAAATCCTTTTGAGTTTTCTCAAAAATCCCCTCAGTCATGCTTACTTTTAAAAACCTTTGTGGGTTATGAGGTGTGCTTGGTATCTGGTTTATGCCTATTGTTACAACTGTACCCTTCTCTCATGTATGCATCACAGCTATTTATGTTGTTTTCATCCTTTTGTGTGAAATAGTATCTTTAATCTTTCTTAACCATTTATTTTTTGTCTTTGCTGACTGCAAATATTATTATCGTTGTGTGTGCTCATGCCTTTTCTTTTGCATCTGTTCTATGTTATTTTATCTCTTCTATTCTAATATTGGTGTTGAAAATTGAAATTTTTGTTCTTTTATCTCTTGCGTAGACTTGTTTTTTTCATGATAACAGTGATGATAACTGTGTATCTACTCCTTCCACTAATAATTTTTAAGGTCACAGGGTGATCTTTTTTGTAACAAATTTATGAATTCAAACATTCACATTTGATTTGTAGTACTTTTTATGATGATCCCTCTATGAGCGAGGTAGGTGTAATATATATTGGTTGAAATGAGCGTTTAGCCAAAGGATATAAATTAGAACTTGAAGTGCAAAATAGATGGGTAGAAATTAGGGATGGACTGATCCAAGATTTTTTTCGGATCTGGAACGGATCCTTGATTTCAGGTGTCGGACTCTCGGATATTTTCGGATCCAAGTGCATTTTGGATTGCATGCTATAAAACGAAGTTAATTAAGTAATCAAGTTTCTTTGGGGTTCATACATTAAAAGGAATGATATTTCGATTATGTCTTACACATTTTTATTGGCTCTGAGCAATTTACATATGTAGTTGCAAAAACAAAAGGATTACTGAAAACACCAATTTCTATTTTTGTGAACCCTTATGGTTATGTAAAAATCCTATTCTGTCAAACTCATTAATTTAAAATTCCAGATCCGATTTTTTCAGTGAATTTTGATCCGATTTCATTATCCGGTGAAATGTAATATCTGCGGATATTTGGATCCGACGTATCCGATCCGACCATCCCTGGTAGAAATCAAGCTTAACCAAGATGATGGCACTACCTTTGACTATGCACATGGGTTTAATTTGAGCATGTTGATTGGGGAAAGAGATTGCTGGGAAGTCTGGGTAAATTTTAAAGCCTTTTGAGAACAGTTTGCGGCCGCAGAATGATTGCTAATATTCTCTATTTTCCCATTATTGTTTTATTAAATCATTTTATTGCTTAATTCCGTTTAGATAAATTAAGCAGAGTTACACAAAATGTGTCCGTTAACTTAGTATTTCCGAGTTTGTAACTTAACAAAAATTTTTCTCCTTCAAAATATTAGGGGTTAGTGACAACTGTTGCCCTTGAATTATGCCCACGCTACATATGTATTGTCTGGTGAAGCACATCTGTGAAAAATTTAAGCTGCTTGGTAGATCAAAATGAAATCAGTTTTCTGTTTCCATCGTTCCATCTGACGAGCTGGTAGGAAGTTTGCTGTGTGTTGAAATTGTAATTTGCTTACTTTTGGAAGTGGTACATTCCTTGTTGTGTTCAAGACAAAATCTTATAGGAAGGGCAATGACTCAACCTTAGGAGCAGGTGATGAGTCAGTGGAAATTTAACTGCTGCCTTCTCATATTGAAGGTTAAGTTTTATCCTTGAGTCAGCTCCTGAGATAAGGGTATATGCATGCTCTAAATTGTCAGGACTTAAAATTTAGTTGCGATTCAGAGTTGAAATTGATTTCCCAATTTATACAAATTTGGAGGCTCAGAGGAAAGTCTACAAGATGTTAAGTATGAAAAACTTACTTTTTTATTAATCCTTGTTTGTCCCTGAAGATATTGTCAGATAAATTTCTTTTCTTAATTTTCCTTTAAAAGGGACCTAGTTTATTTACCTTACCTATACATATTATAAAATAAGTTGCTGTGTAACAATAGTGTTGTAAGGATTTGCAGAACAGGAAATTTGTATGAAGCCATAATCATTTCCTGTCCATGTGTTCTATTGGGAGGAAATAAATGGAATCAATACTCATCTAAGAAATGGTTTGTGTTTATGTCTATATTTGATTTGAGAAATGTCAAGAAAGTTGCATTGCTGTTAATGGGCATGGCTTCCAACAATAACTTAATGACCTTTGCCTAACCTCATAATTTCCTTTGCCAGGCTATTTTTTCTTCTCTACAAATATTTTTTTATATGAAATTACTAATAAGCCTTAAATTTTTTGTAGATTGTGTATTTGTTTCACTTGGAATGTACTGAACACTTCCCTCTCTTTTCTTACTGTAATGTGTTTTTTGTATGAGTTCGTTTGAAAGGAATGAGACAGCTTCTCATATTCGGTGGACTTCAGTGCTTCTTTGCTTTGTCTTTAGTTTCGCATGTCTGTTCTTACATCGAGAGAAGGAAGTGGGCACAACATGCCAGAGGGACGGCTAGTTAGAGACAAGAGTGCCTTGCGAGCAGCAGCATCTCGCTTACTTGTCACCACACCTCTATCTCCCAACTCTACACCTCCAGAATCTGATGGTATTCCTCCAGGAGCAGACGCTGAAGAGGTTTGATCATTACCCTTAGTAATAGTATCTCTGAAAGCACAGTATGTCCCTTCTTTTTCTGAATTGAACTTTTCCCTCCTTTATTTTAAGCTATCAAGCTGGAAACACATTTTTTTCTCCGTCATTTTGTGAGAAGCCTCCAAAGTTGCGTGATTCATTTGAGTGTGGTTTGATTGATCATGAAACTTGATGTATAGAGCACATTCCTGATTATGACATCTATTAACTAATGGTAATGGCAGTGTTGAACTGATGTAATAGGTTCTTAGCAAATGCCTTGGACTTTTGTTACCTGTGAATGAAACATTTTTTTAAAGTCTACTAATGCAATGGAAAACGTCTTCTAAATTCAACTGTCCTCATTACAAAGTAATAATTTTTTAAAGATTCTTGTGGTGCAAATATTCATTGATCGCAATATTCTTTACAACAATAGTAGCTTGTAGTCTGCCACTGTTGTTTAAATCTCACAAATGGCCAGGTTATAATAATGATGCTTTCATATTATTCTTTTCATCAAAGTTAGTTCTTCTGTGCTGTCATAATTTCATGGAGGTGTTTGACAGAATAACCTTATCTATCAGTTGTCGCCTGATTGTCATTTTCCGTGTCACTATGGTCCATTCAAACTGGTACAGCCTTGGAATTAGGTCTTCATTCTTTGTCAAACTCATGTCATACCAATGTGTTGTTTGGATTCCCACAATTTATATGTGGTTTTACTGGAACCTCCTTCATTGAGTAAAATGTCAGCTGCAGTATGTTTATTTTCTGAGTGGGAGTTAAGACTTTTCATAACAGACCTTTGTGGTCCTCACTAAACACTAGGATGATACTTGATTAATTTTACTGTTTTACTAAACCCTTGCATCATAACCTTACACGTGTGGAACATGTAACTTTTTAGTGATTTTATCAAGTCTCTTCTAAGTACTTAATTAGGTTTGCTCATGTCAAGTGAAATACACTAGTAATCCTTCATCTTTGCTTTTGTTGAATATATAAACCAGTATAATTAAGGACAAACTACACAAGAATTTGAACATTAATCTTTCAGTTTTTTATTAGTAATGTTTTTCTTAAATTGAACTTCAAAATCAGTGGGAGTGGAAATCATGTTGAGAGTAGTGATAAGAGTATGTCCCATAATCTTAAACTTCCCTCTCAAAACCTAGGTTTAATTTTATGCCAGAGACATCTAGTGACTATTAACAGCGACATTTACTTGTGGGATTGGCCTTTCATGGAATTGTTCATGGTAGTGAAAAGCATTGGTGCATTGGTGTATCATAGAAGAAAAACAGGAGGGAATGACTCACTGAAATCTGTATATGTTAATAAAACATTTTTATCTATTTAAAATGTATGGAAACTCACTGTGTTGTATTCAGGGATGTGAGAACATGTTATCTTGCATCTGCTGGCCGGTGATTAAAAATGATTATTTCATCATATTTTGAAATAGTTTATAAAGACATGATCTAACTAACTTTGTACTTAGCATGTTCCACGCCTTTATATTTCCAATCATAGTTTTGACAATCATTGCCATTATTAAGGTACAATGGTTAGCTTTTGCTGTAGTACATACAACTCTGAAAACCTTAGCCTTTTTGGACCAGAAGTTTGTCATCTGCAGTTGTTAATACTTTGTAGAAAATAAAGATTCTCAGACCAGTATAATTAAGGACAAACTACACAAGAATTTGAACATTAACATTTTTGTTTTTTATTTTTGGCTTCTAAATAATTGTGGCTTTTGGTGTTATTTCATAAGCAATCGAATAAAATTAGGGGGGCAGCTTTTTCATGTGGCATAATTTATTCCACAGATATGCTCCAAAAGAAGCTGATTGGATAGATTACATGTTTATGTTTATCACCTGGGTGCAAGAAATATTACCTGACCTAATCTAAGCTATCTTTAGTTTAAGTTCCTAATCTAAGCTATCTTAAGTTTCTAAACCTGCTGATTATGTGTCCATGGTTAACCTGGAAATGGAAATCACTCTTATGTGGCTGCTGATCATGTGTTGAAAGTCTTAGTTAATGTGTTTTTAGTCATTAGGGCGATTGTTGTTAGCTATTACCAGCAAGAACTCATATTCATATGTAGTTTTCTTGAATTTAAATGTACATAGTGTGATTAATTTGCTTGCATTGTGCTGCTTTTTTAATTTGCTTGGTATTAATTGTGAATTTTTTTAGCCTGAAGTTAGGTATAAATTAGACTTCTGGAGGTAAATTCTCTCAGTGAGTGATGTTTATAGTCATAAAGAGAGTTTTAAGCCAAGAAATGTGGAACTAAAAAGGAATGGTTCCGCTCAATGAAAGGATAATTTTTACCATTGAGGTAAATGGGGAGGGCGTAACGTCATCTAACTATAGCCTGACAACCGAAAAATCCTCATCACCTCCCCTTGTTCTTTCCGTGCTTGCCTTTGGATTGCGTGGAGGAGTGGAAGCACTAGCAAACATATAGAAATAATATCTACCTTGTATGTATTAAAAATTTTAGGTTAGTAACGCTTGAAACAAGTCACTAGCATTATAATTATACCCAGTTTTACCATGTTTTTTTTGCTGGAAATACTAATTATTATCAGTTTTAATCAATAAAAATTATAAATGCATTTAAAAAGAAGTAAATGCATGCTAGTTTAAAATAAGTTACCGATACAAAGCATTGTATACATGCTTAATTAGGGCATCAGCCCATTTGTACTGAGGAAAAGGAGAAAAAGATGGTGGACTGGCTATGCCCACATTACAGCTTCGAGCATTGGCCACTGTAGCAAGTTCTCTCTCCATCTACATCAGTGGTGTTCGATGGTCAAGCTGTCTTTGTCCGTATCAGCTTGGCCATCAAATTATCTTCAAATTTTGTGACTCTTTTCGGTTTTCATTTTTCTGTTTTTTAATCTCTCTGCATATTTTTATTATACCTACAATTGATTTTATTATTTATTATTATTTACAGATATTTATATTATACCTACTATTGATCATACCCTGGGTGTGAAACAGAATAGGTATATATATATACATATATGTGCCCTGGGGAGGGTAGGAGGTGGGGAGGGGGATTCTCAAAAATGAGTATTCTGTAATGGTAAATTTTTCTTTGTTTTTATTATCTTAGACTTGCTGTTTGAACTCGAGTGAACTCAACCTATCAGTCTTTATTATGAATATTCAGGTGTCAAAATAGTTTTAACTTGCATGACCATCTAAAATTTTAGATGTTTTCTAATCGCAAGCTTCAACTCACCAGCAGCCGTATTTTTCCAATGGGGAATAATTGTGCCCAATCCATGTGATTGGTTGTGACTTCAGCATTGACTTCCTTGCCTGCTCATGCCATGGTCACATCTACCTCTGCTCCCTTTGTGTCTACCTTGAATTTCATTGTGTCACTGACAGTGCTCTGATCAATTGCTTGCCTCAGATGGGAAACCAATAAAAGGTTAAATAATAATAATTTAATTCATTTCAGGAATTAAGGAGTAGTACAAAATAGGTAACCCCATGGATGAGCCTATATTGGGGCCACTATCAGATAATCCATGCAAAAGCAATAGCAACAAACACAAATGATTTAAAATTTTCAATCAAATATTTAACAATACAGCGAAGAATTGTAAACTAATGTAAACAAATGACTCGGAGATATGCATGGTGATATACAGTGGTTACTAAATATGAGACACATAAATACAGATCAGATACTTACTATAACAATAGTATTACGGTAGCGCTTCATTTTTTTTACATTTAATTCAGTGAATATTATATGCAAATTACAGAACAAAACCTCGATGTTTTTTATAAGTATTAAGCAATTTTTTATTTTCGGATGTTTTTTTCTTCCTTGAGATGTGTCGGAAGATAGGATTTTATCTTGAACATCAACATCATTAGATGAAGATTGTAGAGAGCCAGGTGCTAGAGATGGAGGAATCATTAAACCAGTCAGTTTGATTGTGTTTTTCTCTTGTTTTGTGGCTGTTGTTTTTCCTGCGTATCTTATGTAATATATGTCATACTGATCTGACCGTTATGAGTCCTGAATTATTCTGGCATACTTTATCTATTTTGTAAACTTTGACTTTCTAGTGCTGCCTCCACACCAGTCCTTTTAATTATTTTGTCAGGCCTGTTTCCTTGTTGCAATTTAGAACAAAATGTGTGGCTTGGTTGCTTGGTTTAGGACCTGAAACACTTGTAGACTTGCTTGTATTTAGATGATATGTTAGGCCAAAGGCCTGAAAAATTCATACTTTGGGATGGGGGGCTGGACAGCTCTTTCAAGACACTGGGCTGTCTTGAAAGAGCTGTATCTTAGAAAATTGTTTATTTTGTCTGTAGTAGTATCTTTTATGAATAGTTATAGATTATGGTATAATGCATGAATAGTTAGTGTTTGTTGGAGCTTATCCTTAGAAGCCTAACACATCATTGAACTGTGGAATATTAGTCAGTACCTACCAAATAAGTATTTTTCTGAATTTAGCTTCCTTTGGAGCATAACTCCCCTAACCTGCATTTTTATCTCCATTTTTGGAAAAAACTTAATTTCCTCCTCAAACTATCCTTTTCCTACTAGTCACTCTGCATCAAGGCAGTTTGAGCATGATATCACTTCACATAAAATTTGACAACTTTGACCTCACTAAATGGAAAAGATCTCATCTTTCCAGTGCTGACAAAATATCAGCCACTTACTGTTCTCCTTTTTGAGATATTGCTGCAATATACAGGTGTTTTTCAATAGGACACTGTATGCCTAAGTGCTCCAGAGAGACTGTTAAAAATGAGGCATTACTTTCAAATTGTGTTGTCCATCAGCCATTTAGCTGAGCTTGAAAAGTTGTAAATGAAATTGAGAAATGGTATTTGTTATGATGGGTAAGATCTCACTCAAACTACGGTAAATACAAGAAATAGTGTCTCACTACCTGTGGAACTCAAGGTAACAGTGCAAGAACTAGGGATGTGCTAATACTAGATTTGCAACTCATGCTGAGTTCAAGTCAATCATTACTTTAGAAATCGAGTTTTGAGTCGAGTTTGAGTATCCATGTTATATTTCATGTTAAGAAAAGATAAAATTCTTCAAAGCCTTATTTAGCCCTTTCACTGTGCTGGAATTTTATTCCTATCCATGGAGAGATAAAGAACATCATGAAAACAATAACAAGGCATACTCGTCATATGCATAGAGAGGTATGCAACTGATGAGGATAAATACTTGTCACACTCAGCAAAAAGTTTAATTCAAGATACATTTCATTATTTTCATCATTTTAATAAATAGAAAAAACACTCAATTTTGTTAGATAATTTTCCTGAACATGAGCAAAAGACTTAGTTTGAGATATAAACTTCCTTTTATTTCTTTATGTCTGTCAAGTTTAAATCATATTATATGTTTTAAAACTGGAAAACAAGTAACTCTACATGTTCAGGCTGGAGATTCACTCTTCTTACAGGAATAACATTTCCAGCACCTGAAAACAGCTTTTCACCACATAGTTTTGTTGCTGGCATCGACACAGAATATCATGCAATGATCTGTAGATGATGAAAAAGCCTTAAAATCTCTAGGATGCGATCATGACTGGATTGATCTCTCTGATCAGCAGAAAACTCAGATGAGCTCCTAATGTTGATCTGAACCCAATGCAGTTTGCTGTATATGTCGCAATGGCATTAATGCTTTTCACAATCCAAGTTAAGTATGGAGTAGGGTGCAATCATCACTGAATTGATCTCTGTAAGCTGTGGAAAACTAAGGCCCGGTCGTAATGTTGCTCTGAATCCAATGCACCAATATTGTAGCAGTTTATTCCACAGTCGCATCAATACTTATTATAATCCAATTTAGGTAAAAGTTTTTCATGAGGCCATGGATGTACTTGCACTTCCCCCACCATATGTCACAACAAATACACAGCGACATTGTGCAAAAAGTGAGGCATATAGAAGAGTGTGGGGTAGGTCAAGCCAATCAAGCCTGGGTCATTACATTTGAACTTTTTCATTGTTATGGAAGGACCAATACAGTTGATATAGATTGAACTTGTGTCAAGTGGGTGACTAGCGACAAATAATAAAATACTGCATGAAGCGTTCTTGGTGCTTCATGACAGAGTCACCAATGGATGCTCCTCATGGTTTCAAGAGGCCTTTGCCATCCCATAGCCTCCATGCGTGACTAGAAGATCATCACTTACCAAACTCGTAAAGCTTGACTAAACCAGTCATTCAGAATGCTTGCAGTTTAGTTTCACCTCCTCTGCAACTAAGTCGCAGATCCCCACCCAGGATATTTTTCGTAGTGACTGAAACATGCAGGACAGCATTAATGATTTATACTATCCAATTTAGGTACATGGTAACCATAACAATGTGATCATTACAGAATTGATTTATGTTTAAAGGTAGATTTTGTTGAAAGTCAAATAATCTTCTCCTGGTTTTCTACACTTTCAAGGTTCTATTGTCCTCTAGTATTTCCTTTTTCCCTCAGCATATGATCTAACCTTCTACATCTCGTCCAATGTCCCTGTTCTTTTTCTTCCCTTCCCTACTTGCCTGTCATCCCTCACTCTATTATCACAGTCTTGAGCAACCCAAACTTTTTCCTTCCTTCATCCACCTACCCTGCCTTTCCTGGATTTCATCCAGAAGTTTCCTTTCCTCGCCCATCATACTAAGCACTTCCTTCTTCATCTTTGTTTCCATACACTGCACCTTCTCCATCTCTCTCAACACTCACATTTCAAATATCTGCAGCCTGGTCTTGTCCTTGTTTCTGCCCCAAAAAATGCTATGCTCCATATCAAGCTCTTCGCCATCCTCTCCTTCACATCTTTACCCAAGGTTCCCATAAAGCTCATCCCAGCAGCTCCCTTCTTCTCCGTATGTCTTCACTTCATTCTCCTCCTTATGTCTTTGCTCTATTCTCCTCCTTATGTATTTACAATTAATCTCTATGATGTATATAATGAGCGGTAAAATATATAACATGGTCATAACATTGCTGAATCCTCTAGATGGGCATTGTTGCAAGTTATGCCGCAATGCACTGATACTCTGTATAATTGTAAGTTTAGGACAGTAGTAACCAGTAATGCAAAGAGTCTGTGAGTTGAGGTAGTATTGATGAAACTTTAACGCCAACAGAATTTGACTATGTGCATTCTTTCAGTGTTGAACTTAAAAATTTAGATGATGCGATCCGAGTGAAGTCAAGGATTTTGCTTCCCATTATAATCCTACTGTCCTTTGGAAGTCCAGAAGGGAAAAAAATGGTCTAATTCATGAAAATGCAGGTTACCATTTGTGCAAATATAGACTACTTGACTTGAGCTTTACAAAAATTCTCAAGTTGAGTTGAGCTTTTTTTAGACTTAACTTGACTTTCCATTTCAAGTAGCTCACATATCCCAAGCAAGAACAAATGGCTATTATGTCTAAAATCTACTTAGCTTATGCTATTAATCCTCATTACATGCATGTTTAGAGACCAGGTAAGGAGGTTTAGTCAAAAGAATTTCATCTTTATTACTTGGTCATTAAAAAATTATGAGTAAGTTTTGCTGTTTTATGCCACTTTAGGATATGTGCACGCCAACAATTTCTTCATTTTTCACTTTTTACAAGGAGAAAAAATATTTTGCT
Organism: Ceriagrion tenellum; assembly: GCA_963169105.1. Classification (NCBI taxonomy): domain Eukaryota; kingdom Metazoa; phylum Arthropoda; class Insecta; order Odonata; family Coenagrionidae; genus Ceriagrion; species Ceriagrion tenellum. The sequence continues at coordinate 110,637,647 of OY720642.1, read as the reverse complement.
GATTAAAAGCATACGTATTTGTAATTCAGCAGCAGTATTATTTATTTCTTTTGCAAATACAATGAACACAAATAATACATTTTAACTTACCTACATCTTCTTTTTCATTGGCCTCCAAAATGGTATTTTTTTCCCTATGTACTAGGTCTAACTGTTGAAGAGTAATGTGATATAATTTGTCTGAAGATGAATTAGAAACATTTGATGTGCATAGTACTCTTACTTGTTTTGTGCCATTGTGACTTCAGCATGGCTGAGTGGCTCAAGTGATTCATCCTCATTTTCATTTGAAAATGAAAAAGAATTTTTGGAGTTTTATTTAACTGTTGGATATATTTGGTCCAGTAATGTTCAAATGGCAAACTAATTTCCACCCATACTACTCTCTTTGTTAATGCATGCTAATGCTTACACTCCTGAAGTTTCTTTTAGAAGAAGAAGAATTATTGAAGTTTTGTATTTGGTATCCTTTCTTGCTAGGAAAAGAATTAATGGTAGCATATTATCTATCTCCAAATAGTTTGCAAGAATTGATCCGCCAGGGAAAAGACTTGGAAAAATAATTTACAACTGTTTGAAAGATTTGGTCCAGTAATGTTCCAATGGAGAACTGATTTTCACCCTTACTACTCTCGGTGTTAATGTATGCTAATGCTAACACTCCTGAAGTTTCTTTTTGCTATCAACTCCTTCTCCCACAGCAGTAGTTACGGCTTATTCAGGTTTTCTTATAGCAATTTTAAATGGCCTTCCCAGAAACAGATTCCCAGCTCACCCCAATGGCTCTTTTTGCTCCAACTAAGACTATCAAAGACGAGAAATGACTCACTAGCAAACTTGGACTATCGTTGGCTCCTTCGAGCGAGTCCTTCAAGCATTTTTCAGAAAGCTTTGCAGTGGTTCTAATATTGAAATAATTAGAGAGTGTAAGCTTTTTATTATTTGCAAATTATGAGAATAACTATCTGGAGGTATGAGTGTAACTTACACTTGCTTGCTTGGATTTCACTCTCATAAGCAATTAAACTCTCATGATAGGGTAAATTTCTGGGTATTTTTCTGTGTTCATGTTATAAAATAGCCCCTGCTGGACTTTTTACAGACAACATTTGATAAAAAATGTGGGTAATATTCAAACAAATGGTAGATTCTTAATCTAATAATTTAGGTGTCACTTATTTGTATCCCTTTGGGTGTTATTCTAAATATGTGATTTGTCGATGTGTTTTACTGCTTCAGTCACCCGTAGAAAATATCATCCAATTTTAACCATCCATGAACAGAAATTCTTAGGTTTTAATTTTCGATTGAAATCATTTCTCAAGTTTTGATGGCTGTGGATTTCAAATCACAAATTTACCTTCTACACACAAGTGATAATTTCATAATAATTAAACCTTTCACGCCTAGTGTCGGCTATACCCAACGTGAATTTTCCTACACAAAAGAACAAATGTCGGCTCTGGCCAACGGAGAAAAACCAATGCAAAAGACCTAATGTCGGGTATAGCCGATGCGAGGGAAGGGAAGTGACCGATGCGGGAGCAATAATCCTAGGTATGCTGTAAACCCTTGCGACCCAGCTTAGGGACAGCCCAGACCCTTTCCTTGGCAAGTGAGCTCGACCCTCCGCATCATTAGTAGCCCTCCTTGCTGCATGAATCCATGGTTAATTAATTGTATTTGCAATGGTTTTTCGAGGCAATAATTGTTTTCACACAAAATTTTAACTTTATGAAGTGAATTATTTGTTTTTTGTTGAGTCTTAGCAGATTTCAAACGAAATTCTAGTGTTGATAGTGACGGAGTTCCTGTGTGGAACTCTCAGTAGTTTGAGCTCTAAATGTCACTCTAAATTTGTTAATATTAATGCTAGAATTTCGTTTAAAATTGTAAAATGCTCTGAATAACATTAGAAATTCATTTGACTTGACCGGGATCCCGGTCAAGTCAAATGATTTTTTCATGGCGAATTTCAACCCTGGTGTATATGCACCCGTGCAAGTGACTTCATGCTACATCATTTATTTATGCAATGATTGGAAATTAGAAATTAATTTAAAGGTATGAGTTGTTGAAGTATACAGCAAAGAATTGCTTTAAAAAAACAACGTTAATGCAACAAACTTACAGCAGCCTCCTGCTGAGAGAGGGGCTGCTAAGGGTTGGGGGGTTGAGCAGAATGCCCAGGAGGAGGGCACGGTGTCCTGCTGAGTGGGGATCCAAAATGGGCAGAAGTCATACCGGAGCAATTCATCGCCATGAGAGAGCTCTGTAGAGAGGAGTAGAGAAAATTCTCATGCTACTCGTAGCAGGGGAAGCATTTCCCTTCGAGAGACTTCGGTGCGAAAGGGTTAAGGCTGAGGGTTAGAGTATGTGTAAAAAAAATGTTAATGTTTATATTGAAAATATTGGCGGTTATGAGTAATAAATGCATATATGCAGTACTTTCCCATAGGTTAGCTTAATTGTACATACTTTAAAAATTAAAGATATGTTTCATCTTCCATTTTTAGTGAAATAAACATTAATTGGCATTATCAGAGTTGTGAAATATCTCTCATTAGTGATAAGACGTGCTGAAGATAATTTTTTTTGTAATGTTATCAAAATAAAGAATAGAAGAGGCCTTAATTGGCAGAAAATTTGATACATATTGTGTTAGATTTTCCTGTAGTTGAGGGAACTTAATGTTTTATTGCTCTTGGTTTGTGGGTAGACGAGCCTATCTTGGAATTTGAACCACATTTTTTCCAGCCTCTGAAATGTTCCCTGCCCAAAATAGATACTTTTTTCCTCTTTATTGGGAAATAAGCTAAGTGTTTGGAATTTTTAATGTAGTGATAGTTATTCTGAATATTGGCTGATATCCTTCTCTTCTTTGATCACTTCAACAGTCGGACACTGAGCCAGACAGTGAGGCAGAGAAGACATCTCCCCTTTTGGATGCGGCCACTAGTACAGATCCACTCCCCTTAGGTGTATCTCCTGCAGTGGGGAGGAGAGAGGGTGAATCAGGCGGCACCCATCAAGCTGAGGATGGAGGTAAGGTTTCATCGCACACTGTAATTTCCCTCACCTGACATTCTCTCCTCCATCTCTTTATACATATGTATTTATATTCATGCTGAGAGTGAGAGAAATAATGGTTAGAACCTCAGTTTTGCTTTATGTCCCTTAAATAAGAAGGAGCTGTTTTTATAACTGTGATGACAGTTTTATTTTTATTAATTTTACAGGGTGGTTGAAGTTGAGAGAGGATTGTTTTCACTGTAAAGTGTATGTCTTAGCAATGTTTGCTGTGGCCATGCTTTTGTTTTGAGCTTATTTTTCTTGAGTTTCAAGTATTTGTTTTGTCCTATGTTAACTTGCAGTGCAAATGTTCGTCAAATTGTGAATGATTTTAAGTTCATCCGAATTCATCCAGGTAATCATATTCATTCTTTACCTTTTGCTATTTTCTAGGCTGGTGTGATGAGCTGTGATTGTTTGGAAAGATAGTGATTAATTAGACAGAAAGCGCCTTTTTGAAATGAAATATCCCGCCCCATTTCGTTATGAGGACTATTTATCTATAATTCTTGTTCCTGTCTGTTCTTTTAAGTTTTTTTTTAACCATCTCATAGTGAAAACTCCTAAAATACTAACTCTTGTAAATATTGCAGTTCTCATGTGTAATGCATTATGAGTTATTTATTAGGGAATGGCCCCTTAATTTACTGGAATTGGTACTTGTAGACTTGGACTGCATTAGTTTTCTGTTAAACATTTAATCCATTTAATCAGGTTTTAACTGTCAATTTACTTAGTAAAAATACTTATTACAGAATTATGTGCCCATTTCTTGAAGACATTTGGCCAGGTTTATATTGGTTGGATGTTTGACCCTAGGGCTATGTCAGTGACAAACTGCTACTCACAGAATATCCTATTCTCTACTGACCAATTTAAGATTATTTTCATTATACTACCTGGAACACTAGTAGGAGTCATGCAGTTGGTTGCAGGATACAACTTCATTTTGTATAATTTTACCTTGGAATGATGATAAGTAATCCCAATCCTGATGAGAATTGATTTTCCCCACTTAACCACATTTAGAAGAAAAATGTCAATCAAAATAAAACAGATCTGAAGAGAGATGATGAAGGGTGATCAATGGTCGCACATTAAAAATAAAATACAAATATGCTTATTGGCTTTTATTCTCTCTCTTTTGTAATCATATGCATTTTGGGGCTTGTTTTTCTACACACATTCAATTCTCCTATTCATTGAATTATATATCTCATTTACATCATGCTTATTCATTTTTTTACTAAGGCAACTATAAAATGTACTAATTACATACTGCTTTCAAGGGCTTGCTGTGTCTGTATAGTGATATATTTTTGAAAAATATTCTTGCTGTGGGCACTTCTATATTTTTGGGAATCGTTCACTATTCTAGTGGCCATGAATCTATATATACTGATCCATAGTGCTATTAGGTCTTCCTGTGCATTAGGGAAAGCTTTGTGGTTAAGTAAATACATACCTGTTGTTATTTACTTCGTAAAGTAGATATGTTAGCTAGCTGTGTACGCTATTTTCAAGATTAGCCTCGCTCATTCCCCTATTTAACTGAGCATGCCCTCCTCTTCTATTAAAGTTATTTTGAGTGAAGTATGGTTAATTATCATACATCTGAGCTTTAGCTGGTAAGTACAAAAATCGATAATGATGTGCAGAAAGTGGTAGTTGACACATGTAGTTTATTTATGCAATTTTAATCTTTTAAATACAATTTTCTCTGTATGTTCTCTTAAGGTCATGCAAGGTTAGTCTGGTATCTTGAGGTAGTAAAACTTAGTAGCTCTTTGCTATTTCTTATTCATGTGGCAGACTTTGAAATTTGAACTATTTACAAGGCCACTTTAAACTTAATGATTTTGTAAAGTATTGGCTGTATTGAGCTGCTGTTATTGCTCAGTGAAGTCTTACTCCTCATTAGAATATAAGTGTACTGGCTCAATATTCAGCTAGAGGGGAATGACCCATATTTAAAATTCAGTTCTTTCTGACTACATATCTCCAATGAAATGAAATTTCTTTGTGGATGTGTAAAAATATCAACATGCCTTTATTGAATTATAAATTTAAGATGGAATTTATTGTGTATTATGAGTCCTGATTCAGATTTCTTTCTTATAAAGCTACCTATTTTATGGTATTTTTTGATTCCTCTGTGCTAATCATCATATTATGAACATTAATAATCTAATATTTCAAATTTGTTGAAAATTCGTCTTTAAGTAGGGGACAAACATTTAATTTAATTATTTGAAAGCCAATTGTTCAATTAAAGCAGTATCAATAATAATAGATAACACCTAGTGACCGGTAAAAATTTTGCTGAGTGGATAAGAGTCTATCCAAGAGAATATCCAAGTTTATGTTAACTATAAATGCTAAGACAAATAATTGTATGGCTTCAAATTTAATATGCTACATTTGCGATTCATATCATGGAAACTAACTCCATAACTAAAGCAATGATGATGAACAATTGTGAATTTTACAACCATCATTAAAATTTAGGCAGAATTATTTCATTTAACCCCTCTACTTTGGGTAATTGTTGATGTGATTTTCAAAATTTTCAATTTTGAAACGGGTTTCGTTTTACATTTAAAAGAAAGAATCTTGAAGCACAGAAAGCACTTTTCAAACCCAGATCAAATAAACAAGGTTAAGTTTTTATAAATCCAGAGACAGCGGTGGTGCAGAGAAGTAAAGAGAAAGTAGTATCACTTCAAATACAGAAATAGGCTTCCATGTCTGAGATCACCAAACAGATATGAGAAACATTCAAGTTGGGCATCCGTACATCTGATCAATACTCCATCGTGATGGTTGACTAAAATAACTTTATTCCAGTTCTTTGAGAATAACTGACTGATATAATGATGTTTATAGTTAACACAAGGACAAGAGATGGACAGTAGAGGCATGGGAATGCATTTCAGAAACCTATCTCGACTGCCCTTCTCTTAGAGTAGATAGCTAATTGAATTCTATTGTCTGATGCTATTTTCCTGGCTCAAAATAGGGACATTTACTTATTTTAATACCTTGAGTGTGCTCACTGATAGGGAGTTTTCTGGAGTAGTGTCTTAGTGTAAATTATTGAATACCTTGCTTGAGAAAACATATATAAAAAACACTCAAAATGATGAACTAATAAAAGTTAATTTGACAGATATAATGTACTGTGAAATTCTATTTCATTCCTAAATCATGTTTGTGTTATATTTCGCTGTTCTCCCTAATACCTCTTTGTCATGTCCACACACACATTGCTCCACATGACGAGATCAACAAATATCCTGTCTTTCATATCTGTTCAAATACTATAATGACTTAATTATATCTCTTCTATCCTCTCCTTTGCTTTCTACATACAAATAAAGTTCTCCGTGCCCTTTACTTTTAGCTGAAATTTGTCTATCATAACAGATCTCATTGTAATATTAGAGTAATATTGTATCTTGACATGGTATCGGATGAACGGTAGTCATCAAGAAACTTCCACTGTGTTTGCTTAAATAGTGTGCAATAGAGATGGTATAGTAGCTTAGGATTTGAAGCATTAGGCTTTTATCTATTTGGCTTTGGGTTCATATCCAGCTGATTCTGAGCATCCCAAGTAAATAAAGGATTTGATTTACTTCGGATGAATCAGGACTCAGGACAGGATAAGGACTTTCTTGGAACCAGAACTTTTTGTATGACTCAAGGCAAGTAGTGGTGTGATGGTTTTGTGATATGTTAAACCAATGGGGAAAATCATAGCTGAGGTTAGCTCAATATGATGCACCAGTCATCTCATTTTGATAAATAAAATTGTCTGTTTGGATAACAGTGTACTTAGTGAAAGAATGGCATCGTTTATATTTACTTACTGTTCAAACTTTCTGGATTTTGTGACAGTACTTCTTTGATTGTCATCCTACTCTCTAAATGCATGATGATCGGTAGAGTTAATGTGGTGGAAGTTCTCCGTGTAGTGAAACTCCATAATTTAGTTGGTGCTTACCAGATTCTCACTCCAGAAATCCCTACTTGATAAAATTTATTTTTTTTAAATCAATGGCTCAAATTTCTTCCCTGCCCTTTTATGTGTTGTTCTACTGATCTACATTTGATTTGATCAAATTTTGAGGAATTCTCTAATGGAGACTCACCTCTTTATTTTGTGACTCATGGTGAATTATAAATGAAATATTTAGGCCTGTATGCTTCATAAAATATTCTTTTTCTTATTGTATATTCTTGTTTAGGTTATCTGTGGTCTACTCAGTTTCAATCCATTAGCTGTATATCCCATCTCTCTGTAATTTCTCCACTGGCATACATTTTTTGGGTATGGAAACAATTATGAACAAAATATATTCCAATGGTGTAAATTATTTTTGTGGTTATGGTTGTTTTAATTACGATGTTGTCAAAATTTTAAGCTATGGGTCAATTCAATATTATATATAATTTTTCTATTTACAAATTTGTTTCTGCTTAACTGAAGCTATTTTTAGATACGTAGGAAATTATTTTTTTACTTCTACACCTGATAGCTAAAGAGTGAATGATCCTTCAATTATAGTTTGCAACTCAATGAATATTTATGGATCAATTTTCTTGTAAAATCAATGCTCCAGCTGATTAAGTATGAAAGTTAGATGTTCCTTAAACCCCTCATTAAATATTCATTTCTTTCAAAACCTTAAGTCACAGCCATTGATTTAGTTGACATATTTCTTACTGCTTGAGATTAATTTGTGTTTGTGTGAATAGTTGCTGAGTGGCAATATACTCTGATGATGAGTAAAGTTATTCTTTGTGTGAGTGGTTTGCCAAAAATCGAAGTTGAAATTAGTGGAAGAGACTTATTTTTCGCTAACTGTAAAGCATTCTGACAAAATTGGTGTGGGGATGTCAAAAATTGGTGTGGGTTATGAAGCCTATATATCAGTTGCTATCATTTCTTTGGGTATTGTTTTTTTTGTGGGATGCTGTCATAGTTCTTGAGTAACCTCCAAAAATGGTCCTCATAATGAGTTATTGCTCTAATTCTCATGATTGTTTCCGAGTCATGAAAAGCCCATTAGCAGGGTTCTCTCTGTACGCAATGCATATACATATGTACGTACACGTTGAGTGCACAATATTGGCTTGAACTGTGCTCTGCAGAGAGGAGGTTGCATGGGTTGCAGGCATGGAAGTGGATAATGGCCGAGAATGGAGATCCACGTGGATCTGTACCCATCACCTATGGGCACATGGGTGATGACAGTGACTTGTCGGTGAGTTACCTCAAAGTTGAGATTTATACTCGCTTAATCAGAAGGTTTTCTTGTCTTGGTATGAGAGATTGGGCAAGTTAATGGCAGTACATACAACATGCCAACTTGTTAAAGGAGACTTTTTCATTGTATTTTAGCTGTTATGCATTTTCTGTCAAGTTGTGATATATCCATTGTGTGTTATGTTTGTAAGGTAGAGCACACATGAAAATCATTATTTGGCACATTTTATAGGATATATGGTAATCTTTTATCTTCCTTGACCTAAAAATATTATCGAAGACCTAAAATTTATCACATTTCTAATTAACATAAATTATACAGGTATAAGGGAATGCTCTCTATTAGGAAGGTTTGCAGTTTATTACAAACTAATTCATTTGCAGTGTAACTAGGTTTCATCAGTCTTTTATTTACTTTCTTTGAAATATATTTTTAGATAATATTTCTTTTTTTGGTTAGGATACCTTTATATTTGTGTACTCTTGGTAAAGGGAATTTTGGAATATGTATGATGCATACCATGTTTACAGCTTGAGTTAGTTGGAATGTCAGCATGTGCATTAAAATGCCAAAAGCTTTGTATGATTATCTGTTAAGGCATTCTGTTTTTGGGAAAACGTGTACATAATACCTCTAGCATTATGCTGTTTATCTTGCTAATTTTTAGTTATTTACAGTGAAACCTCACTTTTTACACTTTTGAAGGGGTCTAAGGGAAAAAGTGTAAATTGCAAGAAAATGTGTATCAAGGGACATCTTAATTTGAAGGAAATAAGCAAAAACATTACCAAATATTTCATAATTTTACTTAATTGTATTGGATTATATATATATATATATAATGTAGTGGCTGCAGCTAGCTGTTGCAAGAGGCAGGGAAAAATAATAATTTAATTTTTACATAATTTCAAATTAACTGGGTGTGCAGGGCACTGATCCAATAACAAAAGGATTTTTCTGTTTTAGGACATGAGTCTTTGTATCAAGGGCATGCATTTGTCCTTAAACAATTCTAGAAGTCATCCATGCCTTTGTGTTGGGTGCATGGTTGTAGGCAATAAAGTCCAAATGTTTTTTTAAAATGAGGATTTATATATTTTCTAAAACAATGGGCGTCAGTCTCTCTCTGCCATCTGCATTGGCTCTTGACAAAACATTGAGGCAAGACTTGCCATGCCTGTCCTATTAGATGTCTCTTTGATGGCAGAATAGCATGAGATAGATCTGTCTTTACCTCAGTAAAATTGTCTTTAACATCATATAGCCATCAACATGATTATGTTAAGTTGGACACCTTCAGTGAGAAAGTGTTTCAGGATTTACACTTTCGAATTCACCAATTGAATTTAATTCTGATGGCAATTAAACCAAAATTAATTATGCATTAATTTGGCAAATTTAAGAATTTCCACATTGAAAAACTGGCTCTATATTCATTGTCGTACAAGAAACAGAATTTTGACAGCAATGAGTATGTTGTAATTACAACTATTGAATTGAACAGAAAACAAAACAGGCTAAGTGTGGACGTTTGTTTCATCGTGATCAGCCAAGGTATTCTGTTTATATTTGGCTTCAAACTCGGGGTCTCATAATTGTTGTGTCAACATAGGCCCCTATCATGTTGCTCTTTGTCAATTATTGTATATCCCAGGATACTTATAAATTTGAGAGTGTAAATATCAGGATAAGATTGCATTAAAAGGATACAAAAATTCTCGAGACTTCAAGAAAATCCCTGGCGGTTTTTGAGAGGGCGTTCGACATTGTTTTAGCTTTTTTTTAAGCTTCAATAAGGCATCATAAATCCTGAGCCATTGCTCAAATAGGCATTCAATAAACACATTTGTGAACGCATAAAGCATTTTGTAAGTGTTTCTTAAAAATTCCTTGGCGTTTCCTGGGCGCTCCGTGAACGCTTATTGTCTAGGTGAGGTTTTTTCAGGCATTGTTGAGTGTTCTCGAAAATGGCTTTTACAGCGGTTCGTAGGCAATCGTTGAGAAATGAAAACGCTTAGTGGGATCGGGTGGTAGGGATTCATATAGTGTTCTGTGGGCATTTCACCGACGCTAGGCGTTGTCTGCTTTCCGATAAGCGTTTGGTCCCTCATTGGGGACAGTCCCTAAAGTTTTGCCACGTCCATGTGATACCAAATATGTTTCAGATCCTGGATAAGTGTCGAGAAACATTACTGTAGTGACATGATTTTCTGGGCGCAATCGATCTCCTTGGTACACCACAGTTGCTACCAAATATTATAATACACAGATTGCTACAATCTAAACAAAGTAAGAAACACACTTCGTTGTCATATACTACTCCGTTTCCACAAATCACCCCGTGCAACACAACCTCGAGTAGGCTCGATTTCTATTTCGTCGATGTAGATTGATACCATTGATACAATATAGCAAATTGTGATGAGGCGTAAATCACAACCTACCAAGGAGAGAATGGTATGCTGCACATTCACTCTGATATCTGTGAGTGATATTTGCAAAATAGTCGTGGCACAAAACTTACTTCAACGTATGGAAACTGGCAATAGATGATGGCGCGTGAGTTAAAACTTAGTCTCGATCGCGGCTACTACTTACGGATCTGAACATTTACCGCCATGAGCGATCGTGGTAACTGCTACTTACCGAGATGAGCAATAGCATCTTACACGACCAAGCCGTTCGAGGGTCTACTGCACGTTCAACGGGCACGTGTAAAAATTAGCTTTTGTAGAGAGCTCGTGAATGCCGTAGAAACGTCCAGCAGGGGATTTCCTAAGCATTTGGAAAATCTTTCGCGAAAAGCATTCAATGAGAATTCATTTTCGGTGTAACAATGCCCGCTCACTAAGCATTCATAGTCAGTATTACAAACGCTCAAGTAAACGCCGAGGAAAGCATTCCAAGGCTTTTGTTGGGCGTTTATTGAGAGCTTGCGTGCAAGCCTTTGGCGAGTGCTTCTAAAAGCCGGAGGTATGCCTAGTAGAGCATTATAGAAGGTGTTTTTTTGAGAAAGCGCCCACATATGCAGTACTCAACTAATGCTCGTAAATAGCCGGAACGCTCGGGAAACGCTCGACAAATGCTCTATTACCCATTCCCACTCACCGCAAAACCGCCAGGGATGTTGTTAATGTAGGAAAATTCTAAATTCTGGGGCTGTAAAAGCGAGGTTTCACTGTATGTTTTGTATTGTATTGATTTTCAGATCCAGAGTGGTATTGAATGGTGTCTTCTCAGTTAATGTGGTGCCAATGCTCATTGGTTGTTAACTTTAGAGGATGAAAAAAAATTAAATGTCATTCATGAACTGCTCGTAAGCAATCGGCATAATTTGTTCTTGCATGTAAAACTTCTCTGATATTTGGTCATTAACTCTAACATGATGGATGAGAATTATTCAATAGTTGTCAATGCATGAAAATCTGTTTTTGAAATTCTATGCTCATGCTTTGCATATCTCATGACATAATTCATTATTTTGAAGTCCGTAAGTCATTGTATCCCACTAAAAATATGAGATTGGGTCTCATCTTATGGGAAAACTAATATGAGACAAGTGCACTAGTCACATAACCCAGTCGAGGTATTAAAAAGTTAACAATTTGTGTTAACGTTACTCTCGAATTGTCAGCCTTCATTGCTATGCCTTGCATGGAAGTATTAAAAGGGATTGTCTTTAACAGCTAATTTCACTTATGTTGTAAGTAATTGATTTAATAAATCAAAGGAAAAATATTAATCATGGAGACTGTGAAGTTTTGGGACCTAATCACAAACTTTTCTGATGTTTGTGTGTGTAAACATTTGACTGTGTTTGGAAAATAAAGTATCCTTAGTTACTGGTAGTGGCAAATCATCCTATTCTGTCTCTTGCAGTCATTGTTTAGCTCTCTGCATTTAACAAAGAGTCACAGGATGTCCTAAGCATGTTTGCCTTTTTATTCTTTTACTTCTGTCTTTGATGTATTACTGCAGATGTGGAAATATCTGTGACAGCCCGAGAAAAAAAGAGAATGATGCATGCATGGATTCCATGTTTATGTACTTGTAACACGCGTAGAAAAATGACATTTTAAATTTTGGTCATCTGATCCTCATTGTATGGTGTAGTTAGTGAATTCAGGAAAGAAGTTTCTGAAGAGGATGTTTTAAAATTTATTACTGCTTATGGTCATGTATAGTCTGACCCTTTTAGGCCAAGATTTATGTGTAAAATTGAGCAGTTGGTCTATGCATGTCAGTCTCTTCTGACGGCTTTAATATTAGCATTAAAGAAAATGAGGATAGTCTTTCCTAGGGCACAGGGTGCCACCTCAGTGCCATTGACTAGTCTCTGATTTTGCTGAAATAATTGTGAGGAACAATGAGTTTATTATATTGTCTTCCTCTGACATTCATAACTTTTGTGATATACAGGTGAGGCATCATCCGACCACCATTTAATCAGTTTTTGTCTGACTGATTTTCTTCCTTCTTTCTTCTAAAGCCTTCTTCCATTCCTCTAGTATCTGCTGTAACCTGACTTTGCTGTTTTCACTCAGAAAAATGTCATTGGCAAATATCATACTCCATGGTGCATCACCTGTAGTCATTACATCCATAACCAGATCACACAATTAAGGGCTGAAAGCTGACCTCTGATGCAGTCTAATATTCACATTAACCCCTTCTGCCATACTGACATTACTTCTAACCTGTGTCACAGCTCCCATGTACATTTCCTTGATCAATCTTATATATTTCTCTGGTACTATTTATTCTCTTATGCATCTCCAAACTTCCTGTCTAGGTATTCTGTCATGTGATTTCTCCATATTGATAAATACCATGTGTATCTCTGAGTTCATCTCTCCATATCTTTCCATAGAGAGTTGTGCAAAAATTGTATCCATCATCCCTCTCCTGGCATAAATCCATACTGTTATCCTCTATTTCACTTTCCTGTCTTAATCTACTTTCAGCCCATAATCCTTGTGATATGGTCAGGATTCAAGATTCTTATTGAATCCTGAGATTTGATTGAATACTTTGAAAAAAGTTTCCCCAATTGTGTGGTTGGCATGTGCGCTATGTTGCTGTAAACTCTATGCCATTTATCGTAATATCATTTGAAATCTCTCCTCAAAAGTATTCATTATGTCATAAAATATGTTTACAAGTGGAGATTTTATAGCCAGAGAGAAGATCACTACTAGTATACTTTTCTCCATTCATCTGGGATCTTTTCCTGTCTCCATAGTTTGTTCATTAGGTCCCATATTTTATAATGTATAATGTATAGTGTGCATGCACTATGCCAACTTCATAAAATACTGGAGCATTTTTTAGGCCAACACTGGCACTGCAGATCATTATGCCTGTTGATTATAAAATGTTTTCTACTAGTAGACCAAAAATATTCCATTTGTTTTTGAAAAATGAAGTTATGAGCTGCAGAAAAATATACACAAATTATAGAACATCTTGTAAAACATTGCTTTTACTACACCACCATTTTTTTATAAAACCATTGCTCCATCATGCCATGGTTTAGTGCCACAAATATAAGAGTAATTTAGCTTGATCCTTTTTAAAGATTGATGAAGGAGGTATAAGGTTATAAACCCTGATTAAATAAACAACTGGGCAGAACTTAACTACTTTAAGATACAGGAATAGATGTTTACGAGGCCAAAAGTAAAAACAAAAGAGAGATAGTTCTATCATTATGTTCAATATACTACCCTTAAATTAACATTAACTGGAGTCACTGTTTGAAACCTTGTTACACCTTTTTGTGCAGAATTCTGATGGTCTACCCTATCTCACAGTTGCGTTTACAAAGACTCTAATTTTCTGAGGTAATGCATATTTAAAAAATTAATTTTAGCCAGAGAAATAGCCAAAACACGCAATAATTTACTGAGGTAATGCATGTTAAAAAAATTAATTTTAGGCAGAGAAATAGTCAAAACATGCAATGTAGGCAAGAAATACGTGGAAAGATTTTGAAATACCTCTTTTGAAAATAACTAATGTTGTACAGTAATATGTAAAAATTAATCAATTACTTGTGTTCATGTAACTTTCTTATTTTCTTTTTAACTGAGGAAGTAACACATTTTATTGTGAAACAAATTTGTTTTCCATTTAATTTCTTGCATAAAGCTAAGTAATTACTTTTTAGATTAAGGGAAAACGTTCAACTACTTATGGGTTCATAAATTTAAGTATGTACAAATGGATTAGTTTTGTTTGTAAATATATTATTTATTATTCATGTGTTGGTAATGAATAGGATCTGGGATTAAAAATGTGGTAAAAGAGGGATTCCGATTCAATATTCGATAAAAATGGAGATTGGAATTGGGATTCGATAAGATTTGGATTTGACCCATTGCTATATAATCCTCTCCCATTACTTCATAGAGAGCGGCATTAATTTGATGATCCCTTTAAAGTCCTGCACATTTCCTTCAAAGATCGCTATTAGTATACCTCTTCTCCTTTATCTGGGACCTTTCCCTGTCTGTATAGTTTGTTCATAGCTCCCATATTATATAATGTATGTAATTATATACAGTAAATATTCTGCTATTGCCTTAGTAAGCTATCAAGTGGCCATATAAATTCATTTTAAGCTCTCTTTAATTCTTAATGATCTCCATTTTTTGGCTTAAAATTACACATGTTGTGCACAATATATTTAATATCATTAAAGCTGTGCTCGTCTTTGATGGAATGAAGCTTGGGTGTATATATATTTTTTAAATGTTGACTGACGTTTTAATGTTTGTGCTATAATAACTACAATTTTAAAAATATACCAGTAATTTCTTAAGAGTGATATTTTGCAGACCAATTTGACTGAATATGGTGAATTTCGTTGATTTTTTTTTTGGAATCAAGGAAATTTTGCCTCTGAAAAAAAAACTTTTTTATATGTACTAGGCTTTACACCCTGGTAACATTGACTATTCATCTGCATTGACTAATATTACTTTACTCTGACTTATCACTGATTTTGCCTATGTTATTTATCGCAAAGTTCTACATTTCGTTGTAATTCAATTCCAGATTAAACCAAATTATGATGTTAGTTTTTATTCATTACTTGAAACTTAAATATAATTTAATTGATGATTTTTTTTGTGTCAGTGGTTGAGACTTGGGTTTTTCACATTTCATGCATGCTTAGGTTATGTCATGTGCTTTCATTGTGCATGGTTTTCTTTGCTCAGTGTTTGTTTTATGAGTGGCCTTAATTCTGTACTGAGTTCTAACTGTCCAGATCTCTCATACTGATGATCCAAAAAAATATTAGGGTAGATAATGTTTTAAGCTAACAAAAATTCCGTTGTCTTTGAATCTATCTACTATCGGCACATGGCACTATCGGTCATGTATTTTCAAAATCTATCTGTATTTCAAAATCTTTGAAAAAATTATTTTATTGTCAAAATTTCATTTGCTCATTTCTTAGGTGTATGATTCTTATTGTCTGTGGGGCTTTAACGGATACTTTTGTGCTATTCTTTCCTAATTTAGTTCACCGAGGACCAAACATCATCCATAGCAATTTTGTTCTCACCCAGTTAGACACCAAAGGTAATCCGTGTGAGTTTTTTCCTTGGTGACAAGAAAGTTGGAGATGATAATGTTAATGGGTTTTGTGCTGCATGAGCATTATTTGATGATGGGAACGTTGTTGGCTGAATGGCACAGAGAGGCACAGTGGTCAGCTTACCGTTAGAGAAGGAAATCCATCCTCAGTGTCTCACTCTTCCACTCTTTTCATTAGACAGTCAGCACAGAGCAGTTGGATTTGTAGTTAGGAGCAGAGACACTATCATTCTTATGCAATATAGTTCACTGGTATCTCTAGCGAGACTGTGAAAGAGTGTTAACCAGCCTTTCAATCTGGAAAACATGATTATTTGATTCACATGTTCACGCACATGTTCACAGCTTTGTCTCAACTTTTGCAGGTATTTCACGACTTGTGGTTAGTCATTATAGAACACAGAAATACACAACACGTCTACCTATTCATCAACTGAGGGGACGCAGATTTACAGGTCTAGTTCTATTCTTCTGAGAGGATAACTTCCTGACCACTGGCCTTTTATTTGCTTTAGACTGCCATTTGTGAAATTCCCTGGTATTACCTGAGTTATATTTGCTGAAATTTTTGCATAGACTTGTTTATGCATATTTATTTTGTTGACTTAAAATCATTGGCTATTGTGGAAAGATGCATTTTATTTTGTTGAACATTTAGGAACATGCATTATTGCTTTGCTTGTTTTTGCACGTAAGAGTTTGTTCGTCTGCACTTTGGACCTTTTCCATAGGTAAATTTATTATTTATTTATTTATAAAGGGTGAAATTTATTCTTCATGTCATGACATAATTGTACTTAAAATTTGGTCAATTCAAGGGAAACCCATAAAATCGTCGTTGTGGATGCTACTGGCTGAAAAAATCTTCCCTTGACTCTTGATCTGTTAAGGTCATTATAACTTTTTTAGTTCATATAATGCAATATGGTTTAAAATATATTGTGGTTAATTTAAAAAAGAAGCCTTTGAAAAGAATTTTTGTGGATTGTTAGTTGGTCTTTGGTGTTAGGCCTTATTACCGTTATTTTTGAGCATGAATTTAAATTTACCTGTTTCATAGTTTCCTAAGGACTTTGTATTGCTGGTGCAAAGGTAAAAATGAGTGTCATCAGCAAAAGCAGTTGATAATATGCTAGAGTTCCGAGGTTTGGCTTAGCCCGTTTGACCGGTTGTGACTGCCTCTATCATTTGCCGACCCGCTTGATTTAGCTCATTTCACATCAATCAGACTCCAGAGGAGGCCCAGATCCCCCATTGCAGCCTTTTGAGGGAATTGCCCCTTCTTGACTAATGTTTGATAGTCCAACAGCATTGGCTAGTGACTTAGCAAGGTTCTGGCTAAGTAAGCTCGATGTAGAACTCTGTTTTTGAGTTTTAAATATGAATGCATGTTGGACACAGAATGAAGAAGAATTGAAGAGGGTGATTTTTAGTTTTGAGAATAATTTTGCTTAGTCTCTCCCAGCTTCATGATGCATCACTTTCATTGTTGTTGTTTTAGTATAGTTTAAATGCTTTTGATCGCCTAACTTGTGCCCAAGCATTGGTAAAGTATACAGTTCTGTTACAAATAAAAGCTTGTGTGGAGTACTTGAACTTTTTTATCCTTCTTCTTCAAAGTATGCAATGACCTACGTCTATATCCCTTCACCACCCTTACAACCACCATCAGGGCTTTCTGCAGGGATCATTAGGACACCAGCCTTGAGATGCTTGTAGGAATAGGAATTGGGGAGAAATGAGATATTAGTGAGGTACATTTTGCTAGAATGATTGTCTTGGTTTACTCCTGTTGTGGTCATGAATGTTGCTGAACCTGAATAAGGAAAGGATCGTTGAACCTGTCTGTTTGATCAAAACACTACAGAGATAGATTAAGCCGTTGTTGCAGTGACTTATTCATACCATTGTTTGATATCAGCATTTATCAAGTTACTACGAGTGTGTGGCAGGGAGAGTTGGGACATCAGCCATATAGAAAGAGGGGGAATTTTTTGGGGTAAGCAATGGTTTTAAATGTATTTCTGTCAAATTAGTTCTTGTACTACTCTTGTTAATGCCACAGATGGTTCGTAGGTTGAAAGAATTTGTTTGGCAGTCACTTGGTTATTGAATATATCTGTCCTACCAATTCAATGTGGGTATAAAAGATGTAATGTCCACTGTGTTGACCTGAAACTAGTGAGAGGTAAATTTTTCTGGAAACCTTAGCCTGCGTATAGCCTTTTATCTCTAATGAACTCCAACTTTGTCCTGATAATACATAGTTTTTTTTCCATTTCTTTAAGCTCATTCAAAGCCATTATATTATTTTTTAACTAAAACTCTGTACATTATGTTTAGTTTGCCCGTTAAATGTTTATGTGCTGGATCATAAAAATCTCTTGTTCAGAAGCACTCCTCTAGGAGACTAAGAATCTTAAGAATCTAGCAATGGAAAAGGATTTTCTTTTGTTCTGGTTGCATTATATAAGTTAAATCTAAGAATGTGCGAGCAGCTCAAAATTTGAGTTGACAAGTTTTAAAAAAAAGCTTGACTAGAGTTGAATCGATAATGATTTTTAAGTTATTGAAAAAATGGTATATCATATTTGTGTGATGTATCTTCCCTGACAATCGAAAACACATTCCTTGACTTTAGTCAGGTTGCATATACTCACTAGTGTAGATTCGTTCATAGTAATATTCTGTTCTAGTTAAATTTTCTTCAAAATTATCTCATCTCTCAAAATGTTCATACTACTCTTTGTAATTCACCAAAATTGGATTGTAAAATGTATCACTGCCATTTAGGTATAAACTGCAACAATGTTGGTGTATTCATTTCAGAGCAATGTTACATTCTTGCCTAACTTTACTGCAGATTACATAGGTCAATTCTATAATGAACACAATGTTATGGTTACAATTCACCAATATTGGATTGTAAAAAGTATTAAAGCCATCTTGCATGTGTTTCCTCCACCTTTTTTGTTGCCGTAAAATAATATCCTGAATGGGGGTCTTAGACTCAAATGTTAAGCCTAACTGCAAGCATTCTGAATTATTAGTGTAGTCAGGATCATGAGTTTGGTTAGTGATGATCTTCTCATCAACCCTGCAGGGTGTGGCAAGGGCCTCTTTTAAACAATGAGGAGTGTCCTTTGGGGGCTCTGTCATGAAGCACCAAAAAAGCATTTTGTAATTCGTTGCAAGTCACTAGCTTCACCCTAGGTCATTCAATATCAATTGTGTTTGTTTTTCTGTAACTGTAAAAATATCGAATAGTATGACCTTGGCTTGACCAACCCTACACTATTCTACATGCTTCACTTTTTTCACTGTGTTGCTACATATTTGTTGCAGCAACAGAAACATGGAGGAAATGCAAGCATGTCCATGGGCTCATGGTAACAATTTACCTAAATTGGAATTGTAAAAAGCATTAATGCCATTGTGGTATATACTTAAATGATGTTGGTGTATTGGATTCAGGACAACATTATGATCATGTCTTAGTTCACCACAGGTATATACGTCTACTCAGTAATGATCAAAACCTTATGGTTACAATGTAAGAAGGGGGAATCTCCAGCCTGAGCATGTGGAGTAACTCGTTTTCCTGCCATACAATTTGTGATATAATTTCAACTTGTAAGACTTTAAGCAATGCAAGGAAGTTTATGTTTAAAACTAATTCATGTTTCACTGATTTGTTTTCTTTTCTCACCATTTCTCAAAGGCTTAATTACATTGAAGAAATACTTTCCTTTTGTCTCACCAAAATTCATTTTTTGCATGCTGTGTTATTGTGCACCACAAAAATACTGAAGTAGAAGTTTATTTTCTTATGTACATGTTTAATTGAGCCAATAAGTCCTAAGAAAGTAAAAGTTAGTTTACATATTTAAATAATGACATTTACTGATTTTTATTTTTTATTTCTCAGATGAAGTTATTTTGAATAATGCAAAAATAAAATGAGGATTTTCTATGAATATGAAATTTACTTTGACCTTGGGGTTCAGTGTTGATACATCATCATCAGATTACCAGATGATGATGTATAAACATTGAAATACGGGTCGTAGTTAATTTTATCTTTGTGGAAATTCTCATTTTATTTCCACATTGTGCAAAAATTCTGCTCAATTTTTTGGGAATCCTCAGAATTTATATCGTTGGTTTTGATTCAGGAAAGTTTTCTATCAGAACTGAGTATTTTTTCGATTTCTTGGATTGATGGAAATTTGAGAATTAATCTTGAATTAAATAAGGCTCTGCCGAATTTTATTTTCTATTATAAACACAAAATATAGCATTGATTTCAACAGATTCAGGCGAGATATCATGGAAGTTTGTCATATTATAACAGAAACAACAATTTCACTTTTCCACTGGATATTTTCATGAGTACGACTGGTTTTGGCTTACAGAGCCATCACCAGGTACAAGACTTGTATTTGGAGACTACAACATTGTTCAAGACTTGGAGGTGTCTTGTACCTGATGATGGCTCAGTGAGCTGAAACACATCATACTCATTAAGATATCCTGTGGAAAAGTGCAATTTTTGTTTCTGTTATAGTATATCATTGATGCTCGAACTTGACTTAAATTTGATTTTTATAACAATGGTCAATTCAAACTCAACTTCATTTGAAAATCTGGTAGTAGCACACCCTTAGTTAAGTCATCATGAGTCTTGACAAGTGGTATCGGGTTACTGACATTTTACGTGTTGGATCACATATCCTGGGGAGTTAAGGACTTTTACCCTTTACTAAGCTAAATTGTTTCCATGTCTGCATTTCATGTTGGTCTGGTCCTCTTTTTTGTGAACTTACTCCATCTCCTTTTTGTACACGGGAAACCTTGCTGTCTTTCGTTCTTTGATGAACCTAAGAAATTGAAAATTGCTTGAATATCAAGTTTGGGGCTTAAGAAAACTACTGATATCCAATTCTCTACACAGCACGCAGGACAATCGCATCTTAGAATAACAATTTTCTGCTGCTGCATATCTGAAATATTTACATCCTTAAAGCTATCTCAGTGTTCTTATGATTAATAGGATTCAGAGAAGCAAGGGATCTTTGGGTGTAGGGAAATGGGCACTTATCGTATGGGAGAGAAGAATTCAACACAGAACTCCTCTTCCAAAAATCATCTATATTTTCTCTCCTATTTTCGTTCACCTTTATCTTGGTCTTTCCTACTGCATACAGTGTTTAACTACCCTCAAAATGGCTATGCCGTTGATGTAAGCTGTCAGAACTATTGATGATGGATATTGGCATACAAGGAATGATAGTGTGGTGCCAGAGAAAGCACTAATAAGCTCTAAAAGGTTTTTAGAAATATGCACTGAGATGTGCATCATCTCTGCATTACAAATAGCCTTAGGGATACTATTTTATGGCCATTACAGTTCCACTTATGCCTGCCTACGTGAACCTTGGAATAAGTTGTCAAATAGTGCACATTCATGTTTACAAATTACATACTAGTTAATTTCATGCATCCTTGATTTGATAAAGGACTTCCCTTTCTGACGATGTCTACAGTGAGCGGCAGCCTGTGCGAGAATTTTGGAAATCATTTGAAATTACTTCAGTTTCATCTCATCCACTGTGTTTTACTCGTAAAACATAATGCTGGAGCCATCCCCGTTCTTGATGTCTTGGTTGACCATTGCATTAATAGTACTGAGATGTAATTATTTCTACAATAGATGGCTACATTTTGCCATTTGTGAAGTCAAAGAGTTTTGCAGCCAATGCCAAAGAATTTTGTTTAATGATTCATTGATCCTGAAATGCTTCAATTTCCCTGTTTAAAAATTCATCTTGGTCAGGTAATTGATTCACATCAGCATGTTTTCCTCTGGTGAAGTGTGATTGAAATTCATATTTAAATATTTTGTGGAGCATGACTAGGCCAGCTTCATTGCAATGGATGATTCAGATTGAACCCTGTTTAATTTTAATGCTATCCTGTTTTTAAATGTGTGCATTGAATTGTGGTTTTGCTTTCATTGTGCTTGGTTGAAAATTTTACGTGAGATGTAATATTACCAAAGTTGTAATTCTATTGTAATGTTTTCCATTTCAAATAATTGAGGTTCATGTCCTATAATATTTGTCAGGGAAAAGTGCATAATTTCTTATTTGCTTAACAACTGCATTGGTGTTCCTTTTCAAGGAATGGTTAATCTGGCTCCAGAATTCATATATTACGTATTGGTTATTGCCCCCTGAGTGGCTTTGAGTAAAGCTTTCATCTTTCAGCCTATTGAAAAATGAAATAATATTTTGTGGTTTGAAAAATGCCTCTTTTCCTCCTATGATCCAATATATTACACTGTCTCAAGGTTGCTATCACTTTTCAAATTGGAGTGGTTCAATATAATTCCCTCTGTATGTACATAAATATATATTGAATGAATGATAAGGGTTCATGATGGTCGTCTTTTAACATGTTTTTCTTCAAGCAATCTGTGATAATTTTAGCTCTTAAAGTTTTGTATCAGATATCTTTTCTTATAGATTCATTTTCTATATGAAGTGTTGTAAAAAAATAGTTTTTCATGTCATCTTACAGACCGTAATCTCACACATGTACTAAGTTCGGTACTTATTACTGCAAGGGGTAAGGGTTGTGGCAGCCTTTGTGAGGTTTGCTAGGTTCTGATACCTGGTTTGTGACTAATTAGGCTCCACCTCTAACAGTGGATGCAATTGTTAGCTAGTGATTTAAAGCTGGACTGTTGAAGTAGGTAGGTATAGGTTGTTATTTTGTGGGGAGGCTACTTTCAGAGGGACATGGAGTACATACCCCCCCTAATCCTGGGATTACCAGGAAATACTGGGGGATGACTGCCATTATTCATTCATCACACATCTCCACCTTTGTGTTGTAGGAGTATTAATTTCTAAAACTTGGTGATGCCAGTTTGTACATTCAGGTTTCCAAGTGGATGAAAATAGGCTCCTGGTATTGAAAGCATTTTATGAAAATTGAAAGCAGATGCAAGCAATGTTGTATGGAATTCCCATTAGTTGGTTTTTCCCTCTGCATTATCTTCCCGTTATCAGGCAAAGGAATCCATGCAAGTGTTGTACAAATCAAATTTTAAGGACACACAATGGGAGGTTGAGCATTTGACATTTAGGTTGTCAATAGTAAAGGTTTTACTCTAAGAATAACCTGTGATTCACTCTTAGAAGTTATATGTTTATATTGTCTGTCATATACGCCTTATATGTTCACACTGTTTTGCACCATACTTGATCATCCAAAAGTGTAAGAAATGTAATTTGATTTTCCCTTTAACATTGAAACCTAGCTGTTCTAACTTTCCTTGAGAGCTATTTCAGGGATTTAAAAAAATGTAGCTCATTGGTATCATATGGTTTGGTGAATATATGTGCCTAAATCTCATTACTTTATTTGTTATTGTATGTGAACTCACACTCTTTCAACCACCATGCATTAGTTAAATTTGGCGGATGAGCTGTCATTCCTTCATATTCATTTGAATGGATTATTTAACTTAAATTATCTGTAATATATTGTATTTTTGTCTTAAACTTCCTCTCTAGTGTCGCTAGCCTCACCCTACTTTCCCATTTATTATTTGGGTGTTTGCCTCTTCATATTTTATTTCATTGTGAATCATCATTTGCCTTTATGAACTAAGTAGTAGTTCTTTTTTTTCCCCGTTTGGATTGACAAACCTACATAAATGTGTTTTAGGTGAGTAATGTGTGATCATCAAAATCCATGGAATTTGGATGCTTCTGATTGACATGACATGGATACTCATGTATAGTTCTGATTATTAAGACCAAAGTTTTAGCCAAAAACCTGAGTGTCAAACAAAACAGATAAAATAATCGTGAGGTTTTAAATCTTACCTCCAAAAATTTATGATGCCTCAATTTTATCATGCATGTGGTGAGCAGGTTAGAAAATAGAGGTTAATGACCTGAAATATTGAAGCAAGGCATTTATTAGCTTTGAGATATCAGAATGAAAAATGTCAACCATCGTGAAAGTCCTGGGTTCCGGGAGTGGGAAATGAGGCTTTGGAAATATGTGAAAACACTATCCATTTTCTGTGATAAGTAGTAGGTGGAACTATGCATACCTATGTATTATTACCTAGGTGTCTTCAGGATGCGCAAACTGCTGTTTACATAAAGTTTTGGCTCATGCTTTCATCGTTTGGGATTCTCCAATATCAATCTCTTGTGCAGATGGCTGGCACTTGGTGTTAGCAGTAAACTTGCATTAATAACATTTTCCCTGGGAGGTTAGAGCCTCGTGGGTAATCTTTCATGAATCTAGGAGCTCTCTTCCTCTTTTTCTGATAGTTGTTTGATACTTTCTGGAACTTCTCATGATTTGGATGGCCCGTATTTTTTCTGTGTCAGATTTACCAATAAAACTTTCTTTTTGTTAGATCTTTTAAACCAAAGACATGGAAAGCACAACATTACTAATATCATTTAAGGAACTCATGCCAGCATTTTCATTTGAATATTTTCTATTTTCTGCGAACAGTACCTCTTACATTCAATCCCACAGGTAGTTTGCATACTGCTCCCTTTTCTATGTCTGATGTTTGAGGGAGGGAGGTTTAGAATGCAATCTGCTGTTCTTATGCCCCAAATAATCTGATAGTGTACATTCTTTACAATGTAGGAGGGAAACTTCGCCAACAGTGTCATATTAAAATTGAAAATTCATGGATATATTGATAGATTGACACAAAAGAGATGTAAGTTCACCATGTAGGGTGATTCTCAAGACGGAAGGTTCATCTGACTCTAATCAAGCTTAAATATTCTTCACTATTGATGTAAAAGCTTTAATATGTAGCAAACAAAGTTAGTCTCATTTGTAATGTTGGAGTTCACTCTCCTACCTTTTGCTAAAGCACATACTTTGCTTATTCCACAGATTTTCTCTTGTGCAAATTTGTTTTATTTATTCAAAATGTATCTACTCTGAACACTGGCAGTAATATGTTCCCACCTACTTTGGTATTGTAGAAGTGATCATTAAGGATGGTTGCCTATCAATATTATTTGAGATTAATGAAGAAGTTTCAATTTTCAGAAATTAATTAGTTGCTATATTTTTAAGATGAGGAAAAATTTTATACGTATCTCAATCCATTTTTTTTGCTTCCAAGTAGCATTGTTACAGTACAGTTATGCATGCATTCCTTTCTCACTCCTCCTTAGTGCCAACACTTATGTGGTAAGTGGGTCATTAAAGTTTGAGCGCTTACAGATTTTTAAGAATTCATATAAGTTAAAGCTGAAATTAAATGATTCCAGGAAAAATGTACCCAAAAATCTCATGACCATTTTGCTAGTACATACATCCATGCTTCTTAAATTATAGGGTGTTTATGAACTTTTCTATAGTTACAGACATGTTCCAATTTTGGAATCTCACAGGTATGGATATTGTTTAATGGTTGTCATTAAAATTGTCAGGTTAATTGAGTTGAGATTGCTCTTCTATTTAGCATATATTCAAATGTCTAATACTACTATGTAATACGTATGGCAACCCTAAGACACTGAAAGCTGCAAGGTAGGAATAAGACTTCCACACTATAGTAATCCAAGTTTACGCTATGGCAGAATAAAAACCAAAGCCACAGTATTAATGTGACTATATGAAACCTATTTTTTTTAAGTCCTGGATTTTAACAAATTTTTATCACCCTTAGTTTTCACGTTAATTTACTGTCAAATGCAAGCTCCTGCTGGTAACTCTTCACTTATTCAATCCTTCCATTGAGTCCTTTTTGCCAGCTCTTTTGGTGACATATTCAACTTCTACCACCTAGGGAGAGAGGGTGGGGTCACATTTGCTTCAAATTTGCATTTGGGGTTTAAGTAGGCATTAAGAGTAGGAAGAGCAAAAGAGAGTCGAGCTTCCACAATACTCAATTTCAACATTGCTTCCCCAAAGACATTTTTCTGCCCGTGTGATTGACATTTAAATCTCAGAAAACGTTCACTGCTAGCTGCAGTACAATGTTGTGAGTCAAGATTGTTCAGTACGATGGGTGGCAACAGTATGTCCTCTTGACTCCCTTGCTTTCAATGGGCCTAGCTTGAGGAATTGTTCATTCAGTGAATGCCTAGCCTTCTGAGAGGTCAAAAGATGATCCTGATGGCTGCTTCTATGAAGATTTCAGTTGATTCAGGTTGTTTGAAATACAGGGTGTTGCCATGTTTCTTTATCATGCCTAGTAGAGCTGCATACTGACATACAAATTGCTGTACATTGCTAGGCTGCCTAAGCACAGTCTCCTTTGTGAGACAGCAGTCAACACTGTTGCTCGCCATTTTTTTTTAACTAGATCAAAAATTGAAAAACTTTTTTATCATATAAATATATGTCAAAAAGAACTAATTTATAAAAAATCTTTTTATCCATCAGCTACATAAGTTAAACAATCGTAGTCCAGCAGTGAATGTGTTAAGTAATTGGCAGCATGATAGATGTATATACATGGTTCATGTTGTCTTCGAATGGCCTTCAGTCTGTAGGAACAAAGTTGGGGTATGATCGTCCTACCCTGTCCGTAGATCATGCATTTCTTCCTTCATTGTTTGAGGTTAACTAGTCCCACCTAGACAATAAGCTACTTAGTCAAGCAAATTGATTGTGGTCTAACTACATTCTCTTATTTGACTCATTATTGAACTCTGAAATGGTTTATTTAGGATTACACCCCTCAAGCAATCAACAACATATGTCTAAATAGACTTATTTAACCATAGAGATTATTACCCTGCCAAAGATTTATTTGTTAAGTGGTCACCAATTCCCATCAAGTAGCAAACATGAATTGCAGTTTTACTTTAGAAGGAGGAAATTGATTATATACCCTTTTAATAAGGACTCTTCTTCTCCAGATGTACTGGGTGAATGAATTTAGGTCTGTAAATATGGCTATTATAACTTCTAAAGCCAGCTTTACAAGGAGTGGTATGGTAGCCATGGGAATGGAGTTATAACCTGCTGGTCGAAAGGTCTTTGTTTCAAGACTATGCCTTCACCTACCTTGCGTGGTGGATGATGAATGATTTTCTTAGTAAAATGTCTGTGCTGCATAGAAATGGCCTTCTCCATGGTTTTCATTACTATCCCATCCACCTACTATTTGACTTACTACTTATCTTTATTAATCAAATTTCTCTAGGGTTGATATTGCTTGTTCATAATTCCTCAAGCTAATTGAGATACTGAATCATAGTTCCGAGATCACTGCCTACTTCTTACACATATGACACTACTTTCATTGGTGAAAACACATTTTTGCGAGACCATCTGTGAAGCAGCCCTAATTTTGAAATATCTGGATTTTCCCCAGGAGGATATGTTGGAGTATATCGCTGAAGAGTTGATAGCCATTCTTCATGCAGCTGTCACCTAGGGAGCTCTCCATACAA
The DNA here is from genome assembly GCA_963169105.1 of Ceriagrion tenellum. Lineage (NCBI taxonomy): Eukaryota > Metazoa > Arthropoda > Insecta > Odonata > Coenagrionidae > Ceriagrion > Ceriagrion tenellum. The sequence goes on along the minus strand of OY720642.1, from coordinate 110,610,232 downwards.
GATGTTGAAGTTTGTGCCAATCTGCAACCCACATGAACAATGGTGAAAAGAACACTCTGATCTAGTGAATTATTTGGTGACATTGCAGTTGGTAGCATCCTGTAGGTACAGTATTGTTAGTCAGATTTTTGTAATAAGTGAATGCTTGTTTCATGATTGACGCCCGAGGATGATACTGAAAAAATCAACTGCAATTTGATATGCAAGTATAACAGTTCTTTTCTCTCAAGCATTCATCAAATGTTCTGCTGTTCAAATCAATGTGATGCTTCAGTTTTGGATTTTGCAAGATCTGATGCAAATGGAAAGAACCCCTAGGTCGGAGTGGCGGAGCAAATGGAAAGCACCCCTAGGCTCATGAATCCAGCCTCTGCCAAATGCAAATATCAACGTAAGTTGAATGAGGGCCCCCCTGGAATCCATCTATTTGAACTCTGTGAGTGAAGTGTACATAATTTTACTATGGATTATTGATATTAAACCAAGGAATGTTAAGACAAGACAGTTTAGTTGAAGTTCAGTGTGCTCATTGAAGTTTAGAATGTGCAGTTTTGTGGAGGTATTTCTTGCTGTGATTCTCAATCCTGGAATTAAACACCATGGTATATAAATTGGATATTCCGAATCTCCTTCCAAGTGTGAGACTGTACAGTGTAACTAAGTGTATAGGATTAATTTAAGATTTTTGTACATATTTGTGCATGCATCGAGTGGATATGAAATACCCGTTTCATTTGTACTTCATCTTCTGTAATATGTTTCTACTGGAAATTGTATTATGCATTTTAATTAGTTTAAGCCCATACATACTTTCCTAGGACTATATCTCTTTCAAAGCCCAGTTGCTGGCAAGGAGCCTATGGAGTGACACCAACAAATCAATGCACAGTTAACAGTCCTATCAAGCCCTGAAAATAGTTCTCATTTGGCATGATACATGTTTATGCTCTTGGGTTGCCATGAAAAGTCAATCTGTAGCTGGTATTATCCTTTCACCACCTACAGGATCACTTTCAAACTGTATTTTTGAAAGACTTATAGTTCTGAAGGGTAATAAAGATTTATCTTAATCAGGATTCTGGTATTTTTTACACCCTGTCTGAGGTTAAATCCCTGTTGGCTGATGCATTTTGGGCACACAATTAGTTGCAGAACTGCTCGCATACACTGGCGAGCAAACTGTGACCTTTCACCCATTGTCGCATTTCACCTTTGCTTGCACGAACTCAATATTGGCACGTTTCAACCACTCTCCAGTCACCACTCAACATCCTGTGGATGATCATATTTCCATGATCAATGTAATTCCCTAGGATGAGCCTGTTGAATTGAAAAGTTTGCCCTCCCCTTCTTTCTCTTCCCCCTCGAGTTATATAAATTTACCCCTTCTCAAACAATGGCAAGTCTCCTAGTTGAGAAGAGAAATGGTGACTCACCCTACTGTACAAGCATCAAGGAATAACATCTTGGCCTTAAGTGGAATTAGTCTCTGGCATGAGGATGTGTGTCAAGTGACTTTGAACATCAGAGTAGTTTTACATTTAATGAGTTATTTCTTTTACAGGGGTCCCATGCATTGATATTTTTGAGACTTTTCTATTTCTTTATTTTGGTCTGTCTAATTATACTGGGTGAACTTTTATTGTTATGATGAACTTTTTTTGGACTGATCAATTGTTTCTGTGGAGTAGCTTCACACTTGAAATGAGAAGGGTAGCATCAGTAAATTCTTTAAGTAGTTTCTATGCTGATACTACAGAAAATTGAAACCCAGTTTATGGATTCTTGTCTTATTGAATCATGTGAATTGCATTCTGTTAATGCTTATTAAAAAGATTTTGAATCTTATGCTTATTGAAAAGGAGTCAGTCTCAAAATCATATTTTATCTTATTTGTGAACCCACTTTTAAATTAAATGTATTGAACATTTAATTTTGTCTTGTTGATATTTACATACTTGTCATTCTTCATACTAAGAATCTTATTCTGATTGCATCATATTTAAATATTAATCGTTATTAAAACACAATTCAACCCTTTTTTTTACTAAACCTATTGATTTCAACATCCTGGCATCATTTTCAAGGTATAGAGACACATACATAGACAAGGGGTAGCAAAGTATGGAATTTCATAAACTATTATCCTTTTCATATATCTTTGCAACTGAAAGGCAGGCCTAAGTTTCTTTTGGGGGTGAGGGAAGAGTAAGTCTCATGGCACATGACCGCGAAAACCAACTAGAATGCAGTGAGTGGAGCCTAGCCTTCAGAAATTCAGTCACTCTCAGACCTCTGTTGTGTACCCTTCATATGTCAGTAAGCCGTGTTACCAAACCACCATTGCCATTGTTTACTTGGTGTTCTTCCTTCAATCTAACCTTTTACCCCTGCATCTTCACATTCACTTAATATCTTTCCAATTTTTCTCTGTCACTCTAATATCCCTTAAATCCCCATCTCCTTTCTTCCTCATATGTCCTCACTATCATTTATTATCCTTTCATCCTCATTTTAACAAGGACAATTCATTGTAGAATCATCGATTGTCTTCTGAAAGTTTGAATAACTTCTTCAGCCATTTCCTGGAAGTGTGCTGAGGATGGATCAAACGAAAGTGCAAAATTATTGCTGTGAAGCAAGCGAATGTGCTTCAATATTTCAAGTGAGTTTAACATTAGTTTCCACTTCTGAACAATCATGCATGATCCATTCCTTCTATGAGCCTTAACACTGGTCAAGATAAGAAGTCCCCACGGGGAGTAAAGTTCATTCACTATAATCTGGCCGATGACAACTCGTGATAGGAGAAATATATGGAGGAGAGGGAGAAAATTTTAGGGGTATCTCCCCACCATATGTCATGCACAGTAAGCGATGTTGGTTTGGACTAGTCCCAAGTTCTTACATCAATGCGTAGAGTTTTTAAGCCTCACGTGGTTAACTCTACTCTGATAGTGTTCTTACCTCGGCTCAATCAAAATTACACCGACATAATTGCATTTACTGGACAACATGCGGGCGTAAACAAGTCAGCCCACTCAAGTTTGGATTTAAAGGGGAACTGTCCTCCCCTACTCTTCCCTTCCCACCCTGGGAAAACTGTTCGCACATGACACCCCTCTCAGTGAGCACTGCTTCCCCTATTTTCTGAGTTGGACTAGGCCGACTTGCACAGTCGACTACTGAGTGTCGGCCAAGTTACCGTGAATGGACTGTGAAAGGGATGAAAATGTGTCATCCCTTTCGACTGCAGTGCCAGCTAAGCCTCCTGCCCTTCATAATCCTCTAGGTGGCTCGTGGAATGATACAAAGATGCAGCCTCTCCTTTCACATATAGTCAGGTGAGTAAATATGGTTATGTCCTCCTCTTTGTCTCCCCATCCCACCTCCTTAAATCTCAAACCATTTCCAGCATGCACCCAGGGCATCTAAGATATTCGATAAGTGTCTGCTTGATAATGGTTAGCATTGTAAACTTCCACAATGGGCTGCTTCACTCGAACTATTTATGAATATATATTAAAATAGACTTGTAAACCATTCAACCCAGCCCTGATTGTAGTGCGCATTATATTACACACCAAATGATCACAAGTCTCACCCACGGTACAAATGCCAAAGCGAATTACCACAACATGCTGTATGTGTAACAAGTGTTGAATTGAGAGCTCACTGTGCCATTGATATGAAGAGGCCTTTCACTGTAATTTGGAGCATCGGGCCCAGTAATATTTAGCTCAATAAGCATAATTTCTTTTCGCTAACTAGTGTCATTAAATTCCAAAGTTCTAAAATAAATTCCAATACAGACTTCTTCCAGGCCTCAACCAGTTGCAACTCTGTAGCAGTCTTCCCACACTATGTGATTACTGCTCATTTTATATTTCGAAATGTAGTTACAAGACCAAGGACCTTCACAAAAATGGGAGTATGGGCCAAATTCTCAACAGTGGCATTTTACTGTCAACAATGATCACCCCAAGGCAGTGACCATGAAGCCAATTACTGGAGTAATATCTTAAAAACTCCAATTAAGAATCTTAACTAGACAGCAGCTTTGTTCCTGAAAAGCCTTCAATAATGAGCCAATCATACACATTGAACACACCATAGGGACCTGAATAAACCATAAGTAAGAACATCTTTCCAAGTGTAGGACCACCAGGATGATTAAAAATGTACAAACCCCATGTTATACCAGTTAGAAGGAATACTGTTTACTTTTTTATACCAAACACCCTTAATTGCAAGCAAGCAATGGTGCTCATCAACCAATAGATTGAAAGAAAAATGGAGGAAAAAATTGATGACATCACTGAATAACTCAAAGACTTTCAAACCACCATTTACTATGGATTTAGCCACTAACAGAGAATAGCCAGAGATGACGATGGTCTTGGAAAAATAACACAAAGCCAGCCAGATTCACAACAAAGCCAGTTTATTGTAAAATGTTTACAGAAGTAATAGGAGGATTTTTTTAGGCAGCAACCTGAGCCAACTCCACCTGCACCTTCTTCCAAACTGCAAGGGGGCCATGCTCAGGACGATACTTGACATTGCAGCCATCCTGCTCCAGCCTCCCATCATTCTTTAGTCGCTCATACTCTTCTCTCTCATACTTTGTGAATCCCCACTTCTTGGAAACATAAATCTATTGGGATTCAAAAGTTAAGTCATTAATAATTCTGGATGATGTAAAATACTCGGCGCAAGAATTAACTATTTGAGGGAGCATACTAGGGTGTGCAACCCAGGGAGTAAAGCAACATGCATGCAGGGCAAATAACTGAGGAACAAGATAATATTATAAATATGCTCACAATCTGTTCATAAGGCAATGTTTCAAATGATTCAGATATCACATTTGATGAATGTATTAAACTCAGCCCACATCCTAACCAAAACAAAGAAGAACAAAACTTAAAATGAATTTACTCTTGCTGAGAAATAGCGATCACTTTAAGAGAAGTGAATGACAATAAGGGTTTACAAAGTTCATGAAAGCAAAATGGCAGTGGAAGGCAGCTAGCATTTTTAAGTTTAACACTGGATCCAAACACTCAATAAATGGCTTTCCAGACCTAGACACCTTCTGATTAAGGATATAAAAACTTGTTTACAACATTTAACCTTGAGGCTATATGTAATAGTAATGCTATGCCGATAAATCAACCTATGGCGCCATTGGTAACAAACCCATGAAATGTCATTGGCATATTATTAACTACCATTTCCACTAATGAAGCGCCTTCCTCAATCTTAATGCAACAAGAATTTTGTCCCAATAATAATGCTAAAGGGAAACAGAGGACTGAAAGAAAGTGGCAATGATTCCTCAAATAAGTTCCAAATGCATATTATTAAGTAAGTGCAAATGACAAAAAATTTCAGACTTCAGAGTCTACATGATTGTTTCTCTATAAGACTACAGCTTATAACAGTGCTGGACCTAATATAGACTAATTAACTATTAACATACCAGTACTGTATTTTACGGACTATAAGACAACCATAATTTTTCAGTAGGGGTTAAATAAATTACTTCTTAGGTTGAGCAATATTTTCTTTATGTATCATTGGTAAAAGATCCTGTGAATCCCTGCAACTCATGTTCGTCGCATTGGTGCACTGCTGCTGCCAGTTGAATCCAATGTTGCAACATCGAATTGATGGCCATTTTTAAGACTGCCGGGAATTTTAAATCAAACACTGGACATTTTAATATTAATTACGAGTATAAGATGCACTTGAATTTTGGAGGCAATTTTTTAAAGGAAAAAAGTGTGTCTTATAGTCCGTAAAATACGGTAATTGTTCAAAAGAATTAAAATGGACTACTGCCCCCCATCCACTTAACCAAGGAATGTCAATTTTATTACATAACTATTCAAAAAACTATTCCCATGAAAAAAGGCAGATCTTAGAAATGTTTAACGAAGTCAAATAATATTCACAAGTATAGACATGATTACCAGTGATAATTCAAATTCTGGTGTCAAATGGCATGGCAATTAACAATGCTTCAGCAATTCGAAAAAAATACATACGCAACTAAGGTAAATGTTGTAATCATGAGGTCATAATTGCATGAGCCTCTAACGTTAAGCCAAGAGATCAAACATAAGAGGCTTCATAAGGTGCTACAGTTAAATGAAGGCTATGATTATGAGTAACGTATTAGAAAAGGGAGAGAAGACAAACTACTTGTCAAATCCATAAATTTCAATCAAAACTACTAGAAATTTTAAGGAATTAATTGCGTTAACAGCAGTCAGAGTGATTTGAACAAGTACATTAGAGCATGGGAGCACCGTAAACCCTCTCAATATACTGGCAATGACTTAAGGGAGAATGAAATGTCCAGACCGTCAATCTAAATTCGACACAACTGCTCTAAGGCAAGCAGTCAAGACGAACCAATGACAGCAAAATCCTTCAGCTCGAGGCATTTCCCATTAAATCACAACTATTACCTAAACTCAGTCAAAAAGTCATGACTAAGCTTTGCAGTACATACACGTCATACCCTGCAAGCCACCCAAAGGGTGCGTGGCAGGGGGTGCTTCCACACCAGGCATGCATGAATTATACGGCAGAACACCGAAACCACATTAAACCCAGCGTACCACACATGCAACGCGACCATTAAAATCTACTAACCAAGTAACATATCTGGAAATATGTACTACGTGATGTAGCCACACCTGTGATCTTTAACAGGTATCGTTGTTCTCACGTACTCTTTAATCTTGGAGGGCAGTATCAGCGACCAAATGACATTACCACCAGGCCACCTTCTTAACCCTCCATTATTTAAGGCCCTCAAGGCATGTATAGCGCTAAAAATGTTACCTTCTGACGCCCCGGGAACTTGAACTTAGCACGACGAAGAGCCTCCACCACGGCAGCCTTATGCCTGTCGGAAGACCTAACACTCATGATGGGTTGACCGATGTGGACACGGGCGACTGTTCCTTGCGGCTTACCGAATGCACCACGCATTCCTGTCTGGAGTCTGAAATGAAATAATTGGCCATGAGTTACCTTCTCTAACGTGTGCGCATGATTCCGAGAAAATTCGAGAAATAAAATACCTATCGGCTCCAGCACAGGACAACATCTTGTTGATTCTGATGACATGGAAGGGATGCAGCCTCATGCGAATGTGAAATTGATCCTTACCACAATTTTTCACCATGTACTGAAACAGGAAACAATGTTACAATTTTGACCACGGATATTCACAAAACCTACAAGTTAAGGCAATTGAATTGACTACCTTGTTAGCACAGATACGTCCAGCCTCGAGGGCTTCTGATGAAAGTTGTTCATATTCGTCAGAAACCAAGTGCACACAGAGTGGGAAATCTTCTACGCGCGCTTTCTTTTTTCCCAAATCAAATATTCTAATCTTAGGGTCAGGAACACCTCTACAAAACCGTGACTTAGGATACGGCTTGTTTTTGCAGTAGCGATAGCTGAAAAGAAGAATACCACACAAGTGAACAAAAAACCTCGACCATACAAACTGAAGCGTCTAACCGCTCCTTATGAAAAAATCTATGATCTATCGACGTCTTTACTCCATAACTCACTGAAATAGGCAGCTATTTACGTAACAATTGCACAAAAACGAGTGAACGGCAGTACTTACCATCTCGCTGGTCGCCTCCCCATCTTGACCTGAAATACAGTATCCACAACAAAATTTAATACCTACAGCAACGCAGAAAGTATTATCATTTATAATTAGACAATAAGAATAATATTCCTAACTTGATGTGCAAAATATAGACAGATACAATAAATATATTACATGTGTCACCACATGTTCATTCCACGTACCTTCCGGAAGAGAAGTCGAGGTCGAATTTGCCGTATGGCAACAACTAGCCGATAGGTGGTTCTGCGATCGAGAAACAAAAGAGTGCTGTTATTCCCAACCTGCGTAATATCGGTCGTATTGCTTTATTCGCTTAACGAGGACGAATGCTTTATTTAATGAAATTACTTAATTTTAGAAGTGCTTTCAGGAAACGTGTGCTGGTAGTCAATCCGCATTGTCAATAATTTAACGGGAATAACCTCAATGTTGAGAGAATGTGCAATGTTCTGTTGTTGATCAAATATCAAGTTAGATACGAACTTGTTAAGGAAAATGTTTAGTTAAAGGTTTCTCGATGTCATCAGTGTCATGTCTTAGGTTTTGGACAATGGGCGATACCACAGTTTCTGTTAAGTGTTTTTTGTTTCTATAAGCACGTGATTAGAAAATGGAAAAGGTGAACTGTGTCTCAAATTGTGTGAAGTACATTAGTGTGTCAGACAGAAATGTTTTGGTGTTTAAGTTGAACTTCGCGTGACCTTCGCTGAACCTAGGTTCCTGAAATATTTTGTGATCCAGGCCCTAATTGCTTGTGGTGAGTTATTCTGGTTTATTCAATTATTTTCAGTTTCAGATTATCCACATCTGTACATGCTTATAGGGGTGGATCACATGCGTATTAATCACTTATTTATCTCCACCATCTAAATACGCCCATCAGTTTGTTTCACTCGTTCGTGATGATGGTAAGGGTGGTTTAGCCTGGAATGTAAATGACTGTGAGGATAATGCTTTTGCTGTCGATACAGAGGTTACTATGGATGGTTGCATATGTATTGTGCCTGCTTTTTAATGATATTTAAAAGCGTACTCAGTCCACCATGTTTCGAATGACTTGTGCTATTATAAACTGGAGCTGGTCAATAATTGGACAATCTTACATAATATGCAGGGTTTTTCCTGAATGAGCCCTTGTATTATCTGTCAAATAGTTCATTTTGCTCGTTAGAAAGTAAGGTGACTCCAAAAGACTGACGCTTTTAAACCAGGGTTTTAGAACGGGGTCAAAATCAGGTCCTTGCTGATTGGGGAGGAGGTATATTCTGTGGAATTTTAATTCATAGCGCACTATGGATCCTTCAAATGAGCCCTTTGGTAACCTTGAGAACTGCCGTGGACTTGAGCAATGGATTTGATGTTTCTTGAGAGAATCTTACGCATCAAACTGTGCTTTTATTGATTTTGTATTTAGAAAATTTCGCGAAGTATATTTGACATGCTGATTATTTCATGAGGTTTTTCGATTCAGGAGTTGCCATGCTAGAGTAATCAACCCGTTTATTTTTATATTGTTATATTATGAATACCCCTTACTGAAAGTATTGAACGTCCTGCTTCAGTGGTCTAGCTTAGGGTGCTGTAAAGAGGACACACGAGGAATAGTCATAATATTCATGGGTGTAAACTTGAGCCACCTTGGCCTGTAGTGGAATTTTTGTCTCCCTTAACCACTGTTCGATTGTCAATGTCATGGTGATACAAATTGGATGCTGAAAGTAATATTGTTGTACATTTTCACTGATGCATATACTGTTCTTTGCAGATGATTCCTGATATTACTCTCTTAATCTTGATTTTGTTTAAAAAATTGCCGGCTTAATTGGATGAAGTCTAATTCAGTTTTGTATCTGTTATTTAATATTGCATATTGATGAGTATTCATGGAACTACAGCTGACACTATTTGGCTTCATTAATTAACAATGTGGTAATGGGTACCTGTGGTATTTTAATGGTCGAATGACCTTGGTATTTAAGGTTGAGCACTTAAGTGTCTATTAAATATGGTATTCATATCACAGTATCGTCATCCATGTCCCAAAAATAAGAGCCACTTGAGACGTAAAACTAATTTTTAATCATGATCATATTTAGGACGTCATGAAGATGATGTCTGCTGTTGTGCCTGGAGCTGGATCTTTAGCCAAATCGGAGAGCTCAGCTGGTCAAGGAGGTGGGGGGACTGCCGAGCCTTTGTGTGGGAAAGAGGTTGAGCGAGAGTCACTCTTGCAAGGACTGCTTGGTGCTGTTAGAGCTTGCCAAGCTCGATTTGGTGCCCGTAGGGAGCTTGCTACGGAGAGTGAACCATGCGTTGCCAATTTGTGTCTTGCATTGGAGGCAGCGTTGAGCCATGGTTTGCGGAAAGCACCCGAAAGAAATGCAGCTGAAGGCCTGTGGTAAATAATTTAATTGGAATTATTTCAGTGCATTGTGTGAATAAGTAATAATCAAGTGACATTGCTTTAATGTGGTGCATAGCAGAAGTTAGTCTCAAATTAAAGGTCGTGTTCATTTATTATCACCTTTTTGTGGTTACATCCTTGGTGAATTAAGGTAACTTATGCAGTTCAGGAATATTTATAAATGCAATAAAATTCTTTAATTATGTCACTGATATTGAGAGCTGACGTTGGTGTAATTTATGTATTCAAGGTATAAAATGTTTAGTTCATTTCAATGTTCCTGTAAGACCAATGTGAAGATGTCCAGCTGGTGAGAAATTCTTTGAGAATATGATTCATGGACTTAGCCTTTGACTTGACATTGATTTGAGCCAGGGTAGTTTGTTGTGGCTGTAGATTTTTGTTTTAGCTGTGAAATGATCTAGTATGTTCATTCCAAATCATTTGAGTTACATACATGCCTTTATAATCAAAGGGTTTTATTAGTAATTTTCCTTAAGGTTTATTTTATGAAATACATTGAGTTTCATATCATCATCATCTATTAGAGAAAAAAATGTTTTTTGTCAAGTTTCGTTTTATATGTCCAGTTGTGGAAGGAGAGGTGTCAGGTATTTGAAGGTGGTAGGAGAAAGGTTTTACCCTCTTTAGTATGTGTCAGGACCTATGGTATTACACGCATAATTAACTACTATCTTTTGCTCTGAACATGTTGAAAAATTTATTACACATGACTTTGTACTACATCAATGTGATTTATATAAAAATTAAATTCTCCCGTCTGTGTAAAACAATTGAATATTCCCTTGAGCTATCTGCACCCCCAACCTTTGGAGGTGCAATCTTGTCATTACCAATGGAAACACCATATATTAACCCTTTTTACGTCACCATTCTGCCCTGCAAGGCCACCACTTGGGCTTGTGATGAGGTATATTCAATTCAAAATTCAATTAAGAATATCCGGCCAAATATTGTGGAACATCATCTTGAATTTTAAAAGAAAAACCTCTGAAATGTCCTCTTGGTTATTTGCTTGTACTATGCGTTTCGATGCTCAAAGCATTGTCATCAGGCACAATGAATTTGTGTTACAGAGGACAACGTTGTATATCCATCGGTGAGGTAGGGGCGTGGGATAGAGATAGAGGGGAGGGAAGAGTGGGGATTGGAAAGATTTAGGTTAAGGTTTCAGGGTCGGAGAGAGAGTATTGGGGAATGAATTTGAAATATAATGTCACACAATTAAAAATGTGACTGCATGTTAAGACACTAGCTATGTAAAAGAGAGAGTGAAAAGGAGGTGGAAAGTTGAAGTAGATTAAGGGAAGATTTTCATTGGAGATTAGTTTTTATTATGGTCTCTTAATGTGCGTGGGAAGAACAATTTGTGTACATATCCATTCAGCAATGTATCTCTGTATTTTATTGTTTCTGTCAGATCTGGGCAGGTGGTGCAATGTCAAAATGATATAATAATAATAATAATAAATTTATTGATCCCAGGACAATAGAACATGTATAGGACAAGTCATAAAAGTACATACAACACATTACATAGCCAGAAATTCACTAACAGAATAGAAGGCATTAGATAGTAAATACCTTTTTAGTATAGCTTTAAATGCTGAGAGGCAGTGCACACCTTTGATATTGGCCGGCAAGTGGTTATAGAATTTACAACCAACATACCATGGCCCTTTTGCGAACAAATAAAGAGAGTGTGACACAGTTCTGAAACCCCGGCTTCCCTTGGTGTCGTACGTGTACACATCATTATTAACTATCAGACCCAAGGTTTGGTGCTGCTCCTTGATATATACAATAGTATAATAAATATAAATACAAAGAAGAGTCAAAATGTTAAGCTTCTTAAAAGACTGCCTACTACTGGTATATTTGTTAACACCCATCAGAATCCTGAGTGCCCATTTCTGAAGCCTAAATAGCCTAGGGGAACAACTGGCATGGCCCCAGGCCACCACACTCTATTTTAGACTACTAAAGATAAAAGCATAGCACAAAGACAAAGCAACATTAATACTTGGTGATTGGAAGAATCCTCCTAAGAAGGTAACACCCAGAACCCACACGAGAACATAAGAAGTCGATATGTTTTTCTCAATTAAGGGATTCATCCATATAAATACCCAAAAATTTATCAGAGGAGGAGGAAATTATCGACTCACCCTCTAACCTCAATAGAGGAGAAGACAATATTTTCTTCTGATATGGATGGAAGAGAATGTACATAATTTAATCACTATTTAGTGACATCCTGTTTGAAATACACCAAGCAGCCATGTTGTTCAGTTCAATCTGAGCCACCTCAGACAAATCCTTATCACATGAGATCAAGTGGTTGGTATCATCAGCATACATAATAAGTTTGAAATGTAATGTCACACAATTAAAAATGTGACTGCGTGTTAGGGTATTATTTGTGTCTCATTGAATTGAATTTATTGAGTTTAACGTTCACCCAACATATAAATAAAATTATAGGGTGAACGATAACAAATACAAATATTTACAATTTCTCTAAAGACAAGGAGCCAAGATGGCCAATAAAATATACATACATATTATCATTTACGATTTTATAATTTGTGCCAACTGCTTATTACAGGCTTTTCTGTAGTAGGTTTTCTTATCCTCAAATAAATCCATGTCATTACACAGTGTATTATATGTAGCACACATTCTATTTACGGGAGCATTTTAACAATAGTTACTACATACATTCATGATATAAAATGGCCTGTTGTGTTTACATTTATTATTTGGAACAAGCATATTTAGTTTGTACAGCAAGTTAGAGCTCTCACCTTTATTCATTACATTATGTAGGAACAACAAATCATTTATTATTATTCTGTCACTAAGCTTATAAAAATTAAACATTGACAATAATTCTTCATATGAAACATGATTTTCAAAAGTGGGGTAAATATGGTATCAAATGTAATAAGGAAATCTTAAAAATCTTTTCTGGACTCTCTCAATTATTCCACTATACTTTTTAGTAGATGGGTTCCATATCACCGAACAATATTCTAATTCATTGAAAATGGAAAAGAGAATGATGTCTCCCACCTCTACTCTCCTTTTCTAGTTCCAAAGAGTGACCCATCCCCCCTCCACCACCAAATATACTTCCTCTCCATCGACAATTAAATATATTAGGCAGAACTTCTTCAGAAAATGTAGTCTGTTAATTTCACCTACTCTTATGTTCATCTCATGCCTTATGATAATTGTGTTTGTGTTACCTGCAAATGTTTTGAGGCGAACATATCTAATTTTGTCCTTTCTGATCGATTTTGCAATTCCTTGTCCATTGTATGTATTTGTTAAAAATTAAAATCCTGCATCAAATGCCCATTTCAACGCAGTATCCCCTGTTTTGAATTATTTGAATTTGTCATGTGGTCATTCTTTTGCTTTAGAATTTTTTATTTATACAAGCCTATGTTTGAAGTTGCATTAGCAAAGTAACTTAAGTAGCGAAGCCCTTAACATTTCATGATGAGTGACATTGCTTCATATGATCTGCATTGCAGGCATGTTTCTGAGATTGTATCCAGTGGCCTAAATCTTGTTCGTAGCACCAATGAGTCACCTCCAGGTTGGTAATACATGTTCTCTCATTGCTTTTTGATTGTCTGGTATTCATTAAAATACTATTTTTTTCATCTCACCTGCCACTTGATTCTTTAGTGGCTACTCTTATTACATCATTGAAGTATATTTATGAGAAGTGCTAAAATTGTGGATGGTAAGAACTTATGCTGGTGATTAAATCCATTTTGTCATATTGGTGCCATATAGTACGTATTGCAAATTTTTCCTTGTAATATGGTATGATTAAGAAATGATGCTCTGAAGGTGGTGTCACTGAATCAATATCATCCCAAATTTGCTGGAATATTATTTTTGGACAGCAGTTATATTAGGCAATGAACTGTTTTACCTCAGGTAGAAACTCTTATTTCATAAATGCAGGGATATAGGAGTCAGTAATTATCTATTGTTCCTATAATTATGCATTTCTGAAATCGGTAGCACAACCAAATAGATTATCTGATAAGTATATATGTATGTATTGCTGGTTCAGCCTTAATTAATGATTGCAAATTTTAAATTAATACCTCAAGTCAATTATAAGTACATATTAACTTTGTTGTATCCTTATTCAGTGAGAAGCAGTGATTCGCAGAAGCAGAAATTCTATATTTGGCGGATGATCATCTCCTGTTGTATCCATTATTCATATGCATTTGTCTTTGAATTGATTAGCATTTATGTATATAAGCTGTGATGTAGGAAACGCTTCATCTTATGTCAAATTTTAGTTTTGTTCTAGCTAAACGATGAAAATGAATATGTATTACGGGTTGAACAGATTTGCTCTTTGAATGAAGCTGACACTTATGTTTAGGACTAGTTTGTTAGTTTTGAATGACCTCACCCATGCCAATACTTGTAGTTAACATTTGTGGGCATTTTTAATGCCTTATTGCATTTTGAATAATAACAGCATTTTCTTTTTGAAAGAAGAGTGAAGTGTCATTTTATATTATTCCAAATCACTTATTAAACTGCCGAAATGTATTTTTCAGCTTTTTGGCCATACGTTCGTGAGCAGCTAACAAACCATGAGAAAGAGAGATTTGCACTATGTCTGCGGCGAGTTACCACAGATGTGGGCCGAGGTAGGGCATGGCTGCGCTCGTCTTTGAATGAGAGGTAATGTTGTCAATGATGTTAATCAGGCATTCTTCTTTTATCAGCCAATGTTCTCCATTATTATTTCATCCTACAAGTTTGTGTTGTTTTGTGCCAATGTGATTATTTGTCAGGAATTATTCCATTCTTTAGCTCACTCTTCTGTGCAGAACCCTGAGTTAGTAACTGAGAACATTTCTTTTATTGTAGCTCTTGGAAGTAAAGCCAAGGACAACTTGTATGAAATAATTAAAGATAGCTATCACAGTGGAAGACTTAACACAGGACTTCCATAGGAGTGTAATGATTGTGATAAGAAAGAAGACAAGGACTTAGAGAAGTGTGGAGCTTGGAACCTTGAGCCTAGTATCGCATGCATCAAAAATACTCTCATGAATAATAAGCAATTACAAAAAAAATAATAAGAAAAAAAATTGAGGACAACCTCTCGGAAAACCAATTTGAATTTCTGAAGAACAGGGGTACCAGGGAGGTCATACTCTGCCTGAGGGTAATGGTAGAGAAAACAGTACATCTGAACAAGCCATTGTATGTCACATTTGTAGACATGGAGAAATCCTTCGATGATGTGGAGTGGAACAAGATGTTCAGATTGCTTTCGAAAAATTCAGAATGGATTACTACGGCAGAAGAATAATCTACCAACTATACAGGAAGCAAATCATCACAGTGTGAGTGAGAGACAGAAGACAAATAGAAGCTAATATAAACAAAGGAGTAACACGGGGATGCAACCTCTTACCAGTACTGTTCAGCATATACTTGTAGGAGACCTGAAGAGAAGCACTACCTATCTCAGAAGTATCATCACGTGGGATGAAAGAAGTACAAGAGACATCAAACGAAGAATTTCCCAAGCTAAGAAGGTGTTCATTGCAAAAAGACAAATTTTGTGCTCAAAGAGGATAGGGCTACAAACTAGGAAACAGTACATGAAAACATTTGTGTGGAGCGTGGCAGTCTATGGATCGGAAGCATGAAACATTGGAAAAGCAGACTAGAAGCCTTGGAAACCTGGTGCTGGAAGAGGATGTGGAAGATAAAATGGACAGATAAAATAAGAAATGATTAAGTTCACTGAAGAGTAGAAGAGGAGAGGAACCTATGGAACATAATACAGAAAAGAAGAACCAAGATTGGACACACCCTGAGGTGCTATGAGTTTGTGATATAATTGAATTGAATGGGTTTGGGATTTAATCCAAGGTAAAAAAGAGGGAAAGGTCCCCAGAGGAAGACCTAGGAATGAGTTGATGGACCTGATAAAGAGGAAAGTTCATAATAATAATAATTTATTTTTCCCCTGTTGACAATTACAATATATGGTACAAAATATCATAAATCATGTAATCGTATAGGGTACGTCAAGAGTATTAGCAAAAAAAAGGATATTAAACAACATCAATATGTACATATATCAATACAAGATATCATTAAAATATTACACTGAGCTTATGTAATCATTCACACTATAAAAACAATTTTCATTTAGGTACATAAACAGTTTCTTTTTAAAAATAGTTAATGATTTTTCATTTTTTAAGCTCATGGGTAACTTGTTATATATTTTTATGCATACAGAGCGGGGACCTTGGGACATCATCGACATATTGGCAGATACCACACAAAGATGTTTACTTGTCCTGGTTGCATGACTATGTTTTACATAGTTTGATGGAAATATGGTCAAATTCTTTTTTACAAAAAGGACTGAGTTATAAATAAAAACACAGGGCACTGTTAGAATGCCAAGGCTCTTGAATATTGGTCTACAATGAGCTCTGTATGGCTTATTACACATAGACCTGAGCAATTTCTTTTGCATAATAAAAACATTGTTTAATTTAGTAGCAGACCCACTACCCCAGATTATTATGCCATAGGATACAATAGAATAAAATAGACCATAATATAATGTTTTTAAGACATCCATACTGACTGTGTGCTTCAAAATTGAAATAAGATAGTATACTGAATTTAATTTTTTCCTAAGATATAAGATGTGATGGTCCCACTTCAGGTGTTCATCAAAATTTAATCCCAAAAATTTATAGTGATTGATGACTTGACAGTTGTTGATCATGGGATTTAAAATAATTGAATCAAACTGACCAGATTTAACAGAGAATATCATGGCCTGTGTTTTATTTTCATTAAGAATGAGGCTATTCCCATTGCACCACATGCTCATGTCATGAATAATGGATTCACCCAAAGCAATCACATCTTGAAATGACTTCTGAGACAGCACAATGCTCACATCGTCAGCAAACATGACACAATTACTGTGAGGGTTTACATGGACTGAACTTGGTAGATCATTTATATAAATGACAAATAAGATAGGACCCAACACTGATCCTTGAGGAACACCTTTATCAACTCTTAGTGGAGAAGAGAGGTAGAAATTGCCATTTTCCTGTATAACTACCCTTTGATGACGATTTTTGAGATATGTTCTCAACCACTGCTGGGCTGTGCCTCTAATACCCATTTTTTCACATTTGTATAAGAGTTTATCATGCTCAACCACATCAAATGCTCTAGATAAGTCAAAAAAAACACCCATTACTTTTTGCTTTGAGTTAATTCTTTCAATAATGGTGTCAACTGTATTAAAAATTGCTTGCTCTGTTGACTTTCAAAGCAATCACCCAATCTTTGGATTGAATGACCATTGATGATGATGATTGACTTTTCACGCCAATTTGGCCACACTAAATCAATTTTGCACCATTAAGTATGAACTTGGAATGTGAACGTGCAAAAATAGCTCACATTTTAGACAATTGATATTTTGCCAGAATTTAGGCTCTAAAATTCAGTCACATGTGGTAACAACTGACTAGGCCTTAATTGAAATCTTCAATTGTGCTAACTGATGCTAAGCAAGCAACTACTTTGTTATGCTGTTTGTTTAAGTACAGGCTGTTAATTGAATTTTTTTAAAGTATTAAATTACATTATACATATTCATTAAAATATTACAAACTGGAAAATTCATGCCTTTGTTGTATGTAATAACAATCTTGGGAGATAACCATTCATTCAACTTATGATTTGCAAACTCTGTGAACAGAGAACATTTTAAGTTCATGTGTTCACTTTCAATCTATCATATACACTACTCTCATGCATTCAAGATATGAGGACTAATCCTGCTTATCTAACAATGAAATCATAATGGCTCTTAGTGGTGCCTGGATGGCTTTACGATATTGTATTACATCAAATTTCATGTTGCTACTAGATATTTGCACATGTGAACTTATGATTTCCATTGAGTCCCTCCCTCAATGTCCGTGGTATGAAATTTTATGTTACAACTTGTTGCGTAAGCAAAATGATGTAGTGTACTACAATGTTTTGAGTAGGTACCACCACCTCATAAATTTCCCATTTTTTATATCACGTCTATAATCATCCATTTCCTCCCCTTATCCTTTTTTTCCAACCCTGGTTAATGTTAGTTAGGCATTTGGCAACTTTTGTACTTTCCCTAATTAATCAAACACTTCCACTAATTTACTTATTTTCTGAAGATGCTTTCTGCTACAGAAGGCAAAATGGTGAGCCATTAAATGTTCACTACACTGCAAGTCTTTTGGGACCTCCGTAGCTGCCTCCAATTGCTGTGAAAGCCCACAATCCAAGGTTTTGTGATGACCTGTGGTGTAGCTCGTAAATAAAGATTATCAGCATTGAGTGAGGTGGAAAATGGAGCATTTTTGAATGAGAAAATAGTTATGTGCCCACTTTTAATGTATTGATTGCAGGCACTGAGGTTAATAAAAAAGTATCTGGAAGTGTGATGTAGTTGATTCAATCAAATTTCTGGGTAAAAGTGCTTTTTATACATTTTATATGTGTTCTATGATATAATAAAGGTGTGGTACATGTTGAATTAAAAATTTACCTACTTCTAGGTTTGCGATGTGTCTATGAAAAGAAAATATTTTTACATGCTTTTCTTTAGCTCGCTTTTCCCTGGATCCATGGATCCAAGTTTACCACTTCATTTTACCCTACATAGTTACCTCTTCATTCAACTAAAAACATAAGTCGAATTAGACTAGTGGTAAAGTATCCAACTTTCGTCCCTTAAGTCATTCAGATGCATCGCATAGTCTACATCCAAGCGAATTTTTTTTTAAGTAAACAGCCATATCTGGTCCTAGTTAATAAAATGTTTATAAAACAAATTGTTGTTTTTAAACATTTTATTAACCACTTGCGTGGGCATTTTGAGATATCTCGTCATGTTCGAATTTGCGTTCTCCCATTTGGGCGTGATGAGATATCTCGCTGGGAGTTTCTTATGTACCTTCCTTCATCCTTCAAGTACGCTCTCTGGCCAGCAAATGGCAGCTTCAGAGAACTGTGGCTGAAAAATTTTAATGATACTAAAGAAAAAATTTTTCTGCAAATGAAATGCGCTTTTTGAAAAATTCATTCGCCAGTCAAATTGTTAATTAGGACTGAATAGTGAAGAATGAAAAAAGAATTTTTTAGCATGCTTTTCTAAAAAGAGATAAAAAATCTAAACAAAGAAATATCTTAACATTGCACTAAAAAAGAAAAAATAATAGTTTCTTGGGTGAATGAAAATTTAGCCTAGTACTGGAAATTATTAAATTCGATTCAAGGATATTAGCCGCACAATGATTAGACCACAACGAAAAGCATGAGGTGCGACCTCATTTATATTTTGCACCTTAAGTTCATTTAATGATTTTCTAGAAATTGTATATTGAAGCGCTCTTTTTGTTGTGGTATTGTCATGTGTGGCTAATTTCCTTGAATTGAATTGAATTATTTCCAGTACTAGGCTAAATTTTCATGCATTCGAGAAAATATTATTTTTTTTAGTAGGATGTTAATATATTTGTTTTTAGATTTTTTTTTCTTTTTAGAAAAGTATGCTTAAAATTCTTTTTTATTATTTTATAATATTATTTTGCTGAATCAGTTATTGTGTCTTTCAACAAGTCATTATATTATAAAGAATGTGAATTTAGGGAATAGTTTCCGTAGCCAATTTTGAATGTTGATTCATACTTAAAGAGAAATGCATTTTGTTTTCTGGAAAATCATTACCTGAGAAAAAAGAATTGAAATTTCTTAGCATTTCCATTTTATTGCAGTGAATACTGTAATTATTGGATCATTTTGATTTATTTTTTTCAGATCTCTAGAGAGAATATCCCATTCCTTGATTTGGCCAGCTCCAGCATCTTTGAGTGATGCTTTCTATCATTCGTGGGCATTCATGCGAGATGAGGAAAGAGCTGGTGTCCTCCCTACTGCTGCAGCTGGTATGGTTCTTTCAAATAACTTTTTTAATTATAGATGTGTTTCACCCTGATATTTAAGGCTTGAAAAATTCAGCCCCCCCTTGTTGGTTTTTATTCTTTATATCATAGGTGTACGTCAAGTTACTCTTCATATGATTAGCATATTGAAGGAATAGTTGGCTCACCTTAAAAAAGTATGCTTGAAACTTTTAATAGTTGCAAATATTTTTATAACTGGAAATGCTTACAAAACTGTTTAATTATGCCCAAAGCATGTTTAACTAATATGTATTTGAATTATATTTCTCTGTTTTTGTTTCTCATAGGTCTTGCGTCTATAGTCTTTGCGATTGGCATTGATAATGAAGCAATGGATCATCCTTCCTGGAATGAAAGTGGACCTTTATCACCCCTGTCTTCTTCCTCACCATTATCTTCAGAGCCCATCATTGCAGCCCCAACTGCTGGTAAGAATTTGTTTTTCCTCATCATGATGCATGAACATTTATCTTATACACTCAATCGTGCATTTATCTCCTCAATGATGAGATTACCTTATAATCAGAATCTTAATGGTAACAATGTCATGTGTAGGAATTTTAGGGAACTGGGCGGTATGAAGAAGTTGCCATGTGGACGACAAAGAAGACTGTGCTGTATTAAAATGTCATTCATGACTAGCATCAAAATTGAATTGATTCGTGTGTGGTCACTAGAATTAATGGGGTAGCAGACGAATTCTGCAAGCTTTGGGCAGAATAGTAACTTATTGTTTGGAAACAAATGCCATTTGTGCATCAGTGCCGTTCCGTATATAATAGAGAACAGATTGTATATTGGAGACAGTTGACTTTCCATGTAAGTGGATTAATTTCACATACATACTTTTGTGGGTTTCCCATACAAGATAATGTGTGTCACGTACATGAGCTCTGAACTCTTTTTGCTCAGCATGTCTTTTTTTAGAATTATCATTTATTTTTATGTGGTGATATGCCATATTTTATTGTGTAAACAGTTATTTTATAGTGATTTACAGACTGACACTTTGTTGTGTCAATTTTATCAGGATACAACCTGAATAAAATTTCTTTCAGTGTAAACTTAATGGTTGAAGGCGTAACTTTGTGGAATGTTACCGCAGACGTGACGAATAAGAAAAATCTCTTAGTATATTCCACACTTAAAACTTTTATTCCTGACCTAGGTTTTGATTGCCTTGCAAAATGATAACAAGGCAATCGAAACCTAGGTCAGGAATAAAAGTTTTAAGTGTGGAATATACTAAGAGATTTTTCTTTTTCGTTCTTACAGTGTATTTGATATTATTTTATCTTTCATTGTATAACTCCCTAAAGTCATTGAACACATCCCATACTTTCAAAGGGAAAGCTACTTTTCCTTGCTTTGGAATTATGTTGCTGCTGGACAATTTTTGCATAATGATTCTGGCTCATAATTCGGAGAAGTGCTTGGAAAAAGCTTGATAGGAAAATCTTAACTTTGTCTTGCCTAATAGAATTTGTTATACAAGATTCCATCTTATTAATTTTCCTCTGAAAAAGGTTGAGTGTTTAAAAGTTTTTTGTAAACAGATAGTTTACCCTGTTATTGATATCTCTTTTGCCCTGTCTCATATCACCTCTAATCAAAAAAACTTATATGTATACTCCTGTCCTGTTTCTGTTGCAGGGGAGGAAAAAAAGGCTGGGATTCAAGGCAAGAGATTGAGAGAGAAGAGACGTCGGAAGCCTCCATTGCATGTAATCTCCTTTGAGGATGACTCTCCCCCAGCCACTGAAGGCAGTAGCGGAGGAACTGCTGGCATATCCTCCTCTTCTCCATCATCTTCATCCTCTTCTGGGGGTGCTGGGCACCAATTAGCTGAGGTGCAGTGGTATTTTACATACTTATTTATATTTTGCATCCTAAAAATGGTTTAAAAGAATTGCGTATTCATTTTAGAGTGATCACAGGTCCAGGATCACCATGCTTAACGTCTGTTTAGTTTGTCCTCAGGATTTTGTTGTTGAAGTGATAAATATTATCCTTGAAGTCTTCTTGAGTCATCTGCCAATAGGGCTAGGAGTTTCATATTAACCACCATTTAAATGTTTGCATCATTGACATGCCTTAAGCCGTGAAGACCTTTGGCAGACTAAGCAGTAAAAGTGATGATCATATCAAAGAATGAAATTGTAGTTAATATTGAATCCCTGGCTTGGTAGAAGGTCCAAGAAGCCTTAGTGAAAATTGTATCCAAAAAACGTCAGTTCCAAGTTGATGATTCCATCCATTCTTTTTGCATATCCTTTGAAGTAATTTTTATTGCATTGAGAAAATTGCTCTCATCTTACAAGTATATTAATATAACCTGTAAAACATGTGTTTCATGTTTATAAGATACCTTTTTTACCTGTCATCGTAAAAATTGTGGCTGTATAGAGATAGTGAATGGGTTTTAAGACATATCACTTCCAAACCCATGTTAACTTAATTATTTTTGTCATTTAGTTCGATCCACAATTACTGTATGGAACCATTTTTTGTGCCATTCTTTTTAATAATTGTTGCAACAAATTTGTTGTGTGGCATTAGCCATTCACATTATCAAAGGCTATGACATTTTTACAGTAAATATATCTTACTATCTAAAAAGAGTGGGTTCTGTGGCATGTGTGGTCCCAAAGAATCCTAATCTTAGAAAATACTAGTCACTTGGCCCATAATAGATTGTAATAACATCCTTTCTTGAAAATAAGTCCATACTGTTTGCTATAAATTCTATAGAGAGAGGTGCACTATTTCTCAAAGCAATACAGTGGTATAAAATTTTATTCTTCTTCTGTTCAAGATACGTATGACGTGAAATGCATGCCATTTTAATTTTATATGCATAGTGGTCAGCATTTGTCCTGGAAAATGGCTCATGCTCTCTCATTATGGCAAGAAATTCACAGTGGCTATGGTGATTGTCTGAATGGTGACATTGTAAAGTTGATTGCTTAAGTACTCATCTTTCCATGTGATTGTGGCAGTGTTTCGTCACCTTTTTCATGAAAGTCAATGACTTATTTCAGGACAGAATAATATCTGTGCAGTGTCTTTTGTAAACATCTGTTTTTGGAGTCTATGCCCATAATACATAATTACATGCATATCTACTATGCAAAATTCTTCATATAGATGGTCATTAGTCTATTGGACATTCTATTATTTCATTTATTTTTCACTTACTCTTGCTGTTTTTGAAGTATTACATATGCATCTTCACACTGCACCAACATTTTACTCCCCAAGACCATACTAGTCCTGTGTCCTACCTCTCCATATCAAAGAGTAGGCTGCTTACAGTGCAGCTACAAGCTAAATGCTGACAATTTGAGAAAAATTGCCTCATTTTCTTTTGTCATCAATTGCTGCTACAATTGTGTTAAATATATTGTTCTGTAAATAGACCTTTTTCCTGCCATAGTTCAAATGCAATTTACATAGCATTAATATATTATGCTACGCTGTAAAATCATTTTTTATGTTAAATTTTGGTGATCTCTCCTTTGATGTCAAATCAAACTTTGTACTAACCTCTCCAAGTCTAATGTGCTTTGGGTACTTATTGTGTGTGCTCTCCTTTTTTATTCCTTGCACACTTAGACTATTACTTTAAAAAAATTTTACTCTATCTACACTGAAGGGATTGGTAAAAATATTTCATTAAATTTGACCTGGATTGGTGGGATTGCTGTAGTCTAATCCTTGGGACATTAATGTTGCTTGTTGCAGGAGTGGTCGTTAGGTGCTGGCTCTAGGAGTGGAAGCATACACAGGGTCCCACGCCTCTCAGTCCATAATGATGACGTCTCCTCGATCCTTCCAGTCGGCTCTCCCTCAGACCACGATGCGCCTATACTCACTAGCCACTCAGAGGTGATTTATGCTTTTAGGCATTAGCTAAAGGTCACTTTACATGTCTGCCTATGTGATGGATGCACAGTACTGTGGTGCCAAAGTTATGTAGGAAAACACTTGACCACTCTTCTCTGATGATGGGACAATAATTCATCCTGGGAACCCTGAAATTGACTTGGGACATTAATGAACTGTCCTTAATTTTTAAAACTTCAATTTGGCTGGTTTGCAGTGAAGTGCAATAAAGCAACACACAAAATTTCCTATTCTGCCAAGTCTTAAGGGCTGGAATACAGTGAAACTTTGCTTTTTCCCCCCTCGCCCCCCTCAGAATTTACATTTTCCCTTGATTTACAGAATTTTCTTGATGCTCCAACAATTGCAATCCTAGCTATTTACACTTTCAAATTTTAAAAGATCCTGCAATTTATAACAACTGGCAGGGAGCAAGATGGTGGCTGGCAAACTGAATGTGTTCCAATTGATGACTGACCCCGAATTGGAAGCCAATTATAAAGAGAATGTGTGGGCCTATTGTAATTAAACAAGCATCCACATGTAGCCTGCTTTATTTTCTGTTGGATAATTTCATTTAAAATGTTTCCATTGCAGTCAAAAGTCTGTTACTGGCGTGACAATGAATTAAGAGCCCATTTTTCAAACTTCCAGCGGAAATTCCAAAATTTGCCAGATTACTTCATAGTTAATTTTGGTTCTATTGCCTTCAGAATTGAATGCAACATTCTGTCAACCTTAGTGAGTGATTTTTGAAAGTTTCGATTTTTTAACTTCATTTGTCACAGAGTTGTTGTTAATTTTGCAGAATAACTTAATTCCCGTTCTTACCAGTTGTGGGGACCGGATTGTGACACTCTGGCCTTCATCTTGAGTTCAGTATTACGATCTCAGTACTTCTGTGCATTTTAATTCATTTTCATTTCATATTCTACATTCACATATTCTGTATTTAAGTCCTAGGGTAGCATTCTCTATTTTTTATGGTTGACTTAGTTAAGTGTAGACAGGATAACGTCTGAGGAAAAGAAACTTTTTATTTCTATTCCAATAGCTTTTTCCT